>VYZT01004115.1:0-135293 GCA_013400735.1 Pomatostomus ruficeps | reverse complement strand
GCAGCCCTGAGCGCCATGTTGGGTGTCACCCCCCCGGTGTCACCGCCGAGGGGGACACGGCCACCGCCGCCCTGCGTCCCCCCGCGGCGTGCCGGCATGGACACAGTGAGAACCCGCCCGCCCTCCGCCCCAGCTAGCGGGATTGGTCACACGGCTTCTACCCCGCAGAGTTCACTGTTCAGCTGAATAAAATCAATGCTGACCGTCACTGTCAGAAAATCAGAAAATTCCTTTTTTTAAAATTTTAATTCTGCCGACATCACACCCCTCCGTGCAGCCCGTTAGCTGTTAATGGCAGTGGAGTGTTTCGGTTGGACTGACACTTTGCCCGGTTCTTGGTTTCCAGAGGGGCGTTCTCCGTCGTGAGGAGGTGTATGAAAATCACCACAGGACAAGAGTATGCTGCCAAAATCATCAACACCAAAAAGCTTTCAGCTAGGGGTGGGTATATTTTAACCTGGTGTTAATGGTGCCTCCTCCCTGTTTCTTGTGTTCATGTGCTAAGTATTAGGAAATGTTAAAAATAGCTGAATGTTTTAACAGATTTTTTTTCATACAATTTTAATTATTATTTCCTTGGTTTGATTTCTTTTTTCCCTTGATGGATTTTTTTTTCTATATTAAATGTTTCATGGCTTGACTGCATGGAAGTTGGAGGTTGCTGTAAAGCATTTCAAGAAAAGGTGTTGAAAAACTAAAGTCACACATAATGCAGTCTCTTCATTTTTGTGTCTAAATAATTTGAGTCAGAAGCATTTTGCAGGCTCTTTTTTTGTTGTTGTTGTTGTGGAAGGATGGTCAATAATAAGTTTCCATTACAGATTTTATTTTAAATGTTACAGCTTCACTGAATTCTGTGTTCCCATTGCATTTAAACATGAGCAGTAAGGCCTGTGTGACCATGAGTGAATGAGGAAAAGTGTACTTCTACCTCAGATTAAACTTTTTTGGGAGAAGAAAACAATAGTAAGGAAGCGAACTGTGTTTTTTGAGCTAAGCATCGTGGAGAAAGTCACTCTGAGGAGGTGATGAAGAGTGTTACTGTTAGAGCGCTGCTGCAGCTCGGGTCTGCCTTGCCCGCGATGTGTGTTTGCAGCGGCTTGTCAGCAGCGGCGGCCGGGTTGTTATGATACATGGAGGGTAAATATACACATGGTGTGGGCTGTTGTTGTGGAAAGGGAGTCTTAGCGGTGCCCTGTCAATTGCTCGTTAATTCCCGGCTGGAGCGCCTGCCTTCGGATGTCAGGGATTAACGTTATCTGTGTTTTTATGTGAATTTGTAAAGAACCTGGGAGCGAACAGTAAACAGTGTCAGAGTGTGAACGTGTTTGTGGCTGCCCTGCTTCTGGCCCAGGGGAATCTCTGCAGGTAAACGGCAGCTTGAAGCCATTCAGTTTAAACAGAAAACAATGCTAGGACATGATAGCGAGTGCTGATAACACGCTGCTCTCTGATAAAGATCTTTCAATGATTGTTATTTGCAGTTGGTGAAAGTTTACTTTTCGCTGAATTTTAGTCTTCTCACTCTCACTCTGAGATTAGTTTTCCTTTATTTCACTAAATGTATTTTTTTTTCTACAGTTATGGATTTGAAGGTAGGTTAAAACATTTATAATACTTGAGATAAAATATTTTCACAAGTTTGCTTTAAACAGATTTTTTTTTCTTATTCTTTAGCACACTAATGTGATCTGCTGAATTTTGATGCTTAAAATAAAACACCACACTCTGTGTGATTTCATAGTTCTGAGTAATTTTCAGTGTGAGAAGCCATGACAAGGTCATCGTCAGGTTACTGGGGACAGGTGCTGAGCCACATGCCAGTAGCCAGGTTACCAGTGTGCCATGGGTTATATGTGTGATGGAATAAATCCTGGAATATTGGGCTAAATGAGGAAAACCTGGCTCTTTGTAATTACTTGTCATTTGAGTGGCACTATATTTCAAGCTGTAATTTCTGTACTTTGTTCATGCAGGACCAAGTTGGTCCTTGGTATGCTCTGCTAAAGAGTGGAAGCACATTTAGGAGAATTTGGCTCAGAAAATGGAACGAGGCAAATTTCACACCGATCTTTCTATAGGTTCAATCCATAAAGGAAGGGGTTACACTTGAGAGCTGAGCTGTGGAATATCCTTCCATATCAGAACACGTGGTGCCGTGTCCATGAATGCAGGGAATGCCTTTCCATCTCTGTTTTCAGACATCCCAAAAATAATTGCGAGCATTCTACTTGCTTGGTTGGTTTTTGTGGAGGTTGTTTTGGGTTTTAGCACTCTGAAATCTACTAAACAGTTTCTGAAGAGCAAGCTTCTTGGAGAAATCTTCAGATTCTCTGAGGCAGTTTTTTAATTGCAAAAAGGTGCACTTGAATGGTACTTGTGGTGCAAAAAAATGAAACACCAGAGAGCCTCAAACTGATGCTTTCTGCTGGCTGATAATGGGGATGCAGTTTGTAACTAAAGTGCTGCTTTTAAATCTGAGTTCTAGGTTCTGTTCTAGTCCATCTGAACTGCTGTCTGAGGAGGTAGCAGTTCACTTCTGTGTGTCAGACTCACTGAAACACCCATTCCAGCATAAATCGTTGGGTCAGCTTCATCTGTGAGCAGAGTTAAGAGGAAATGGGTCCTCTTGGCTTGGAAATGAGTCCCTTGTATAGTGCCTGCTTCCCTTGAAGTCTTTTAAACAAAACGTCCGATTTGGGCTTTCTTGCTTCCCACACTGGGCAAGAACAGTTTCAGTGCATGATACGGAAGAGTCGAGACACTCAAGGCTAAATGAAATCTCCTTAAAGTAGTTTTGAAATTAGAAATTATTTAAGTGGCTTCAGCCCAATCAGAGCAATACCTGTCTTTTCTTCCTCTCTTCATCTCAGCCATAAATGTTCTTGGAGATTTATCCAAATTCCTACTTCAGCAGTCTTTCTAAATCTGATCTGGTCACCAGCTGATGCCAGTGAAGGTGTGTTCCCATCAGTTTCCTTGTATAGTTACAGGGAAATCTCAGGCTAGTTGCCTGTGTGGTCTTGGCTGGAATTTGGAGGGGAAAAGGAAGCTGTGCCCCTGTTCTAGCAGAAGGAATGTTGGTGCTTTCAAGTTGATAAGCAGTTATTTATATAATTCCAATTCCATTATTTTCTGGTTTTAGTAGTAGAAGTAATAAATATTTGCAGTTTGAATCTATTTCAAGATACCAGAAATGCTTTTGCTCGTTATAATTACATATGTTCTCTTCTTCAAGTAGTCTTAAGCTGCTCTTCAGAATTTTGATCTTTGACTTGGTGTTTTCTAAGTCAGCTGGAGCATTAAACTGGTACTAGAATATCAACAGCTAGTTTTGTATCAGTAGATCATGTTCTTGCACAAGGTGAACAAGCTGCTGATTGTAAGACAGGAAGGGCAATAAAAGGTGTGTTAACCGCTAAAATTAAGTGCAGCAGCGAACAAGCGCACAGGAAACCAAGAACAGAGTGAAGGACGTGTGTTTGCCGGCTCTGGGTTCTCATGGTTTCGTCTGATGAAGCCTTTGGGATTTCCTCACTGTTCAGTGAGGGCTTGGGCTCGTCTGTGGTGTTATTCATGTGCAGAAAGTCATGCAGATAAAAGTGAACTTCTGTGAAATGACTTTCGTTTTCCCATCTCTTCCAAATACCAGATAATGAGCAGATTGTCTGTTTCTTTTTGCCATTATCTGTGTGTCTTTTATCTTGTCTTTTGTGAGTCTTCTAGCTTTGATCCAAATTGATTTCATGTAAACAGATCCATTTTCTTAAAAGGTTTAGCCCTCATTTTCTGTCTTTAAAAAAAACCCCAAACAAAGAAGAATTAGATAAGAGTTTGCTTCTCCGATCATCCTTGGAAAGGTGCATCACTGAGAGATTTTCACGGGGTGTACCTATTGCCAGTAGCTCCTCCTGGCCATTTCTGGTGGCCAGAAGCCCGGTGCCCTTGGTGCGATGTGGTGGTGTCCGTGGCAGGAGGAGGATGTCCCAGTCCCTTTTCTTCTCTGGTGAGCTCGTGTCCATAGCCTGGGCCCCCTCTGCCAGCCCTTGGGTTGCTGCAGCAGAGCTACAGGCACTCTGTTTGTGACTGTGTGTGCCACAATGAGTAACATGAGAGTCGGCTGGATGTTGGTGCTCCCTGAGAAGCTCTTGTGAGCTTTCCGGGACTGGCCATTCCATTAGCGTCAAGCTTTGGAGTGTCACTGGTTATTTCTCCTCCTTCTTAGCAGGAAATTTCCCCGATCTTTTTCAGCATCTCTGCTGTTCTTGTTTCCAGTGAGCTCGTGCCTGCAGGTGCGTGGCACGGCCAGAGGGGACGGGAGCGATGGCACTCACCTGCAGCCAGCTCCGATGGGTGCGGAGGCTGCAAACCCCACCCTTTGGGAACAGCATTCGGTGCAATATTGAGCAACTGGGCTGTGGGAAGTGTTTCAGTGTCTAAAGCTCTCCAAGTAGGGCACCTCATGATCCCTGAAGTGATTTAAATGCATTAGGGAGATGAATGAAATGGGAAGCATATATAGGGTGGTTTTTTCCAGCACAGCTTTTCACGACACAGAGATAAAGGTTTTTGGTGTGTCACTAGACTAACATTTCCTTTAGTCAGGTAGCTTGTGTCAGTCCATGCCAGATGTGGCACAGGAAGGCAAGTCCTAATAAGGCTTCCAGGACTCCATAGGAGGAGAAAATGATTCTTTCTAATCTAGCTATAGATGTTAATCTCTGAAGTGCACATTTACCTGTGCCAGTTTATTACAACACATATATTTTTAATGCTAAATTCTGTTCTTACTTACACGTGACATTCCTCCCACACAGACAGGACTGTCCTTCAGGGCATTGTCAGCGAGGCAGATTGTGTCTGTGAGGACAAGATTTAAGCCTGGGGTTTTAGTGGGTTTCTTCCATGTCTTGCTGTAGTCTCGTTTCTCTGGTTAATTACCTGTCATTAGGAGTGTTCTAAAACTGTTTTTCCCTAGTATGTGAGAGGGCTCGCCTGCTAGCATGCAGCCATCCCTTTTTACTGGTTGTGCTCGGTGTTTGTGTTCAGCTTAGTTACAGCATTCTCTTCCGTTTGACATCGTTGTAACACAGCACATTGGTTTGAATGTTTATCTGCAAGTATTTGTTTCATTTGCTAATTACCGTAATTTAGCAGGCTACTGGTTCTGCTGAAATCGACTCCATTCAGACAGCTCAGGGCAGCAGGGAGAGAAGAGTGTTATTAAAAGAAAAACCTCAAAAGGGATGTTTGGTGAGGTGCTCTGTTTTGTGATGGTTTGGAGCTCTATATTCTGTTCTGGTTTTAGCTTTTATTCTGTTCTGGTGTTAGTAAAAACCTGAAGAGCTTTCACATACCAGTGAGAACGAAGACTTTTAAACTCTGTGATGAGTGTTTGTTGGTAGTAATTTATTCTCACAGTTAAAACTAGAATTGAAATGAAATGTCCTGGCAGTTCATAGTTAAATTATTCATAACAAATGCTTTATGGTTTCAATAATGTCACTTCTGGAGTTTTTGCCAAGGAGTTATTTACTCTCTCCATTGTGCCTGGAATTTCTCTTTGGAAGGTGTGGAGAGCAAAAAGGTGTGTGCATCATCTGTCAGCACAGTTTCAGCAAGCCCATTACGGGAGGGGAGGGAAATGCATCTGGAAGGGAATTCTTGGGGTCTTGTTTGGCTACTGCTCTCCAGCCATTTCGTCAGCAGTTGCACATTTTGGCACTGACACGTGCTCCTGTTCTGTGTGCTCTCCTGCTGCAGACTGAACACTTAGCTGCAAGTGGGAACAGCTCCACTTGCAGACTTGCTCCTGTTGGGAGAGAAGGGAGAACTTAGATCAGGGTAGAATTACAAACGGAATGCCTTTCCTGAGCTTCCACATCCTGGTACTGAAACAGGGATGTGTTCTGTTCCTCCTGGTCTGAGAGACAATGTTCTGCCATGCTCAAGTGGTACTCCTAAATGAAAGGTTTGGGTCAAATATCAAAAGCAGGAAATGAGCACAAAGGTCAACGCTTTGCATTTATTGTGGGATGGTTCTGTTTGTTTGCACATTATACCATACATAGAGAACATTGTTTTATGGGAAACCACAGACCAGCTCAGGTGTTCGTGCCTTGCATCTGACCTCCCTGACAGCCAGAAATACACTTGTTCCTGGAAGGACTGAGATTAGGCGCAGAACAACCCCCCAGAAATCCAATTTCAGAACCTAACTAAAATAACAGTGCAATTGAAATGTGAAAATCCTGCCATATGTAGGCATGTATTGATCCAAATGCTAAACATTTATGCACCTTCTCAGGTTGTGATTAGATGTATGTGAAGTCATCTCTGCTATGTTTTTTCACACTTCTATGATTCCACGGTTGGTTGGGGGTTTGAATTTCTTTTCTTTTTTCATTTTTCATGTAATTGAGGAATGTCTCATCTAAGAGACTGAAATAACAGTCAGTGAAATATTTTCCTTTGCAAGTGTATGTACTGCCAAAATAGTGCTTTTCACGTGTCTGTCCTTCGTTTGACCTCCTGAGAAATGTAGGCCAGGGTGTTTGGTATGTCCAGCTTCCTCCTTCGTACACGTATATTGCACATTTGTCAAATGCTTTGTAAGGCTGTTGTGGGGGTTTTTGGAAGATTATGTGAGAAATATAACTTCCTCTGTGCTTTGAAAAAGGTTACTAGAGATCAAAACCCTAACACAGCGGTGGCAGTTCGTCTCTGTAATTCCTTATTAAAAATAAGTGTGCTTTCAATTTGAAGAAACATCTGCTGTGTTGTGGAGAGGCACAGGAATCCAATCTGTCTGTTTATTCCTTGGATGTATTGAGCTCGTGTAAGTCTTGGAGTACATGTTTGTGCAAACTCCTCATCCATTTAATCCTTGTGTTATAAGAAATGCCTTGTGCATGGTATCAGGGAGGGTGGAGAACTTGTGTGACATGGGCTTGGTATTTTCTTCAGGGAGACAGTTGTGCTGTTAGCCAGTGTCATCTTCTGGATTGTTGTCAGCTTGTTCTGAAATTCATTGGAGATGCTGGAATCGGAGAACTCTGAAGCTTTGCAGCCCTGATAATTTCTGTGGCATCTGATCAGAAGCTGCTGGATATATTCTGCTGTACTGAAGGGTTACTTAATTTCTCTTGAATCTGTTCTTCTAGATGCCACTGGATAGAAGCTGTCAGAAAAGCCAGGGAGTGGCAACTTCTGCAAATTTGCGAGTGTGTCTTATCCCTGGTTGAGCTTCTTTTCTAATCCAGGGCCTCTTTAGTGGGAATTGAGCAGTGTAAATGGTGCTACGGCATATATTTGTTTTTTCTAATTAGGTTTTTCAACCTAGAGGATGATAGGTAATGTGCTGAGCAAGCTATTACAGAGATGCTTGTGCAATTATTGGTTTAAGTTGGTTGTATTTGGTAGAAAGGAACTTTTGCCTACCTGGTGGTTTGAGGTAGCTTCTGTTACATGAATTCCTGGCTTTTTGTCAATATTTTCTAGGTATTTCACAGGTCAGTTTGAGAGTAAAATGTGCAGGCTTAATTAAAAAAAAAACATCAACCCAAACCTGTCAAAAGTAACAAAGTAGATTTTAATAATTAGAAATGTGATGCTGTGGATATTTGCTGGTTGAGATGAAGCATTTTATCTTGTGATGAGGGGTTTTTTAAAAAAAATTTTACCAAGAATTTATCACTGCTAAATGTATAAAGTTAAAATCTTGGTGATGCTTTCCAAGAGAGCTGTCTGGCATCCATGAAACCAGAATTAATTTAACTTTGGCAGTCACTTTCAACTTTACTGTAGGGTGTGCTTGTAAATGTTCACAGCTGGTTGTGGGGTTTCTTTTGCTCACTTACACCCAAATCAGGCTATCTGTTGGACAGTCCCTCTGACTGCCCTAAAGGTGCTCTGTCAGGAGTCGGTTCTTTTTACTGTGCAGCACTTTTGGCTCTGCCAACACACGGTTGGCACTGCTGTGGAAAGCAGGGCTGTGGTCACCTTCCACTGGATGGAGAAGTTGACCTAAACCCATGTTTAGTCAGAGGTTATGCTGTGCAGAATTGAAAACCTCAGAATCCATATAATAATAATAACAGAAAGGTATGAGCTGAGTGCTGGGTTGAGTGAGCAGCTGCGTGGATTTGGACAGATGCGTGCTGAGGAATGTGCTGAACAGTCGGCTCTGGGCTGCGTGTGGTCTGCAGGCAGTTTAGCTCTGCTGGACACGTCACCCAGCCCCGCGGCCTCCAGCTGGCAGTGCCCTCACCTGGCACACTGGTAATTAATTTGCCCGGCATGACGGGAACTGGCTGGGTCACGAGGCACGGAGCAGGTGTCACACACGCTGCCGGCCCTGCGCTCCAGGGAGCAGCGCACCTGCCCAGCCGGGAGCATTAACAACCCTTCATGTGAGTGCAGAGGATAGCACACCTCTGCTGCAAAGCTTCATCATCTCAGCACGTGAGGGGAAGAGAAGAGCAAACTTGGAGCCTCGAAGCTCATATTTGTGGGCAGCAATTTACCGCCTGTGCTTTCAGAACTTTGTTCCTGATTTAATTGTAGTTGGGAACTGCTTACTTGTAAATTTTCCACAATGTGAATGCAAGTGTTGCAGCAACAGTCACGTTGCATATTCATGGAGCTGCACAAACAGATGGGGTTCCTACATAAAATCCATATTTGACAATCTGATGGGATTTGCCAAGGCTAAGCTTTAATTTAAATTTTAACCTCTTGGAGGGGTAGGTTTGTGATTTAATGAGCCAAGAGAGGCCTTCAGGTTATTTGTATTGCATGGCAGATTTCAAACCAGTGCTTAGGTGTGATTTTGGTTTGGGAGACTTCTTGTAGGAGTGGTTTTAATGGGTACTTGCCAAGTTCAGAGATTTCTCTTGAAACCTTATTCCTTTGGCTGATGTTACTCGTAGCCTGCAGAAAGTGAAGATGTGTATGCGACCAGGAGGTGGTGTAACGTGGTGTAACGTGGACAAACTGCTGCTGCTGTGGTGCTGCCTTGCAGGGAGGATTTTGTTCTGTAGGGCAGATGACCTTTGGTTTCCCTCAGGGCAGCTCCAGGTGCTCCTGAACTTTGGTTATTAAAACTCATTTACAGACCTGCTTTACATCTTTTTTATAGAAAGATGTCACTAATGTTAAATGTCTCCAAGATGCAAGTAAGGATCAGTGCAGAAACCTTCAAAAACTACATTTTCCCATTATTTATGAAATGCTGTAGTTACAAAAATGAAAAGTTCATCTTGGTGCTTTTTATACTGAATCTCCTGCTTCTAAAATAAAAGTCTCTTGGGTGTAAGGGAGTTTGCCTACTCTTTGCATCACACAGCAGGGACAGTGAGGCATTTGTGATTAGGATTGCACTGATAAATGCTCGTGGGACTAAATGCCTTGCTGATCGTGGCATAAAACCCCTCCTTTATTCAGGACTTTTTAGTGTCACTGCATCGAATGGGGGAGGGTGAAAAAGATTTTCTGTCACGTTTTTGTATCTTTTCATGGTGCTTTAATGTTATTCATCCTTGATACTCAGTAAACTTCTGCATGTGAAAAACCTTTCTAGTTTCTCCCTCTTTCAGCTAAAGCCTCCTGGTAGTCTATTAATGTGGGGGAAGTGTAAGATTATAGGGAGATGTGTCCTGGTGCTGAATAGAAGAACTTCCAAAGCCCAGTGACATTTCTTGTTACACCTGTAGCATTCCAAGGTCTTTCATGGCTGTTGCATTTTTGGGGGGAAGGGGGAGGAAAAAGAGGCCACCGGTTCAGTGTTGTGTGTGCACGTGCACACGTGAGCTGCAGAAAAAGATCTGGCAGAGCCTGCTTGTTTGCTGTAGGAAAATGATTCATGCTAAAAGATCTATTAACTTAGAGTCGTTTTACTTGTAATGAGCGCAGGAATTGGTGTCTTTAAATTTCTATTTATTTGTGTTAAACGTGATTTATCTCTCTAAATGAAGTAAGAAATTGCTTTCATTGCCATGTTAATCAAAACATGTAATGAGATTAATTTTCTCAGAGCAGAAGTCGCTTATGTGTGGTCCATCCCCTCTGCTAGGAGCTGTGTGTTGGTAGCACAGATGTTTTGGGGACGCGATCAGTGACACAGCTCGGCCGTGCAGGCTCGTGGTGGTAAAGCTGAGTATCTCAGGGATGCTTTGAGGAAACCCAAAAGAAAGGACAAGGACTCACAAATTAGGTGCATTTCAAGTCTTCAATAGGTGCAGATTATTTGAAGTTTCGAAGTAATGGAATTTAATACTCTCCATTTTTCAAATTAGTTATATTTTGGTCATAGGGCGCTCTTGTAGCCATGTAAGTCTCACAGCTGTTTCATCCCAACATTTATACTCCTGAAAGTACAAAATATTGGAAAAAAACAATTTCTGTGTCCTTTAAATAGGATTCATTCACCTCTATCATTTCTAAATAGGGTTGTTTCCTCTGTTCCCGTCTTCTTGCTTAGTTAGTTTTTGAGGGGTAAGGATTGGTCCTACCAATACTCCAAGGAAAGTCAAGTTTAGTCATGTTTTTGTTGTCAATGATCTGCTCTTAGTTACATGAAACAGCAAAACAAGGTCTGGTGAAACTGAACCCTTCCCCTTCCAAATCACGTTTATCCACTGTCGGACTTGTGCAGGGTAAGAGAACATCTGAGCGTTTATCACCTGGGGTTGCCTTCAATGAAAATCAGGAAATGAAATTAAAGTGTATTCAAGGTGACTTTGAGTCCTTCAACAGAATAAATAATCTGATTCAGTACTCAAGCTCTATCTTAAAATTAACTGGGGAGGTGAGTGGGTTGGTTATTTTTGCTTTACTGAAGACAGAATTTAGTAATGCCCACTTCTACTTCAAAGACTTTCCTGATTTACAGCCCAAATTTAGTCATGGGCAGCATTTGTTGTCTGTGCCTGGGCTGTCCTTCAGAGAAGGCTTCATCTTTCATCAGTGTATTTATCAGGGATGATCTTGTTTGCATTATTTTATGTAACAGCCATCTTCCCTTAGCTTCCTCCTGTATGACAGACTTGCCATTATTATGGCCGTTCTTCTTAGGCATCCTGCAAGCTAATTTATATATTTACATGTGGATGTTTGGAGTGGGGAATTGGAATTGACCAGGAAAGAGAAATAGGGGAGGTTGTTTGAGTGTCTGTAGTATGGCTGGTGTCTGTATGGCAGGATCTTGTCTGGTGAATTCCAGTGTTTATTTACAGATTAAGTTGGCTGATTCTGAGGCTGATACCAAAGGAACTCATTTAGTAATTCAACTTCAGCTTTCCCATTCATCACTAGGTTTCCTGTCACCTCTTTTACCAGTTGTCTACCAATTCCAAAGCTAGTTTGGTAATCTCCATTTTACGAATCCCCAGATGCCTCATTTTCTTTGTTTCTGCATCCTAAACATCAGAGCCTGGCAGGAGGCTGTGATCCCTGTCTGGAAAAATTCCCCAGAGTACTGTTTTAGAGGACTTGGTGTACCCAAGCAGTAACTGATATGCAAAGATGTAGGTAGCTGCAGGGTTTTTTGTCGAGTTTCTCAGATTATGCATATTGAGACCTAAATCCAAACCCATTTCTTTCCATCACAGGAATGTTGTGCAGTTCCTGACACGGTAGTTTTCTATAGCCCGCTGTTACTGTCGCCTCTGTGCAAGGTCGAGTGGAAACTGCTGTGAAAATAGCACCATGAAACAAAGCTAAATTAGGAATAGTTCTGTTGAGTGTTGACTTGTTTCTGCAGCCACAGATGCTCATCTAGTCAACAAAATGGCCAAAGAAACACAAAACTCTGCAAATGCACTAAGAGCAGCATAGTTCGTTGTTGGAAGTTGTATTGATTCACACGCTAAATAAACTGAAACACTTTCAAAATGTTACTAATTGTTGGTGACCAGTTCAGTCAATAAGATAGTGTGGAAAAATGCCTAACAAGCTCAGTAGAGATTTTCAGGGTTTTCCCCAGCAGGTTGCATGCCCATTTCCTTTTTTTTTCTTTTTTTTTTTTTTTTAATCTCAGCAATCCCTTTCCTTCATGTTTCTCAAATTGTAGTTTATAGGCAGCTGGTGTTTCTTAAAGCTGTGGCACTGGGCAGCAGAAGCTTCCTGAACATGGAAAGTGCCTGAGCTCCTGGTGCCTTGAGCTGTGGTTTGTATTTGTGCAGGTTTGTGAGGAATTGTGGCAGCTACCAGTGGCTCTGTTGCTTGGAGGGGTTGTGTGAGAGACTCAGATGCTGCTTAAAGTCTCGAACTCAGGGAATGTAGTTTGGGTTTTTTCCAACAAAAAGGTTGATTCTGCTGATACCAAGTCTCTCCAATCTGACCTTGAAAATGAGGTGATTTTACATAAACCAGTGGTGGTTCTGTGTTGAGCAGTAGCGTAAATGTGATGAGTAACATGCTGAGTTTGCCAACAGGTATGAGTATTCATGAGATCAGCAGCTGGGTTTGCATCTGTCAGGTTTTCTTTCCTACACAGAAAATAGGCATTTTTATTAAAAATTACAGGAAATAGGTTTTGAAATTAAAACTTTCATTAATAGTAAACAGGAAAGTTCCATATAAGGGCACATGTTTTGCCTGTTTGGCATAAATTTTTTTTAAAAAAATTGAGTAGTGTTTTTATAAATATGGGAGATATGTATTTAAATGAAAGGAGTATTAAGTTCCTTACTCTTGTAAATATTTAGGTTGATTGTCTGATTTAACTTCTCAAAGGGGAAGTGTGTCCCTTGATGGTGAGATTTTTACTGAACCTTAATAATGAGCAATGAAAAACTGATGCTACAGAGATTATAAACCAGAAAAACAAACAAAACTATGATTTTAAGTAAATGTTTTGGTTGAGATTCTCACTGCACGCTGTCTGACTTAGATTATCCTCGTTGAGAGGGAAGAAGGGAAGATCTCCATAGGGAGAGCAATGTTCCCTTTTAGGACCTGTTAGAAGTTGCAAGAGTTAGTTTTACAGAAAGGGGGGAAAAAAGAGAACAGCTCATTTTCAGTATTGAAATGCAAACTGGAGGTGTGAAACACATCTGTGGTAATTCAGAATTAGCACTGCCTCAGTCAGGAAATAACAGAAATTTGTGATCACACCACGTTAATATTTGTATGGTCAGATTTGAACAGCAAAAGTCAGTGGATCCAGATGCATATTCTTGACATCTCTGTAATATTCACCAGACCATGCAAGTTCTAGATAAAAATGGGATTATGGGAATGAAGACTATACACCTAATGCTGCAATGGCATTCCTGTGAAATGTTAGTCCCACGGCAAAGCTCGGATACCTGAAGTTCACCCACCTGCGTCTGTATTTCATAGCACAGAGTTAATGAATAATCTCCAAGGTGATCGGAAAAGTATTTTTTAGATTTTCCCTAAATAATACTCCATAAATGCTTTTTCGGTTTCAGAATGATGTATACAACACGTATCTAAATTGCTCAGAGTGGCTCCAGAATAAGAGGTCAAAGCCGCAGTAATTGTTTTATTAAGCAGAGATTGTCAGCTCCTTTGGCAATGTCACTACCAATATTAGCCAGAGAGGTTTTATGATACCATGATATGTAGCTGTATAAAATTATCACTCTGAGTTTTGGGCACTCGCAGACTAAGTCTGCTTCTTGGATGCACAGAAAGCAGGAATTTGCATTTGATGTTTTACATTTTTGAAGGGTTCCCCTGGCCTTCCATGTCCTTAAATCATGGATTATTCCTTTGCCCAGAAAAGAGTGTGTGAAGGCGCCATCCAAAAGCTGTGCGTAGAGACTTGGTCTGAGAGCCTCTGCAGAGGTTGTTTAAGCTCATGTGCTTTGTTTTGCAACAGCCAGGAAATGCCACTCGTGGGCAATAATTTTGTTCCACTGCTGTAACCTGATCGTGTTTAGTCCGGTACCTGTATCCTTAGCAACTTCTGCTGGGACAATTGAGGGATGTGGGTGATGTCCATGTCTGTGCCATTCATGTATCCTCCTCATGCACGCTTGTTCCACCAATTTTGTTAAGCTGTTAAAGAGCTCCTGCTTTGAGAACCATTGTTCTCAGTCCCATGCTTGAGAAGGTTTGTAAAATAGACATCTGAGTGGCATGGGTAGGTTTGTTGGTTTTGTTCTGTTTCTGTTTTGTTTTGGTGGGTTTTGTCTGTTTTTCTTTTGTAATTGCTGCATCCTGTCTCTGAGATGGGGTCCTCATAACCTCATTACAAGGTAATAATTTTAAACTCTGTCTCTTTCATATTGTCCCTTTGGCTTGAAATGTTTGGTTTTCTTGTCTGTGTTATCTGAATACTCAAGGTAAAAAAAGTTCTTGTAGTTAAAATGTCAGAAAATCCTCTATTTAAAATGCCTACTGTTTTGAATTTAATTGAATTTGCTTAGGTTTTGGGATGTATTCAGGTGTGGCATACATTTTGACCAAAATATTTTAAGCATTTAAGCAATTTTTGAAGGTCACTCATTTTCATGGTAACTGCCAGAAATCCATTCTGCCTCAGTTTTAGTTCAGCTTTCTGAATTTCAGTTTTGACCTACCTATAATAATGTGGAAATAATGTGTGGGATGCCAGCTGGGGTCTCTTGATGTAACAGGAGCTCTTTGTCTGAGCATGGACTCCCTGCCAGGTAGAGGAGAGGAGAAAAAGCAGCACTGGTGTGGCAGAGAGCGTTTCATGGCTACTAAGAGAGAAGACTGCATGATTATTGTAAAGGATAAAAAATCTGGAGGGTCAAAAACCCTGATTGTCTTATGGGAAAAGTGTGATGGTTTTTTTAACCTGATTTTTGTTGGTAGTTTTGCCTTACTAAGAAACAAAAATATTATCCTGGCATCCTATTATTTTTGAGCACAAAAGTTGCAGAGGAAATGTTTGCTGCTCAGAGAGTATCCGCTAGTAAACTATAAAGGTGTAGCTTGATCTTGCATCGAGATATCAAGCAGGGTAAGAGTTTGCAGTGCAGTTAACTTTTAATTGCCTATTTACAAGGATACATTTCCCCTGTGAGTGTGGGAAGATTCTTCATATTTTCATGGGACTTTCTATGAAACAGCTGAATAGAATGCTCTGCCACCGCTTCAGCCTGCTTCTCATTAAACACATTGATATTCTGTGGGGGATTGTTGAGTGACAAGCACTGCAAATGTGCTTGAAGTTTTCCTTAATGACTAAGCTTTCTTGCCTAATATAAAAATGAGCGGCTGCGCAGGAGTGAGCAATGTTGTCAAACCTGTCATCAAGTTCTCCGAGTTGGTTTGAGTGCTTGTAATGTTCTTCCTTTAATTGACTTGGAAATTGGCAAAGGTTGCTTATAAAAGGGGAAAAGCAATTTTTAAAGACTGTGGGAAAGTTTAGCTTTATAGTTAACTGTGCAAAGGCCTCAATAATTAGCTGTGGTTATATTGCCTGCATTCGTCAGCTTGGGTTTTTTATCTTTTATTTTGAGCAAGATGAAATAATTTATTGAATAATCTGCAGCGCTTTAAGAGTGTTTGTAGGTTGAACTAAAAAAAAAAAAAATGTAAAAAATCATCTTTTCATTTGTTGGGCGTGCATCTGGTGTCATTACCTGAATGTCACTGGTTTTCTTCTTGTCAACAAAAAGCCCAAAACCTACCCTTACTGCTAAAGAGGTCTAAAATGAAAACTTCTAGTGTTTTGAGAAATGACAGATCATGGTAACAGTTTGGTGACAACAGGTTGAAAACGAAAAATAATTCAGAAGCTGTAGTTCTTACATCTCCCTCGGCTGCAGAGGTGGTAGTTAGAAAGCTGAAGAGTGCACAGCTTGCTAAGAACTGCTTTTAATGCCCTCATAATCATCCATAGCAAAACCCCGTGGAGCTTTGGGAGCACGGCAAGATGGGGATCTGAGCAGAATCTGTGATGAACTCTCCTTTATCTGATCTTTACATTTTAAGCCTCAGCCTAATCCCCCGTGTCTGTCAGAGCCAAAGGTAGGGCAGTCGCTGTGTCCTGCGGTGACAGGTCTCTGCTGCGGTTGTCACCGGTGTCGTGACCAACACGCGGTACTGCCTTTCCCTGGTACCCTTGTGTGATCATAGCAGCACTGAATTCCTCCTCTGAACTGTGTTCTTCTGATTCATTATCTCAGCAGAATTAACTCTAAAGAGTAACTTGGGAAACTGTTGGATTTGTACAATCGCAGCGCCAAGGACAGATGGGGAGTCAATGCTATTGAAACGGCAGATATCGCACCCTCTGCCAAAGAAATTGCAATAAAAGACCAACAGTTTCCTTTAACTTTTGATTTCTGATGTTTCTTTTAGGAAATAGCATATTATATTTTTCACTCTTTTGTGCTTCTCCAGTGATTCCCCTTGAACAACAGGAGCTAAATCTGGAACCAAAATATTGTCCCTGGGAAGGCAATAAAAGTTTGTTGTATAAAGGCCTGAATTGAGTTGTCTTTTGTCTTTGAAAAAACAAGCAAATGATTGAAATGGTGTCAGTAATTCTCTGTAGGTGTTTGTAATGCTGCATCCTGTGTTAAATCAAGCACAGGGTTCTCAGGGTGATCCCTTCACCGGCTTGGCTGAATCCAAGGAGAGTTTAAAATGGTCAGAACACGTGGGCAAAACCTGCACTGTAATTTTGGCAGGTGACAGTCTGTAAAATGGCCATTTCCATCCCTTTCAAAAAGCTTGGATGTAGCTTTGACAATTACCTGCGCATTTTCCGATGTGGAGTGATGTTACCCAGCAAGTGACCCTGCAAGCAGTGTCAGGGCTTTATGCCATGAACACGGGAGCCGATAGGAAAACTGCAGAAAATGTCATAAACACTGGGGGTGTGTGCAGCAATGCTGCCACTCAGCCAGGCAGCGCCGAGCCTGACGGAGGGAACTTTAACTGTCCTGAGCCTGGGTGCTGATTGCAGCAAGGGCTGTGGGGAGAACTTTCCGTCTGTCCTGATCTCCCTTTTCATCCTCCTTTACACCCGGGGCTGAGTGCTGTGCGTCCGGCTGCTGGGGTTGTGTGTGTGAGGTAGGCTGGGACAACAGTTGTACAAGTGGTTGTGGCAGAAACTCGTGTGATGAGTACATAACCTGTGTGATAGAGTTAAAATAGCACCTGCAGGACGCTCCTGTGATCCAGTAGCTGCTGTGAAGGTTCTGCTTAGATCTTGTGTACACTTCAGTACATATATTTATCTGTGTCTAAGTCAGTTGACTTTTCCTTGGAGAGAAGTTTTTGCCAGTGTAGGCTCTCTTTTTATCAGGGATATTCTTTGATTAAATCTCAGATGTCTGCTTTTTTTAGTGTAAATCATGCTGCTCTCTTAGGTGGAGGATCAGTATTTTGGTTTGGGCTTATGTTTGTTTTATTGTTGAGTTCATGTTAGTAGATTTGAAATTAAAGATCTGATTTATGTATTAATACAATTTAAAAAATTGTCCCGGCTGACAAATAGTTCTCCACAAAAATCTGTTTTATATCCACCCACAAAATTACTATACATTTGCTACTTCTTGAAATGTACTGGGGTTAGGTTTTTGAAGTATTTGCTACCAGGCTATTTGATTAATGATTTGTGTAGAGCATTCCAATGAGGAATTGTAATTGAAGTGGGAAACCAGCCCTAATGTATTCCCATCTCTAGAATACTTGTAATAGAGACATCTCCTGTATCATATGGGATGGTTGGCAGTGGCTTGGAAAGAAGGGTTACTGTAACAAAAAGATCCACACTCTTTTTACCCCTGACTTCAGTGGTAGTACTTCTAGTGTTTGTGAAATTTCATATTGCACAACGTTAAAAATCAAATTGTAAGGTGGTGAGACTCTGTCACTTAGGAAGCTTTATATCCTGATTCAACATGATAATTATGTAACCTGTAGCCTGTGAATAATCCATGGGACTGAACTTACCTTAAGTCTGCCTGTGTTTACATAGTCTGCTAAATCATAATTTCAAATCCATTTCAGACTCAGAACAGGGATCATCTTGCTTTGCTAAAAGATTGCCTGGTTCTGCTCAAACCCCTGTGTGCCAGTAGCACAGGTGATTAGTGTATGCCATAGATAAAGCCTCTGGGTGGCTTGACTAAACTGAAATGTGACATTTTATGTATCTGTGTCTCTCTGTAGCACATGGATCAATTACCAGGGTAATTTAGACATGATGGGTATTATTTGTGTTTACTATAGAAATCCAGAGGCAAGGAAAGCTAGTGTGCAATTTATTACTGGTAGAACTGAACAGCCACCATTTTTTATAACAGTATTTACTTATAATAGTATTAAATAACAGAATATGGCCCTTAAGTGAAAATCCACATGAAATGGGATTTCTGAGCTTGGATCCTAACAAAGGGCAATTGTCCCTTCTGCCTGCTGCAGTGTGAACTGTCAGTACAAACTGCAAACCCGGTACTGGTTTGATTCAATCATTCTCCTGTTAAACTCCTATGTCCCTTTCTTTCCTCTGTGGGATGTAGAGAGGGGGAATTCCGTGCAGATAGCTCTGGGAAGCAGTGTGAGAGATTTCAAACAGTTGTGCAGTGTTTAGTGGAATACCAAGGAGGTGTGCATGTTTGGCACCTTGCTTGTGCCCTGCCTGCCTCTTGCAGCTTCTGCAGCTTCAGGTATAATCACGTTAAGGGTCCTCTCCAGTGATGCAGTGAGCGGTGTTTTCTCTTGCTGCTGATATGGCACAAACATGACAGGCCCTATAAGCCTCACTTCTAAACACTGTTACGTAAACTCCATCAGAAATTTGGAAGGGCTGAGGTCAGGATGTCTTGTTCTGGATTAGCATTGCCGAGTCTTAACGACACACAGAAGGGAAATGTAGGCTTCTGCTTTCCTCTAAGATGTTTCAAACCCAAGTGATTAAAAAGTATTTTTATCTTCAGAAATGAACTACTACCGGTGTCAAATACTGTGTAACCTGCATTACTTATTGGCCTTTATATGCCACAATAAAACATTATTTAAATGGAATGATTTTTATGCCGGTAGTTGACTGAAAATAGCTGAGAGCAATATTTGTCATCTTAAGACTCAGGATGAAATGCTTTGATCAATATTAAAAACTCTGTGGAAAAGCCAGGAGAAATTGATGTTGCAAATGCAAAGGGGTTTTTTACTGGTGGGAAGGGTGATGAAAGGTGAAAGGCTGTTTAGCTTTTTGCTCTAATTTGGTTCAGGTTTGGCACACTGTATTAGAAATGACTGTCGGATCCTATGAGCATAAAGCCTCTCCAGTGTTCTTGAAGCAATGTAATTTCTGACAGAATTTTTCATGAGAGGTGGGGAATAATTTGCAGCCTAACTGCTGCAAAATACTTGTTGGAGCGAGGAGCTGTGCTTCTGCCTGGGATGCCGTGTTGCTGTGTGCCCTGGGGTGTGGAGGGGCTGCAGCTGCAGGGTGGAGGGAGCGTCCTGCAGAGACGGCCAAACGGAGCTCCTGTCCATGGCTCTGACACAGGGGGCTGCCGTGACTCCAGCACTCATAGCTACTGCTGCAGGGGTGCCACATGTTCCCTGCGAAATACAGCCCTTGTACTGCCTGTTCACCTTTCCCAGCGTCTGTGCATGCTCCTGAGAGGGATTAGCTCTGCCTGCTAAGCTCCTTAGCTGCTCTGCACAGGCCTTCTCCTTCACAGCTCTTCCCTCGAGATATTTATAGGTGAGGCATTAACAACACAGACCTTCTTCCTGCAGGGCTGAGGTGGACTTTTCTGTAGGCTTCTGCAGGCTCGTTTGCTAAGGAAATGCAGCTGTCGAGTCTTGAAATTTTGGAAGGTGTTCATTTAGAATTCCATTCATAAGGAATATTTGTTTCTTGTGAGCAGTGGCCCTCAGGGCTTTCATCACCCTTCTTCCTACGTTTCTGCAGTGTGCATGGGACAGAGGTGGCTTGTGAACATGCAGCACAAGAAAAGAGCAAATAGAGGAGGCGAGGTTGGAAAGGGAGTGTGGTTTTTTTCACTTACATGTTGGAAAGCTGTGAAGGCATAATAACTGTTTCTTTTTCCTTATGATACTTTGCCATGACACTATGGAATCAACCTTGAAGAGATAGAAAATGTCCTTGTGCTGCACAGGATTACTCACAGGAACCCATTCATTCGAGGAGGCAGACTGTAATGGGGAAAGGATGTTTTTCTGCTATAATTACCTGGTATATGTTTATATATATATATATATCATCTCTTCACAAGAAACTCTTTGGAAAGATGACTGTGCCTTCAAATCGCGTTAGGCTTTTCAAATGGTCTGTAAAAAGCACATGGAAAAGGTAACAGCAATCTCTGAAAAGGCTACTTAACTGAAAAGCGAAAATTATCATTTTCCATGGAGAAGTCTCTCCCGTGTATCTTAGGGTCATTTCCACATGAAATATTCAGGCTACTTTTCTTTCCACCCTCAAGTGTGCCTGTAAGCTGTCATCAGTGACTGCACACTTGTACAAATCTGGAGGACGTTCTTCAGCTGTTATTTCTGTGCTTAAACTCTTCTTAAAGAAATTGCTAAGCTGTTAATATTAGGCTGTTTTAGAGAAGTGGTTCCTAACTGCTCTTACCTTTCTGGCAAAAGTAGGAAACACATCTTGCCTCTTTGCCCAGAGCAAAATCATTACTGCTGTTGAAATTGGTTTAAAAGCATTAATGAAGAAAGGTTTCAGTGGTGCCACCTGGTAAATCATTGCATATGCTTGTACACTTAACAGTATGCAGATTGTTTATGAAGCTTTGACTGTCCAAGAAGCAGCCTTCATCTCAGTTATTTCTCTTAGAATGACAGAACATCACTCAGTAATAACAATTTCTGAGAATGACTCGTGAGGTTGGATAAAATAATTCCGTGTGGTTTAGACTTGAAAATTAATATCTCTGGACAAGTACCTTGCTAACTTCATAAATTTTGACATGGTTCAGACAGAAAAGCTTATTTGGGGATAATTAGGTTAAATAGAATATTTTTCAGAACAAGTTAAGATGTGAAGAGATTTGAAAAGTTTTGAAAATTTCAAAAGTGCAGTTAAATGTGCTGAACAAGGTCTTCTCTTGTGGAAGGGGAAGAAGGGGGTTCCCCTTTGGTGGAGGGGAAAAAACCAAAATTGCAACCCAAAAATTACGAGTTAGTCTAGAGGAAAATGGGCAATTGAGGAACTTACTCAAGACACTTAAATGTCTTTTGCCCAGACTGTGAGTCAAAACCTTTGTGAAGTGCTCACAGAGTAGGGTGAGTGGGAAGCGCCGTGGTTCTCATGGACCATGGAGGAACTGAAGAGACTTCTGAAGAGGAACGTTCTTTTCTGTCCAGACAGAATGAGGTCTTGACCCCTTTTAAACTTGCTGCTGTATTTTTGGATTAATATTCTTCTGGATATTAAAGAAGAAATTTTACTTAGCCTGAAGGACCTGAATAATATTTCTGCCAAGGCTGTCCTTCATTCCAAGCGAGTGATTGCCTTCCCTCCCTTCCCCTTGGACAGGTTATGTTTATAGGTCATAAAGAAGCACCAGCCAAATATAAAACAAACCTATTAAGCAGAGCAGAGGAGTAATACATTATTCAATATTTGTATAGAAAAGAATGTAAATACTTCTAAATTTTCAGTGTAAGTATTTAACTGTGGGATTCTGATACCCGGTTATGGAACGTTGCCACTATATTCACTATAGCCGAGTGATTGATGTGGCTTGGTAGGCTTTTCTTTTTTTACAGCTTATCTACCAGAAATTTTCTTTTCTTAATTTGACTAAGTTAAATTTACACTTCTGAGGCGTTTTTATCCTACTGCTACCACATAGATTCAGTGCTAGCTACTGTTCAAATATTAGCAACTGGATTGGTGAGGTCATATGATTATTAGGAAAAAAGTGCATAACAAAAATCCTTCCAGTTTAGAAGTAGGTTGGGTTTCATTGGATTTTTTTTTTTTCCTTTTGTGTATATGTTCATGATGTGCTTTTCAACAAAGCTGCCTTAGCCAGTCTTCTGGCCTTAATGAGAATGCTTCTCAGCATGTTCACTCGGCTGGCTGCTTACTGATGTGCTAATGTCCGGTGTCATCTGAAGAGCCGAAGAATTTTAGCAGGGACAGAACGTGAGTTGGACACAGCTTTGCTGATCAAAGGGTAACTTGCTCTTTAGGACACTTTTAGTTGGCAGCTCTTGGAATGCTTTTTCATCATTAAAGTCCTTCATGTTTCAACCTGCACGGAATCATTGTGTGACATCCAAGATCCAGTCCAGTTCTTTTGTTACTTGAGTTGTTTTCGGTTGAGTTGGGATTTGAAGTATTTGCTTTTGATAATATTTTTCTCCTCTCTCATATCCCTCCCTTGTTCCCTCCCTTCACTCTTCATCTCCCATTTGGAGAGAGGATGACACCTGGCAGCCTTGATGGGATTTCAGAAGGGTTTTGTAAAGCCCATGGAGTATCATTTCCCAAAACTGGTGTGGCTGATAAAGCATTTGTACAAGGAACTGTCAGGGAGTTTTTGGGCTGCCAAGGCCACAGTTAGACTTGCCCAGGGCACTGAAAGCCAAGTGTGGCCATTTTGTGATCATCCTTTGGAGCACTCTGATGTGCTGACGCCTCAGTTCACAAATAACCAGATACTACATGGAAATTTTTACAATACGTGGATGTGGAGTATTTAATTGCCATCAGAATACAGATTTTATTTTTATCTGGTAGAATTCAGGTTTCTATTTCATTTTTTTGGAATAATTAGAAAAGAGAGAAAGGAGCAGAATTTCATTGTTACTGATGAATGGACAATTTTGTTCAGTTTGGAATCACTTCTACATCCCATTAAACCTTTTGAACTGTCTAATTTGATCTATAAGCAGAAGTATTGACACATGACCCTTAACTGCAGATATGTTAAATTGAGATATGAGTGGGCAATTAAAAATGTATCTTGAAATAGAAGTGCAGTCTATACAGTATCCAGCCCATTAGGCGAACTGTCAGACTGTAGCTTGGAATTCTCTTTGCTGAGAGAAAGTGGAAATTAAAGTTCTTGAGGTAGTTCGGTAGTGACAACAATGGAAGTGGGGCTGGGGGGTAGAAGATGGGGTTTAGGAAAGGTAGGCATGTTTCAGTTATGTGTGTTTATAGCACTAATTCATAAGTGAAGGACTGAGCTTAAAATCCTCTGTGAGATAGTTGATATCTCCCATTATTACATTCTAAACAAATACTTCAAGAGGGAAGAAGAATTATTTTTAATTTTACGCTTGAACCATGAAACAGTGGATTTGCATCGCTGACGTGCTGCACCTGGCTGGTAGCTTGGGTGTGCTTCTGCAGGATGAGTTCTGTAGCTCGCTCAGGATGTTTCACGGCTTTGGATAACTCCCTGATCCTTGCAGCTCCCTTCCGACTCGAGATATTCTATGAATTCATTGTAGTCCTTTATGACAGTCTGGACAAAATGTGATGATGAGCTCTGTGGACTGCTGTGTGTTTACAGATAAGCTGGCACAATGGGTTCCTGTTAAAGCAAGCAAACCCCAGTTCCTGCTCCGCTGCCCCGAGCTCTCCTGGTGTGTTAAATATAGAGATGGGGGCTGGGCAAAGGGATTTCCTCGGCGTGAGCTCTGCCCTGGCCTTGGTACAGCACAGCACGGGCAATTCACACAGGCTCCTCACGCTGCCCTTTGCATCTGCGGGTGGATTCCTGCAGCACAGGAGCTCGGGTTGTCCTGGGGAGCCGTGTTCTTCTCCACTGAAAAACCTGGAGTGCAAATGCAGGGGGAAATCTCTTCACGCTGTAGAGTTTTCTTGTTTCCTTTGGTTTTTTTTTCCCTGTGGGACTTAACAGAGCCATCTTTGGTAGAGGCAACAGAGCCTAATATGCAGAGCTTTAAAACTATTTGAGGGTTTGACCCATTGATCTTGCTTGCTGCTAAGGTAGAATGAACAATTAATTGGTGGTAGAAACTTGATAGACTTCCAGTTGCTTAACAACGTCAAAGCAAACAATACTACCATGTGTTTTCCCTGAGCTTGTTTGTATTTAAAATAGCTGTGAACATGTCAAGTGGGGACATGAATGAAATGCTGTCCAGATAAATTACCTGCAGAATTAAATTGCACTGAGTTTTAAGTACTCATTTGTTTCATTTGATGATGTTGCTTTGTGCAGACCTATTAAACTGGGGTTTTTTTGCAGCTGTTTCACTTACACTGAGACCTAAAGGGCAGCTTGTGTTACTGTGTGGTGGTCTCGTGTTTTATGCAGCAAACATCAAATCTGATATTAAAATGCTGGCACCGTGCCAAAGGTGCCCAAACTGGTCTGCTTTGGGGAGCCTTCTGACAGGTTGGGAATGATGAAGAAAATGAATGTTTGCCATGTCTAGTTACTTACCTACTTTACAGTCAATTGGCATTGTGTAATCAAACCACGGATCACTTGGCTCCATCAGTTGGGAGTATTAATGCTGTAAATAAAGCAAATACCGTTTGGTGCGGTGGGTTTAGTGGGTTACCAACAATGGTTTTGCATGAGGGTTGCCAAATTAACCAAAACCTTGCCATTACGTTAATTTAAATAAAGGAAAAGGTGTAATCATAAAACCTGAAGTGTAGAGCCTGCATGGCTGAGAGCTTACACAAGAATCAAATTTCGTTGCTGGAGTTGATTCCCTCCCTTGTCTCTGAACCACTGTGTGCAAAGGTGATGCAGTTTCTGTATTTCAGCTGGACGCTGGCAGGAGCCAGCAGCTTGTGCCCAGTTATGCACAGGAATGAGCTGCAGGCGTGTTTTGACATGCAGGCTGCTCTTCAGTGTCCAGTTACCATTTCCACTTCCAGAAACATCACTTGGCTTTGTGGAGAAAAATTACGAACTTCCAAAACAATAGCCATAAAATTCCTCAAGTTATTACATCATCAAATAGTTAAGGAAAATAACTTTGTGGTCTTGGAAGTCGTAGGTGTTTCAGCTCTGCTGTTTAGATGGAGTAAGTGAGCCCAGAGAATCAAATATTGACGAAGAGTATTTAAGACCTTATTTATTGTGGTATGTGCACCCAAGAGTATTGAAGTGAGTAAGAATGTGAACAAAGATGGGTGGGTTGTGTGGAATTTGGACAATGTGGAAGTTCAGAACTACATAGGAATGTTCAGGTGAGCTGAGCAGACTTGAACAGCAGGAGAGCTTCAGCTTGGGACCAGTTTATTCTTGGATTCATTACTCTGGAGGGAGAAAAGAACGAGAAATTACTCAATTAACCAAGTTATGTAGCATTTCTTTCCTTTTGAATCAAGGATTCCTTAACTGAAAGCAGATCAGAATATTATTCTGCTAGTCACCGAAGTAGATTTAATCCAAATAACAAATGATTGTTTTTTCTTCTCTCATTAGTTCATGTTAGCGATTGCAGCGATTCATTTATCCAGTAGCCTGTAAGCATCCTCAGATAATGCAAAGAGGATCAGCAGTGTTATTTTTTCCTGTAGGAGTTTAAGAGGGCTTCCAAAGGGAGGGCAGCTCTTGGGCCCTTTGCAGTGAATGCAGGTAGCAGCTACACACTTCTCTTCTGTTCAGCGGCCCTTGCACGGATGTTGCTGCTGGATGTCAAACAAAGCTTCCTGGACATTTTCCTAAGGAACAGGATGAAGGCAGATCAGTCAGCTCGCGGCTGCTTCAGGCCAAGGGTTGAACCGTGCAGTCAGAACAGCCGATCTTTTATGCAGTGAGAAATGAGAGCTTTTTATGACTCTCTGTGGCTTTTGTCTGGAAAATGTCGGTGTGTTGGACGCTGCTGGGCCTAGCTCTGGTCAGAATTCCGTTTGCACATACTGCCTTGTCTGCAGAGAGGGTCGGTGCCAGCATTGCACAGCACTTGGATCTATCACGCCTTTGTTAGCAGAGAAGTTCATTTTTCATCTGTAGTTGCTTCTCTTTGCAGCTCCTAGGAGTGGTTCTCCCTCGTCGCTGTCTAGCCGTTCAGTTTTTAGTGTTCTAGAGGTAACACTGGATGGCATCAAAGGAAACAGTGTCATCTTCTCTACCAGTGCTTCCAGGTATCAATAGCAGAGTTGCTGTTGATAATTTATAGCTGATGGCTGTGCCAGTTTGCTGTTTAATCTCTTTCTCACACCTCTGACAGACAACTTCTATCACACTGCCTCTTGTAAGGGGCCTTTTTAACAGATGCTATGAACTAACAATATTTAGTAGTGGAATTACTGAGGTTTCAAGATGTATCATTCCCAAGGCAATCCAGAACAGGTATTTTCCCCTCTCTTTCTTAACTGAAGTTAATAAATTACTGGAAGAGATGGTGTTACTTCAGTGAAATGGCAGCGTGCAAGGTGTGCTCAGCAATTCACACACTAAATAATCGTTTCATATTGCAGCTTGAGACCTTCAGGTCACACCTGGTTATAAACTTGCTGGTGGTGTTAATTTTTTTTGTTTGTTTGTTTGAGAAAATGCTTCGTAGTTGAAAATGTGACACAGGAAATTTCTGCTTGATGCCAATCTTGTATTTTGCAAAGGCAGCTGCCAGCTGAGGTGTTGTATGTATCTGAAAGATGTGATGCTGCTGACAGCAGTCTCTGTCAGGTTAAGTGTGCTGACACTTGGTGTGGTGGTATTAGGAGTCAGTTGTAGTGGATCTGAAGAATGGATCCCTTCCTCTTCTTGCAGGCAAAAAGCTGAGATCATCTTGGTTGTAAATGCTGCAAACCACCTTCTGCTCCTTAGGATGAGGGATGGGAACAGGGACGGGAAGAGAGGAGGAGGAGCTGCGCAAAGGCAATGACACCTAGAAGAGTGGCATGAGTAAAAATCTTGGAAAAACACCAACATGATAACTTGGAGGTGTGACAGCACCCTTGGAGAGGGTGGTACTTGAAGAATGAATGTACTTGAGACTTTCACTGGGTTTGATACCACAGCGTTACAAATTTAATTTACTTGTGCATTCACCGAAAGGAATCAGGCACATGATATTGAAGTAATTCAACATCCTGGTGGAGGAATGCTGTCAGGCATTTGGATTAGTCTATAAATAATTGTTGGATTTGATTGCTCAGAGCTGATCATTAAGCTCTAAGAAGCACTGTGGGGCTTTTTTTGTCAACTGTCTCCTGAGCTCACCAGTCATACTAAACTAGGAAAGTATTTAGTCGTCAGCTTTTGTTTTATTAGAAACAATGTTTTCAGATCAAGTAGAATCTGAAGCATAAGAGGTTTTCATTTTAGGCCTGACTTTTCAGAACCTTCCCAGTTGCCTCTCACCTTCCCAGATATCCATATGGGTGCTTTCTCCACATGATTACACTCAGTTTTGCAGAGTTCTCAGCAACAGAAGTGAGGATCTGTGGGATTTCTGCACCTTTGGCTAGTATCTGGAAACCACCATTGATGTTATGGAGCCCTGAGATTGGTTCTCTCTGTTTCTCTCTCTAACATGGCTTCAGAAATTTCTAAAATCTGTCTGGTTTTGTAAGTGTTACAGAGTCATGTGTACCAGCAGGAAAAGGGAGATGCTCAGGCAGAGCAGGGAAACCTCTCCCTTGATTTAGCCATGCAGGACCAGTGGAGCTGCTGGGAACTGTAGCCTTGCATCAAAACTACCGCTCCTGCTTCCTGGAGCTGGGGCAGGAGCTGGTTCTTCTGCAGTTTTGCAGCCATACATCCTTTCTCCTACAAGTCTGTGCACTTTTTCACCCTTCTCTGCTATATTTCTCTCATCTGCCTGTCCATGTTTGTAGAGTGAAGCATCTCCAGGAGAGGAGCCACGTATCCTCCCCTCTGTGTGTCAGTAGGGCTGGGTCAGAGGTGGCGCGTGGGTCATGGGGCAGTGCAGGAAGTTGGCACAGCACATGTGTGGAGCGTGAATTCTCAGGAAGGGAAGAGTGGCCGGCCCTGGCAGCTGTGAGGCGGCCAAGGGGAATGAGGCACAGCCATGTGATGGGCCTGCTTTCCTGGTAATGTTTGATCAGCACTCGTGACCACGCTTGGGACCTGGAGCCAGCCAAGCACGGCGTTGTCTGGGAAGTGCTGCAGGTCCTGTGCTGACTGAACGTGGTCAGCTGGATGAGGAGCGTTATTTGGTAATTGCAGCCAGCTACCAGTGGGTCTTTTCCAAGTGGAGGATTCATAGTGGGGAATTGAAAGAGGTCGCATTTAAAATCACATCTGCGTGGAGCCGATCTCACCTTTCAGTATTTAAAGCTGTTCCTAGTGGTTCACCACTTAGATTGCTCCAAGGGAGATTTGGGGTTCATAACTCACTCTGAGCACATCTGAAGTTGGTGAGGGTAATTTGATTAATATTAGCCAGATTTGAATGTGACATGTTAATCAAGACTGCTATTTCAAGGGGCAGTAACGTCTCTCTGATGCTTTTCACTCCTGCTTTTCCTGCAGGGAATTATGTTCAGAATTTCTACTCTGTGATTTCTTACGTACATCAGCACCGGCCTGATTCCTTGCATTGTAAAGAGGCAGTTGCACAGAGAATGTTCTTGGCAGACAGAAATAAAAATAAAGCCCCAATTTTGTTCACTGAAGTTTTGTTGTTGGTAGTAATGCAATTTGTTTTTTGAGCTCTGGGATGAGATCACTTTTCAGAAAAATGTTAATTTTGCTATAAAGTCTGTGTGGATATAAGTGAATGCAAATTATTTGTCCCATTTTTTAAAAAAAGCTCTTCTAGAAGTAGGATCAAAGGAATAAAATGGGCCATAATATCTATGTCAGTATGCTACCAATGGAATGCTATCCTGGTTATACTCAACATAGATAGTTGCTGAGTTGAATGCCTCATTTCTGGCATTAGATGTTGAATTTCTTTCAGAAGTGGTGGGTGTTAAGTTTCAAAGATTGCTTGCAAAGTATCTAAATGGCCTAAAATACTGTGTTCTAGAGAAAAATGAGCAGCCCAAGAATGTTTGAAGGTTCCGTTATTTTTGCAAGGAGATTCCAGTGTCATGGATGCTTTGCCTCCCTTGCCCTTACTGGCGCTGCTCTGCCTGGCCACTCAAAGGCCGGGAGTGGTTCCAGCTGAGCCAGGACTGACCCTGCACCTCCCTTGATTCTCTTTTAGTGGCATTTGCTTGATTCTTCAGGCTGTGAGTCCTTACAAGTCCTGCTGAAATATTTCAGTGCTTCTATTTCTGCCTTTTAGTGTATTAAAATGTCCCCGTGGGTATATACTGCAAACACAAGCCTCATTACCACATTTTTGTTTTGCTTTTTGACAAAGTGATTACACATTTAAGAAGTTTGTTACTCGCTCCAAGCTGCAAATTTTCATAATCTATCGGAGATGCTGAGTTGATAAAAATAAACATGTCTCTTAAATCTTAAGCGGTGGGTTGCCAAAACTGCACATGGTGGGTGGCAGCTTCTTAAAACACTTCTTGCTTACACCTGAAGCTGTAAAATAGCACTTTGCAAGAGCTCTGCTTCTGAATTCAGGCTTGTAAATCACTGCAGTTGGGAAATGTTGTATTTTGTTGCAGAACTGGCACATTTCTGAGCACTGCAGTCAGATGCTGTAACTATGGGAACTCCAGTGTTAAGAGTGGTGTGGTCTTATTTAAAACAGATTCCAAAAGTTACTGCTTGGGGAAAGGCATTTATTTTATTGTAGAATAATGAAAAAGTAGGAAAGAAACAACACAGTACTAACAAAACGACATTTATGTCAGCGTTGCTACCACATGTCATTTTTGAAAGGACTGCTTCGTGCAGTCTTACCAGTTTGTGTCACTGAAATGTTCTGGCTTTGCAAGTGTTCCTTCTAAGTTTTTGCTGGAGTTCTTATAGGTTAATTTCCCTGGAAGTAAAGTCTTGCTTGTTTAAATTCCTAATGGCTGGACCCTTCTTTCATGTGGGATTGTGTGTTAGGATGTGTGTTTGCTATGCTGTGAGAACACTGGGGTGAGGGTGGGGGGTAATTGCACATGTCATGTTAGCACTGAAGCCTGACTCCAGGGGCGAATTCAGCACCTTCAGCTGTGACAAGAAGAAACCCGATTTTCCTGAAGCTGGAAAACTTGCTGGACCAGATGATCGAAACAGACTTAGGTTGTTCTTTAGTCCGACTAACTGGATTTGTGGCATTTGCTATCAGTGAACTCCTAAGTTGTGGGATGGGTTTAGTAGCAAGTTGTCAGAGTGGTGCTGGATCCTGGAGAGTGTCTCACTGCAGGCATTCGGGCTGTTTCAGCTGACACAGTGAAAAACCAGTTTCAGTGGGTGCAGAGTCTGCAGGGCCTGCAAATCCCTGCTTTTTAAGGCTGCTCCAGCTCTCGCCTGAGGTGCACAGGTGAAGTGGAAGCCATTCAGCGGTTGCTGCTTCAGCTCTGCAGTCAAGGATGTTTTAGATCTGTTCATATTCCCAGTGCTCTTAACACGTCTGTGCTTTGCTTTTACCTTTTTTGCTTTTGACGTTCAAGTTGGCACTTCACCCTTGCTCAGTCATTTCATATTTACCAATTCCACATCTCCAGCTGCTTCGTACCTGTGTCAATGGGATGCACTAAAGCACACTTAAACAGGAGAGTACTTTCAGCAGTGACTTTTTATATTTTTTTAAACTTCTGTGTAGGATTGTTTACAAATGTAGAGCAGGGATTTCTAAATGCACAAAAGTGAATGCAGAGGCCCAAAGCCTGTAGCTGGGAAAGGGAATTTCTAGGAATGGGATACATAATTGTAAATCTGTTTCAGCTTGGGAATTAAGAGGAAAATGCAAATCTTGCATCTGAAACCTGTCTGACTCTCATTTTTGCTATCCAGCTCACCAATTGCTGATAACGTTAATATTTCCACATTTTATCTTGAGAACCTGGGATCCCAATAAGAGCTACCTTTCTCCTTTAGACAGAGATGTTTTCCTGAACTTCATTTTGTAAAGAAGTTATAAATTCAGTTGATTGTGACTCCTTCCTGGTGCAGGGCATCAGGCTGTTCACACAGGAGCAGAAGGGAAGTCGGTGCAAATAGCTTGTGCAGCCAAGTGCTTCGTGGTGCACGTACAGGGCGCCTTTCTGGTTTCACACTGAGAGCCCACAGACTGAAACCGAACCTCTGTTTATTTAAACCTCACTTGCTGTCAAACTGCACAGTGGTCTTTTCACTAGACTTTACGCTCTTATTCTCTCAGGACTGTGAATCTCCTGGCTTCTGAAAGCCTGGCAAAAGTATTTCTGCTGCTGTTACATGGCCCTTGCAAAGGTGAAGTCTTAATGTTTTTATTAGCAGTGTCACTACCTGAATATTCTTGCATGCTGGCAGAGTTTCTCTTAGAGCTCACGCTGTGACCAGCAAGGCTCAGGAGTGAGGGCAGCTGTGCCCAAAACCTTGAAGGAAATACAGCAGTGGCTAATGATTTATAATTCACTTAAAAGTGTCATTTGGACATCACAAATGATGAGAAATGTTTATGTTCCAGAATGAAAGACCTGTTAGTAATAGAAAAGTTGGTTTCCTGCCTCTGGATTTTTAAGCATCTAAAGAATAGCATTTACAGTCTAGTAAAGTTGGGGTTTAAAGGCAGAGGTCTTTCTTCTTTTAAGTCTTCTGTACTTTGATTGCAATATTAGTAAATGTATTGGTTTGTTTTTTATTCTTAGTAGGACGGTTGGTTTTACTTTTTGCATATTTCTGATGATGACTGGGTTTTTTCTTTCCAAAGGCCAAGACAATAATAATAAGTATTTTCATCTTCTTCTATTTTCATCATTTCCTAGTGGTTAGTGCGTACTTAAGAAACTTCAAGTGTGACTTCCTTTTAGCAGCTGCCTGCCAAAGGCTTTGGTTGTAGTTTGATCCACAAGGTCGCATCAAGAGACAAAACCCAAGAGATCTTTCTTGCAAGAGAAAAATGTTCACGTAATATTTTGTCTTATTTCTGTATGCCTGGTAGTTGCACAGGTCACCAGATCTTCACTGGTATCTTTGGACTGTCTTCTAAAAAGAGAAGTAGCTATAGAGGAAATTCTCCAGAGACTTCCATGAGAAATAAAACTAATAAAGACAAATGAGCTGAACACTGCTTCAAAACATCCAATTAAAAATAAAAGGCAACAGAAGAATTTCTACAAACCCCATGGGAGGAAAAAGTGAAGCAAGCCATGTTCAATAAATCTTTAAGGCTAGCCTGAAATGTGTGGTAACAGTGAGCTTTGTTAATGCGTGTTTCTTTTATGCTGTACCACTGCTGCTTCCATGGATTCTTAAAAAAAAACCAAAATCCAACCAGGCAGCAGCTCAATTTCTGGCTGCCTGTAACTGGGGCCCTTGAGGAGAGAGGCAACAAAACAGATAATTTTCAGTATCTCTTTCAGTATGAGGTGTATTTGCTACCTCTACAGCCAGTTTGTGGTGCTGAATAGTCTTTTGGCTGCAGACACAGATACTGATACTGTTATGGTAAAAGCTGGATTGTAGGATGTTTGAGTGCATTTTAATTAGATGGGAAACAACTCCGGGAGCCAAGTTTTTGTAGCGTGAGTCACGATGTGCGTGCCGTGGAGCAGTTCCATCAGTGAGAGTTCTCCCAGCATAATGACTCCAGCGCCTGGCCCTGTGCCAAGCAAGGGTGTGAGTTTCTGGCTTTGTTTACTGAGGTGACTCGGAGCTCCTCTCGGACTAAGAGCTCCTCTGTGCTCCTAATTGAAAAAAAATCTACCTTTTGACAAGTGTTAAACTGAGAAATGAGCAGTGACAGTGAACGTTGTGACAGAGGTAGTTGTGCTGCTGGTATTTCCAGTGGTAACCAGGATTTCGGTGCTGTGCTGTACCTTTGAGACGCGGTTGGTGCTGTGCAGGGTTGTGCTCACCTTGCAGAACAGGGCCTTTATTTGCGGTGACACGCGTGTGGGAGCTGGGTGGGTGGCGGCTGGAGGCGCCTGTGTTCATACATGGTGCACGATAACCCCGCACACCGGGCATCAGGAACACAGCTCGTGACTCAGGCTGGAAGAATGTGGAAGTTGGGCGGTTCAGAGCCATGTTTTCCGTGGCACCGTCACTCCGTTCGGCACAGTGTAAGGAGTGCATTGCAGTCATCACACGGAAGTTTGAGTTGCCTGAGGAGCAAAAAGGGGCAGATTCCAGAGGCAGATCTGCTCAACTGTCTTAGTCGTAGATATTGGTGCAGCGTGAGTGCCAGAAACCAACCTCTGCACACCTAGTCTGGGGAATTCAAGGTGTTTCTGCTCGCAGCCCGATCCTGGGGCTCTTGCCAGCAAGTGTCTGTCATGATGGACACAGTCTTTAGCTGACAGATGGCTTCCCTTCACGCGTGGTTACCTGAGCAATCACAAACCGCTCCGGTGTGCGAGGGGCGGAGTGGATACCATTAATTGGGATAGCTCAGAGCAGCAAGTTCATGGCAGGTTAGTCAGGGTGCTGTTAATAAAATAACAATTAGCTACACAGCGACCTTCTTTGAGTTCTTAACACAGGCAACAGCTACTCAGTTGCACAAGTGCAGTCTTGATGTACCAGGAGGTGAGGGCTTTGGGAATGTGTGTGCTCTTACGAGTTCCTGTGGTGGCATGGAACAGGTAATTCTCCTTTGAAATGGGTGTTGGAGAGCTTGGTTTAACACCAGTGCAGACTCTGGAACCCTGTCTGGAAAATGCCTGCAACTGTTTGCTCAAGGAATGAGGACTGTGCCGGTCATTTGAAACACTTGTGCGTGACACCGAAGCCAAATGTCCGTGACAGTCGGCTGGTGTGGGATATCCGGCATCTGGGATTCCTTCAGGCCGAGGGCTCCCGGGATCAGTGCCGGGCTGAGGCTGGAAGGCACCTCTGGAGGCTGGCTGCTCCAGTCCCCTGCTCAAGCGGGCTGCCCAGGAATGGCTTTTGTACAGCTCCGCGGAGGGACACTGCCCAGCCAGCCTCGCTGGGCAGCCCCTGCCAGGGCTCAGTCACCCCCAGCAGAAACCCATGAGCTGCACTGGAAAGAAGCTGAGAGTTGCTCCTGTGCAACATTTTTTATCAGCGCTTTCTGTGTCGCTTCTTGGATGTTGTAGAAGAGAAGGTGCTTTCTCTGCACCTTTTTCTGTGCTGAACTACAAAGCCTTTCCATCTCCAGGAGCTGTTCCATACTGGCTGTGAGCTCTTGGAATCAGCTGAAAGGACTGCGGGCAAATACAGCATATGAGTAATGAACTTCTGTTTTATAAATTTGGTACAGCAGTGGGACTGTTTCCCCAGTGCCTTGCCCAATTTAATTAGAAGTGTCAGTTTTAATTAAATAACACAACTGCAGGCTGGGTTATTTCTCTCCTCCAGTTCCTGCTCAGTTTTAGAAGAGAAAGGTTGGGGTTTTTTTCTACAATAGTTTCATTTTCTACAATAGTTTCAGTTATTCTATGTGGTAAGTAGAACATTGAGCTGTATGTACCATGGAAACCACATTAAATGTGGCTGTTTAATAATAGTGGTACATAACATTCATAATTTAAAGTATCTCCATTAAATAACTTTTTCAGTTATTCAGTGGATTCTAGAAAAACGACAGTACCAGAGGCTGATACTTAGAGGGAAGAGGAGTTGAACAAAATACTATTTAAAAAAAATTTTTAAGTAACCTCTATGTGGTTGAGAGGTTTTCTGCTGAGTAAATTTAAATTCTTTCCTGTGACTCTGAATTACATTTAATTCTTGTGGTTTATTTGTGGTTTGAGCTGCTTTTTTATTTTTTGGAGGGGGGATGGGTTGTCATGGGTGTCTGCCGTTTTTTGCCAGTGCCCTGTGCTGTGATGTTTTTCAAAGCCATTCTTGCATCAGTGATTGGGGTTTGGCAGTAGAACACCTCAATCATACAATTTCTAATCAGAATAATAAAATTCCTGACTGAAAGTGACAGCATGGGTATTTAGAGCAAATCATGTTGATGTAAGTATATTCTTATATACTTATTTTATCTAAATCATCAGGCGAATCAGATTCAATAATTTCCCAATTAATATTGATTGCTTTCTTGTTTTCTTTTATAAGATCAGTAAAATACTGCACAATGCTAGTATCAATGATACTGCAGTATTTCCCTCTTAGATAGCTAATATTTGTCACTGTGCCAGAATCTGGAGTCTCTGGAATATTAGAGTATCTTCCCTGAGTTGTTTTTTTACAGAAACGAGGGATAAGCATTCATTATCTGGAATGGGCTGTTGGCTGCGTTTGTCATATCCCTGAGCATGTGTGGTTTTAAAAGATTGACCATACCTTCCACGCGCTTTCAGAGGCAGCAGGGATGAACCTGACACCGTGGGAAACTGGAATGCATCGAGTGTTCTTTTGCATAGTGGGATTATTGGGTGGTTCTTTTCTTTTCCTGAGGTACAGCATGATTTGCTTGCCCTGTTTGTTTTGCCAACAGAGAGATAACCCAGTTTCCTCCTGTTTCCCAAGAAGCTCAGTAGCTTGGGAAAAGGCCAGCAGCTTGGGAACTAACACTACACGTGCAAATAAACAAGTGTTAATTCCCTTAATAGTGGGAAAAGGCTTAAATCCCTTTAGGCAGGTTTGTGCAACCGCTGTCCATTAAGGAGGATGGCTTTCCTCGTGGGACTCCCTGCCTGCAGCACTCCATGATGGCTTAATCTCATACAGAAATTCTGTATACTTACACTTCCTTTGCTTGTCTTATATATTCTTTTTATTGTCTTACATACTTTGATTATATTCTTTATTTTCTGGGTATAACATATGGCACACAGTGCAGAAGCTAAGGAAAACACACATTTAGGGGGAGAGAGTTTGTTTGCACAATAAATCCCACAAATTTGTCAAAAGCTGAAGTTTAACTACCTGTTAATGCTTGCTTGAACTTTTATTTGTAGCTGGTTATAAAAATCCTGTTTATTTTCTCCTCGCCTTAATTAAAAGAACAAAAGCCTGAGACTGCCTTGCCTGGGAGCATCTTTATTCACTGTCTGTAGAACAAGTGGAATGATGCAGCTGTTGAGTCAGACAAGCTATTTAGGCATGTCTTTCTGAAAGAAGACAAATTAGGAATTAGGAGGCAAAACGCTTGGAGGATTTCTTAGAATCCTAGAATGGTTAGGGTTGGAAGGGGCCTTGAAAATCATCTCGTTCCACCCCCTGCCACAGACACTTTCCACTGTCCCAGGCTGCCCCAGGCCCTGTCCAAGCTGCCCTTGGGCACTTGCAGGGATGGGGCAGCCACAGCTTCTCTGGGCAGAGTGTGCCAGGGCTTCCCCACCCTCACAGGGACAATTTCCTCCTTGTATCTCGTCCGACCCTTTGTTACTTTGAAGCCCTTTGCCCTTGTCCTGTCCCTCGAGGCTCTTGTCACAAGTCCTTCTCCCGCTCTCCTGTAGCCCTTCAGGCACTGGATGGGGCTCTCAGGGCTCCCCAAAGCCTTTTCTCCTCCAGGCTGAACCCGCCCAACTCTCCCAGCCTGGCTCCTGAGCGGAGGCGCCTCACCGCTCTGAGCATCTTCCTGGCCTCCTCAACTCACTCCAGCTCGTCCCCATCTTATTTTGGGGCCCGCAGGCCTGGACACAGCACTGCGGGTGGGGTCTCCTGGGAGCGAAGTAGAGGGGAGGGGTCGCCTCCCTTGACCTGCTGGCCACACTTCTTTGGATGCAGGATGTGGTTGGCTTTCTGGGCTACAAGTGACATTGCCAGGTCATGTTGAGCGTGCATTTGGCCTTGTTGAGCCTTCCTGAGGGTCACACAGGCCCACCTCCCCAGGCTGTCCCAGGTGACATCCCTTCCACGCAGCTTGTCACCCACACCACACAGCTCCGTGTTGTCGGCAAACTTGCCAAGGCTGCCCTCAATCCCATCGTTTGTGTCACTGACAAAGATACTAAAGAGCACCAACTCCAATAATGACCCCAGAGGAGTGCCACTCATCTCTAGCTTCCACTTGGGCATTGGCTCTTCTCTGTGATCTGTTTTTCAATGGAAACACTCCTTTTGGGGAGTATCTTTTACTAGTATGTGTTTGCAAGGCTAGTATTTTTTTTTAAGGATTGGTTTTACAATCCAAATGAATTGAGTTGCAAGAAAGTGATTCTAAAAATAATGTCAAGACAATCCTCTTGCAAAAGCAGACCGTAGTTGTGTAGCTTAGAGGTCATGGCGTCAGATTGATCAAAGCTTTATAAAATCAAAGATTGCTGTAATAGAAAGCTTCAGATGGTTAAAAGCTATTCATGCACATGGTATTTGAGGAGGAGATTTGTTTTGATTATAAGCAAAGGCTTAGCAACTTGACAGAGCAGAAAAAAATTAATACAGTGGGTTAGTCATAATCCACTTTGTTGTTTTAAAGCAAGTTAGTGGACGGAAGACAGTCAAGTTACAACTTAATGCGGAACTCCTTTTTGAGTTTATTATTTCTAGTGTTTTAGCTTTTTATGGGCTGTGTAGAAATACTGACTTTACTTCTGACCTACTGTTTGGTAAAGACTGAGGTTTAGGCATCAGGATATTTTTATTAATGCAATGGTATCTTCAGTCCTATAATACTAGCCCAGCCTACTGTTATTTTGGATGAAATATTCCTGTAGGCATGTGCTTATGTATTCTTAGTGTTTCTTTTTGTTATGAAAAGCTTTGGCTTTGATGTGCTGCTTAAATTTCCTCTGAGTCATAATGGTAGCTGCCAAACCATTGTTTTTGTTCTATTTGGACTTGATTCTAGTCCTACAGTTGTTTCCTCCTAGGGGGTTAAAGTCCATGAGCTTTTATTAAGATAAATGTCAGTGACTTGGAGTGGATTTGCATAAAAGAAGCCCTTAGTCTCTGGTAGGATAAATCATGTGTAATGTTTAAAGTAACAGTGACTACAGGAAATATTGGAAATAAAAAGTTGTTGACCTTTTCTGCACAATGGAATTTCCCTTTCTATTAAATATGGAACACACTCTCATCCGTAAGCTGTCAGCAAACCGAACATCCTCACTGCTCATCCTCTGTTTAAAAACATCAAGTTTCTCCCTCACAAACAATTAGTGCAAGGTCTTGTAGAAATTGCATCAAGGCAGAAGATGGTGATCATTGATATGATTTCTGGAAAGAAATGTTGCCAAAGTGAAAACCTGAAGTCAGTGTTCAGAACTGGCTCTTTGCAGCAGCTTCAAAATCAGTAACTTCTGTTTAATGGCAGATCATGACTTGACACCAGTCTTGCAGGTAGTAACTACTCATTTATATTAAAATAAGCTGACGTCAGTCAGAAGGTCAAAATTTATTTCAAATGAATAATTTGCTACTATAGTTTACATATTGCTGTAGCTGAGAGTGGCTTTTGACTTTATAGAAAGCTGCTTTTTTTTCTTTTGTTGTTAGACAATATTGTTTTAATAACATTTGGGAGGCAAATGAGTATTTCTCATGTAAGTCTTGCCACATCACTTCAGAACTGTGAGGGCGCCTTCAAAATTTTAGTTGTCAGACAGAAGTCTGCTCGGAGTTTACAGTGCTATTAATGGATTTAATGTGTTTAGGATGGGCTCTGTAGGACTGGCTTTCAGCAAGGCAGTCAAGTATATCCTGCAGCCCATCTCTCTCCAGTGAAGTATTTGAGGGCAAACAGATGCGTTAGTGCTCATTAGACAGAGGAGTCAACACCTCAAGTTCCAGCCATCTCTTACATGATTTATTTTTCTGAACTTACTTTCGATTCCTAAGATCTTTTTTCCAAATACTGTTTCCTGAAAACTGCGACTTTCTTTAGGAAGTGAGCCAAGAGAGAACTGAGAAGCCTAAAAAAATTTAAACAGCCCAGTAGAAAATAGAAGCTAGAACAAAATGAGGAATACTGAATGCACTCTCGTATTTATCAGCAGAATTTAAAAGGGCAGAGGGCAGGCAGCTTTAAGTTGAGAACCAAAAACGAAAGGAGGGCAGTGAAATAAAGGAAGAGCTCCCAGCATGCAAAACGAAGGACATGCAGTTGTGTAGGGATGGAAGGGGAATGGCTGAAGAAGACTTGGCTGACCATCAGCTCCAGGAATTGGCAAGTTTGAGTCACAAAGGAAAGTACACTGCTATAGAGACAGGAGGAGGCAGCAGGGGGAAGGTTGAGGATGAAAAGTGCATTCAGATTTTCCTGTTAAGGCAAATGTAAGCCTTGCCATGAAGATGTATCGGGGAGGTGCTACGAGGTCAGCGCTGGACGGGTCAGATCAAAAGAGGCGACAGGGAGAAGGTGGGACAGAGGGTGCAGGCAGTTAAATGTCAGGTGCAGAGTGCTGGCAAACAGATGGAGGTGAGCGGGTGATCACACTCACACTCCTGGCTCTCACGCCCGTTCTGTTTACTTTGGCACGGAAGAGTTTACAGTACTCCATTCTGTTTCTGTAGATGTGCTGTTTATATCATCAAATATAGATATAAAACTACTGTGTGTAACTGTGCACAGATCTTATATAGAAAACAACGGTTCATACATGTATAGAACAGCAGCTCTGGACTTTCACTAATATTTTTCTTGCTTTTCTGAGTCAGAAGTGAAGTGAGTGAATTGCCAGCTGGCTGTTTCCGTCCACAGCAAATGAGAGTATAAAAAGGTGAAAATATAGGATTTCTTAGCTTGAACTCGGCACTGTGTGAATGTCTGCTGTTAGGAACTGTTTAAAGGTTTCAAACAGTTGAGTAAAGTCCAGTTTGCATTCGTAACATTCTGTTGTTCTCTTCTCTCTGTTCATTATGGACATCATTAAACACAAGTCATGGAAAAAAGTGGAATCATTTGGGTTCAGTGCTTCGCTATTAATGTCACATGTTGTCTTTACTCCTTTTGTCTGCTCACTTGAAGTCAGGTTCTCCTCAATTTCAGCAGAAATGCAGGAATGCTCAGCACCTTTTGATCATTGCAGGTGTTGCAGAAATCAGGGCTAAAGTGTCTCATGAAGTGGCCTAAAGACGCTCTCAGTGTCTCTGCCTCTGTAATCTGTGCTCTCGAGATGGGAATCAGGTCTCCGTGTCCATTTACCAATCTCTGCACACTACGAAGGGTAAAATATTAACACAGAGAGCGGGTGGGAAGTGGAAGAAAGCCCTGCAGGAGCATCAGCCAGCTGAGAATTGCTATTGTTGGCGGCCTGTGCAGCTGAGCACAAATGTGCCTTTTGTTTTCTTAATGCCTTGGGGCAGAATTTGAAGCTCTACAGGTGTGGGATTTATTCATTATATTACAAAGCATCTCGCATTAATATATTTTGCTTTTCCTTGATATTCAGCAGCCTGGTTGAAGAGAAGTGTGTATGGGAACACAGCCACAGAAATAACTGGAGGCATATTCAGTGCCCTGATTTCTGCTCTGTTGATGCTTTTGACCAATGGCCTAATAAAAGAATTGGCTGTGCTATTGTTGTTGCGTGCTCCTGCCCATTACGGAGCCGGGTATCCATGGAGAAGATGCCTTGATAACAATGAACACCTGGCGCGTGCTTCTGCTCGGGAAACATTAGGAGGGGTGGGTCACATCAGTACTCGCAGTGTCTGCAATTGTTTATTCGAAGAATGTCCCACTTTCCGAGCTATAAATACTGGGAGGAGAGGAAAGGAGATTTTCAAATGTCTCCCCAGCAGCAGGTACTGAATGCTGGAGCATTGATTCTGAAAAAGTGCTTTTGGGAATTGAAGGGCTCTTCCTTAGCATTTACTACTTTAAGAATAGCAGAGGGGGTAACTGAGGTTTATCTGTGAGCGCTGCTGTAGCATGAGCTCAGTCATGGAAAATTCAGAGAGCTGTGTGATGGACTGTTACGTGAATAAATGCCGTTCTTGTTTTATCTTGGAGGCTGAAAATGAATGCTTGCAAATTGCTAAAGGTCTGTAAATTGCCTTTCATGGATCCAGCTCAGGCAGGGGCTTGGTAATGCTATTAGTCCCCACTGTCGTGGTTTGACCCGAGAGGCAGCTAAACACCACACAGCCTCACTCCCTCCCTCCTCCCACACCCGCAGGAGGATGGGGAGAGAATCAGAAGAAATAAAATTAAGATTTGTGGGTTGAGTTAAAGGTAGTTCACTAAGACAGAAAAGGGAGAGAGAAGAATAAGTAATAGGAGGAGGATGATGACAAAAGAATTAAAATACACAAAACAAGTGATGCATGATGCAACTGCTCCTTGACCAGTGCCCACCCAGTTCCTGAGCAGCAGCCCCCAGCCAGCTTCCCACCAGGTATATCACAGAATGTTTGGGGTTGAAAGGGACCTCTGGAAATCCTCTAACCCAGTCCCCTGCTAAAGTAGGTTCATCCGGAGCAGGTTGCACAGGATGATGTCCAGGTGAATGTTGAGTATTTCCAGAGAAGGAAACTCCACAGCCTCTCTGGGCAGCCTGTTCCAGGGCTCAGTCACCCTCACAGTAAAGAAGTTTTCACTCATACTCAGATGGAACTTTCTGTGTTCCAGTTTGTGCCCACTGCCCCTTGTCCTGTCACTGGGCCCCGCTGGGAAAAGTCTGGCCTCATCCTCTTGACAGCCACCCTTAGGATATTTGTCCGTCTTGGTAAGATTCCCTCTCAGTCATTTCTTCCGCAGGCCGAAGAGGCCCAGTTCCCTCAGCCTTCCCTCGTAAGAGAGCTGTTCCAGTCCCCTGATCATCTTTGTAGCCTCTGCTGGACCCTCCCCAGCCCTTCCTTGTCTGTCGTGACCTGGGGAGCCCGGAACTGGAGCCAGTACTGCAGACGTGGCCCCACCAGGGGAGAGCAGAGGGGGAGGATCACCCCCTCATCCTGCTGGCCACGCTCCTCCCCATGCCCCTTGGATACCATTGGCATCCTCGGTCCCCAGGGCGCTGCTGCCTCTTGGACCCCCTGTTGTCCACCCAGACCCGCAGGTCCTTCTCTGCAGAGCTGCTCTCCGGCAGGTCAGCCCCAGCCTGTGGGGTGCTGTGAGAAGGTAACTTAGTGCAAGCACTGCTTGTAGCAGCAGCTAAAACATCGGTGTGGGATCAACGTGATTCTCATCCTAAATCCAGAACTCAGCGCTGTACCAGCCACTGGGAAGGAAATGATCCTAGCTGAAACCAGGACACCCACCGGTGACTTCAGCTTACAGAAATGGTCAGGTCTAAGAAATAGAACTGGGCTGTTTCCAGAGCCTTGGTGCTTCATCAGAGAGAGTTTAGAAACGGCATTTGATGCAGTTAATTGTGTATAAACCACATTCCTGGACTTAAAGCAAGTCTGTTGCAGCACTATTCCTATACGCAGCATGCCCTTAAACCCAAATATTTACATTCCATGAGACTGAGGACACTTCACGGTGCTCTAGATAGTTGTCAGCAAAGCTGACAAAATCAGGGTGGTGATGGGGGGAGTTTCTGCTCTGTTAACCCGCGTGTCTCCCTCACTGAGGTACAAACATTGGTTTGCATAACTGCCAGGGGAGGATGTGTACAAAGGACGTGGCTGCAGTTTCAGTCACCCAGGCTGTACATTTGACATCTTGATACTGCTGAAATGTAAACTTTCTTCGATGCTTTTTCCCTCATCCAAAAATGTTGCAGCTCCGTGGGGTTTTTGGCCTAGAATCTGCACATATTGGAGGGTTTGTTGTGGTCATAACATTTGAGTTTGACATATTTGTACTACAGGCAGCACATTTATTTCTCAAGGAAGAGTTCCACTAACTTCATCTGTACCTGCCTCAGTGGTACCAGGTATTCCACGTTGCTCTGAACACCCCAGAAACTCCTCACCAGTTGGGTGCTTAGGTTCTCCCTGGCCCCTGAGCTGCCAGAAATTATGTAGGGCAGGGTTTCAGTTTCTAGGGAAGGGCTTCATCTCCTCAGCAGCCTCTTGTAGGATAGAAGAGCTTATTCTGGTGAGATTGCAGGTGCCCAGAGGTTATGTTCTTTAACAGTAAAATTGAAGGTGTAATAAAAACAAAAAAGACATGAGGAGAAGAGAGTTTTAATGCATCACAGGGTTTCCTTTTAAAGCTTTGTTTTTCTGTCAGGGAGAGTGAGAAAAAGAAAGTCTTTTTAGTCAGTCTAATATAAGAAAAAAGTACAGCTGTGTCCTAGTACATCCCATTGTCAGAACTTCTGCGGTCATTTTCTACTTTCCGTGACAGAACATAAGAACACTAAGGTGGTCTGGTGTTGCAGTGCAGTTTGAAGAGTCTCTTCCAAGGCAGTGCTCCTGGTTTTCTCTTCATGTAGCTGTGTAAAGGAAAGCATGGAAAACAGAAGTGTTGAACTGCAGTGCACAGAGTAGGAAGGAGGTTGTAGAGACCATCCTCAAAAAGCAAACTATGTGACAAAACATACATCACCTCACACTGACGAATAATCTACCCAGTCAGTCCTGGGGGGAAAAAAGGAAATGTACAGACAGTGGAAGGGCCATTGGGAAAATGCATTTATATTGTTCACTGGGGACTGCAAGTTCTAGTAATAAAATAACAAAAAGCAACTACAAAAGTTGTTACAGATTACTGCTGTAAAGATTCTTTGCCTTGGAGAAGTTTGCATTTCAGATGCCTGTGTTGATAGGTGGTGAGAGGTGCACATTCTGCCCTGGTGATAAGCTCAGTTTCGTGGCCATGAAGGATCAGCACTTTGGGTGAAGGTTCCTGGCACTTCAGCAGAAGAGATACACGCTGAAGACATTAATTATGTGCCTTAATATATTAAGACATACAATACATAATTAAAGACATACATTATATGTCTTTAATTATAAAATGTTATGATGTAATCCAAGGCGTGTGTAGTGTACGTATGTAATCTTTTGTAGGAAAGCAAATACTGATACTGCCGAGGCAATTAGTTATCTGCCTACCTGGTAGAAACTCTATGCTGACAGTCTGATTTTCTGATGCAGGTGTCATAAGTGATAATATTAGCTTGTGGTCTATTAGGACAACATCATAGGAATGAGGATGAGTTCAGGATTTCACATTTGTACAGTCTGTGACTGTACAGTCAGTTTTACACAGCTATATTCTGTCTGTTTCAGGTTTCACAGAATTTCATTAAGTATCGTAGAGGTTGAGATTTTCATGGTTCAGTGCAGTAAATATTTTTTTTTCTTTTTCTTGGCTCCATGTCAGATTAAACATATTTGTAGGTGGCTGCAAGGTTTTTTCCATTAATAAACCCGTATTATCCTCATTGCTGCCTTCCTTTTGATGGTATCAGTGGCTGACAGGCAGTGATCTTTTTCCAATCTTGGCAACGGGCTGTTGCTGTGGTAGAGGCCCTTGTTCACTAATGGAGACTTGCTTTCATAATATAATCTAGAATTTGCAGAGCATTCCTTCTTCTGCAGTTGCCTTGCTGCTTTTTGAACTTCCTACTTGTGTTTTTCATTTAATTACAGTTTCTTAAGGAGACAGTGTAGGAGATCTGTTCGTAACTGAGTCCAGGTAATTAAAAGAGGGGAGAGGAAACAAGTATATAAATGTACTTGTGTGTTCCCCTTTTATTACCTGTGTGGCTTTCAAGCTTGGTTTCCTGTTCCTGATAATAATTTTTCCTGTTTCATGTTTACCTGGCAGGTAAACACAGTTTTAGCTGATGAATTATAAGCTGTCAAAATTAAGAGGAATGAACTCTTTGATTTCAATAAGTGACTTGTTATTGAATTTATTTTTCCTAGGACTTTTCCTGTGATACTGTTGCAACATAACCCTTTTACATCAGATGCAATCCGAGACTTTCTCAGGGTTTGTGGGGGTTTGTGCCTGCTAGGTGGTTTCCCTGGCTGTTTGGCAGGAGCCTTCTTTCCCAGGGAGCTCTGCAGTGGCACACCTTACCCTTCAGATGCTTGGGAGCTGAGTGCTCGAGGTATTTCGGTGTGCCCTGCCCTCTGACATTCACCTTTAGCTGCCCAGCACTTGAGCCCTGGCAGGAGGCAGGGTGACACAAATAGCTGCGGATGGCACAGCAGTTGCAAGTGCTTGTAAATAAACCCAGTGGAGAGAGGAAGGAACACTGGTTCCTGAAACCCATAGAAGAAATCTGCAGGTTTTAGAGGAGATTGGTTTTCTTGGATACCTCGTGAAGGTCAATTTGCGTTTGGTCCCACCCCCCAAATGCTTACATACTGCAGACTTACTCCTCTAGCAACACTAAGGAATTCTCTATTTCTCTGGAAGTGCAGCTGTCATTTTCTGGACTTTAATGTGCACTTGAATCCCTGACTCAGGGAGTATTTAACGCTCCTCCTGCTGCCTCACAGCACAGTGTGCAGGCTGTGAGGCTCCCCAGTCACCCAGCAGGTGTGAGAGCAGTTTCTGTGACACAAACAACTGAAGGAGTTAAATGCACAGAGCTCGTTGTTCTAATTTGCATGACACCAGAGAACACCTGGTGGGTATCCATCAATACCCTGGTTCAATTTGGAGTGAAATCCTGCGAATATATAATGCAGTCGATAATAATGATGTTGATGATGATGTAGATGTTACCTTCAGATATTGCAGTGCATCCAGCAGCATCTCTAAGATGTTTTTACCATGGTTTGAAAAATATCGGGCGTGCTTTTTTAATCAATACAGTTCCTGTTTTTAAATCATGCAAGAGCATTCTAGCCTCCCCTCATACCCGGGAGTGCTCAGCTCTAGCATTTGTTATCTGAGCCCACTGTCATGTCTGTAAAGGAGAGCTGACTATTAATCCTAGCCAGTGTCAGGTCAGGAGCTGAGATAGAGCAGTAAATAGCAAAGAAATTCCCAATGTTCATACTTCATATTCAAAGTTGGAGATGAAGTTCTTTATTATATCTGTGTTATTCCTGAAGAGTTGACCCAGGATGTTTTTAGCACTTCATAGAAGACTCTGGGCCACCTTCCAGGTTTCTGGCTGTGCTGGCTGATCCTGTAGGTACAGCTGGAGGGGGCACAGAACAGCCTTTGAAAGCAGAGCTGGTCGTGCACCAGCACAGCTCCTGTGCTGAGTGACCAACAGCCCTGCATGGTTTCTTTGCTTTTGAGGCACTGTTCACATTTTCATCTTTGTTCTCACCCCAGCTTAGTGCAGTTTGCCTTTCAGATCATCTCCCTGCTTGCTCTGGGTGATGTGCCAAGCGCTCAGCCCACGATTAAGTTACAGCCAGAGCTGCTGGCCATGAAGGTGCTGTAACTGTAGATGTCTGTGCTTATGTTTCAGCCTTGCTGCAGCTGAATTAAAAAATCTTAACGGGAAACCTCAGTGACAGAGTTTAACTTTAAAAAAAAAAGAGCTTTAAGCTTATCTTGCAGATTTTTAATTTTTTAAAAGTATTTTAAACTTCTAAACTTGTTTTTTTTTAATAAACAGGAAGGTAAACATGGAAGACAGTTAAGGTGACACATTTTTTCATGCAAGTTGTGGAGCCTCTGAGGCCTCAGAAAGTATGATGGGTCAGTTGACAAGTAGTGACTAGCTCAGGAACTATCCCAGTTCTTAAAAGCACATGAAAATAATCTGAACTGCTAACATACATAAAACCAGTTCAGTTATTGTCAGAGTTGACTGCAAATATTACGAAGTACAAATTACAGAAAAATTAAAGAACTTTCCCTTCTTTTTCTTTCCTCCGGGTTTAAAAAGTGTTGTAAGAATCTTGAAGTGTTAAGTATTTTAAAGATGGTGTTTGCTTTCTCTGTTTTATTTTAAATCTGTTGTTACATTTCTTTTAAACCTACATATCTAGCTGGACACTTTGCAGTAAGGACTGAACCTTTTAATTTTAACATCTCATACTAAATTTTTGAGTTGTCATCCAAAGCAACTTTTTCTAAACTTGTTCATTTCTTAGTATTTTCAAGGTTCAAATCATATTTTTACATTTCAAGCAGTTCTATTTTCCAAAGTTAGTGTTTTGGACTATTTGTCTTGCTTACTGTAGAAAACAGAGCTTGACACAAGCAGCAGTGTTTTATCTCCAGAAATGCTGTTAGGGCTCAGTGGTGTACAAGTCCAGAGCTCCAGCCTCCTGCTCTACCCAAAGGTAAAAAATAATCAATTCAATATTACAGTTTGGATGGAAAATATTAGTGGATCTAAATAAAGGGGATGTTTTTTAATGATGATCTGATGATTCTCTAAAGCAAATACACTAAACTGTGTTAACCTTGTTACTAACAGCAGCTGTTCTGCTTTCTTCATTGCAGATCACCAGAAACTGGAAAGAGAAGCTAGAATCTGTCGCCTCCTGAAGCACCCTAATATCGGTAGGAACATTTCATTGCTTCGTACAGCATTTATCAGTTTAGAAAATGTAGGGGGGAGGGAACTGGGCAGATCCAAAGAGCAGCTCAGGGAAGTCAAGTGCAAATAACTGCAGGCAGGAGTCTTTCTTTACAGTGTGGTGCTCCTTAGGAGTTCTGCTCTGGGCTGCAATGTTCTGATGGATCACCTAAGGCAGCGTGCAGTGTTCTCATCTTTGAGCCGTTGCTCTGCCATCAGCGAGCTCTCCGTGCCAGGTGTTTGGGGGATTTTGGGCAGTGTGTGGGAGGGGTTATTCCCAGCATTGCTCATGACTTTTGGAGACCTGCACAAGAATTCCAGCTGACAACATCTGTTGCACAAAGAGACAGATCCATGTCAACAGTCAGTGCTGGTTTTAGTGAGACGCTTATTTTATACTGTATTTTGTGTTTGAGATTCTGTCCTTCTGTGGATGAAGAAAGCATTGCTCCTTTTATTTCCACAACTGTGTTTTCTAACCATGTAAAGCAAAAAATAAAGTATTTGGGATGGTGGGGTGTGTCTGTCTCCTTGCTTTAGAAACAGTAGAAGCAGGTAAGCACCTTGATCTTTAAGGAACTGTAGCTGCGTTTTTCAGACACTGAATTACATGCCAGGGGTCTCTCTCATTGGAATATTTGCTGTACCTGACACTGCTGCAGAAGGGTGGGAATTTCCTGTCCTTTGCGGCATGTTTAGACTCATAAAATTGTTTGGTGCCTGGGATGAAATCAGCTCCTTCCTTTTAATGATCAACACAAAGTGAAAACAAGTGTACCACAGCTCAAAGTGACATGTCAAATTTCTGCAGCATCTCTCTTCATCTTACAGGTTTGACCTAGAAATTTGGTTAAGGAGGAAGAGGAGTGTTATCTGTGCTATTTTATCCCACCAAAGGTTTTGCATTGTAAAGTGGTGAGAGCCAAGGGAATGTACGGGTCCTTGTGGGGAGGAGGTGCAGCCCTTCTGCAGCTGTGGCTGCACGAGTGGTGTAGTCAGACTCCAGAGCCATTCACCTGGGCCTTGCTGGAACCAGGACACATTTGTGACCTTCCACAAGCCAGGGGAAATGAATAAAAGACAAGAGTGAACTGATGCAAGGGAAGGGCTGAAATGCACAGAACTCAGTTGAAACAAAAGTCTAAACAAAAAGTTCCCTGTGGTCACAAGTCTTCAGCTTGTCGAGTGGCTTGGAGCGCTGTAGGATGGCGTTCAGCTCCTCTGTGGCAGGCCAGCTGTTCCACGGCACAGTTTGTATCTGTGAGGGTTTGCCTGGGAGTGCAAACAGGCAGTGACAGCTCTGGGGACAGGCAGGTAGGGCTCTGCGGGTCTGCATCACCACCCGCACCGAGGTGCACAGTTCAGGGGATAATGGACAAAGTGTTCTGCTCCTGGTTCAGAAAAGCTGCCATGTTCTAGATCTGGCTGAGGGAAGGTTTTCACGAGCTGCAATTAACGTGCCAGCGTTTGGCAGCAGGCATTGTCTTCTGTGATAGTCCTTCTCCTGCAGCCATGCCTTCAGCCAGCTAAATGATGACCCTAAAATCATTCCAAGTGCTGCCAGCACCCCACTGGAGCTCTTAGCTTGGGTCACTATCACATCCCCTTTTAAACTGACAGCCCTGGTGAGTAATGGAGCTGCAGCACACCAGGAAGCACCAAGAGTGAAAAAGGAAGTGTGCCGGAGGAAGGGAGCTCAGCTCTGACAATAACAATGTGTAAGTTAAGAAAAATCAGAATTAAATTATAAGTATTTTCTTTCTGTGGGATTTCTGTAGGAAAGCAGAGAGCCAGTTTAATTGATTGGGCAATTTCTCAATATGACATCCATAGTTTTCTTCATTTTCCTCCCCTGTACCTTTTTTTAGTTACTTGCCTTTTTAAATTACACATTCATTGCAGAGCAGCAGATTTCTGAAATTAGAATTTGCTAATCCTTTCCCTCGTCTGTAATGCCTATTCTTCTTTATTCTTCCTAGTTAGCTGGATTAAATGTCCCTTCAAAAAGTGACTTAGTGTGAAGGTGTCAGTTCCAGGTTAACTTTTTTACTAAAACAATATATGTATATATTAATAGTACTCCTTTTGTATGGTCTCTTCTATTAATTACCTTTCAAATCTGAGACTGCACCAGATACTCCAGGGTGAAATCCCCTTTTCAGTTACCTTTTCCATACTTTTCTCCACTCAGAGTAAAGCAGCGCAGCTGTGGTGAGTCACAGTTTTTGATTTTAGCCTGTGAGTAAACACGTTGTACTTTTCATATGAGCAAGATTTATTTCTTGAGAGAAAAGGTTCTAAAAAATAATCTAAACACTGGAAGTATTTTCCAGTTATCTTTCCAGAGAAAATAGAGAATTATCAAAAGCTTCTGCAGGTCACTGGTTTTGTGTTTCCAAGTTAGACATCCAATTAGTACCTAACTAGAAAAATATTTAGTGTTTTGTTATTTCCTGAGGATAAGAAAGATGTCAGGACCAAACTTCTTAACAATCAACATACCTGTATTTTCTCTTCCCAACAGTGCCATATTTCTGTCTAGTTCCTATCTGATTGGATGGTGGGTTTATTTAATGAGTGCCATTATGCAGTTAGGAAATCTGAAGTTGACATTTAAAAAAGAGTTTCCAGCGGAGTCTGTAGTCAGAGGTACTAAACTTCAGAAGTTCCTCTGGTATTGGCAGAGGACTCTTAAAACTGGATGTGAGTAAATCAGAATTTTTATTTTTTTTTTTTTCAAAAGAATAAAACTTTGAAATGTGGAAAGTAAGGAGACACACATGGAAATAATTTTACGAATCTCCCCAGGTAATCACTGCAAACAATAAAACCTGAGGAAATAAACATATTTTCTGCTGAGTTTTTGGAAGTATTTATGACATCAGATTATTATTTAAGGAATCAAGGTATCTACCAAATATTCACAAAGAAAGTATTTAAATATGTTTGGAAGGAAACTAATTCAGATGAGGCATTTCTGCTGAAGGAGTGATTCTGAACTAGGAAAGGTACCAAGTTCTGAATTCACATATGAAAAATTAAATCATGTGTGATTTATTAATCCATGTGTGATTATTCCCACTGGACAGGTGTTGGAGGGGAAGCTAAGGGATCCTCCTTCCACTTGCCTAGGAATGTGTATCAGCTTTAAAAGGGGGGCTCATTTTTTGGCACTGGAACTGTGAGGGTAACTTAGGGGTATGATGTTTTGTAGCTTGTAGTGTGGATTCTTTTTTTAAGCTTTATACTCAGAAGTGTCTATTCCTGAAGCTGTATTTATTCCTGCTATTCAGAACCATGTACAGGCAGTTATTTTTGGAAAGCTAAATATTGTTGAAGAAAGGCCGAATGTTAAGTGATTCTGTTTCTGTGCAGTCCTTACTGCTCATGTTTATAACCAGGAAGTGTCACAGAAATCTTTCCTGAAGAAGTTGGTTTCACTTCTTCAAGCAGAGCTCCAGTACATCTCTGAAAGATGAACTTTTCTGTGCAGACACCGCTTTGCACATAACTAATTCAGTTAATTTTTCAGCATCTCTTTATTTTATTCATTCTTTTAATAAATGTGAGTTCTTCTCTATCCAGCCTTGCAGTTCTGATGCCTCATGAATGGTGTAGGAAAAATAAGGGAAGTGGATTACAAACAGTATTTTCTGTTCTCCGTTTTCAAATCCCTGTTTCCCACTTAAGTAATGTGGATGTGAAAGTTCATTTAAAACCCACAGAATTTCCTCATCCTTTCCACTTGCAGTTACTCCTCACCAGTACTCATTGTTGTGATTTCTGCCTCTTCTTACCTCAGGCCTTTGTATCGCTGTAGTAGGAAGCGAGCCCTGCTGAATGTTGTGTGGGAATTAAAATGAGCCCAAAGCCGTTAGCTGAACGTCCAGGCCTCGAGAAGGAACATCGAGGGGGCTCAGAATCCTTGCTTCCCAGTCAGTCTTTGGCAATACTGGTATTTTCTCCTCTTCCAGCTTTGCTTGAGTAATCTGGCCTCTGCTACGCTGCGGTAGGAAATTTCTAGGCAAGCACAGCTCAATGTTCCTGTGGTAACAGAGCTCCTGGGCTGCAGGAGTTTGTGATTAGGGTGATTTTCAGCAGCGCTGTGCTTCTCAGGTTCTTGCCGTGGTGACGTGGCTGTACATCAGTGCGCATAGGGTTGCTTTTTTACAGAGGGTTTCAAGGGGATGGAAATGTAGGTTAAGCCTTGCTGTTTGGAGAATTTAGTGCTCTTTCTTTGTGACATTGCACATCAAGTTACATTAAAAGCTTACTTCCTTTGCGGAGCAAATACCCGCAGAGGATTTGTCATCTTGGGTAACTGTTACTTTTCCAGCAGTTCCATGTGTGCTAATGCTCCCATTTTTTTAATTTAGAAATTTGGAAAGAGAGTTGCTAAGGGAAGTAACCATCTCTTCACCAAGAAATCCAGTGTCATTTTCCTGGTTTCTCTCCTTTATCTTCTTTTGGTAGACTTGGATTTTTTGATTCTCTTTTAACTTTAGGTTAAGTTAGTTCTTAGCACTCTGATTTCTAGTCTTGCAATCCACATATTTTCGGTGGTGTAACACTGTTGCACCATCTTATTATGGCTTTCGGCATTGATTTCCAGCTGCTTTGCTAATTTTGGTTTATGAGATCCCAAATAATGATAAAATCTTCATTAACCTGACAATGCAAGCTCCAAGCCAGTCTGGAAAACTACAGATTCAAACCTGATGAAACAGTGGAGTTTTTTTCCCAAGAGGAGTTTGCTCTTGCAGTGTTTGCGCTGAGTTTGGGTAGTATTTTCCTAATGGGAGTTACCCCTTCGAGATCTCTCTGTAGCTACTGGAGGGGCTTCTGCTGGCTTTGCATTCGCTCTTCCTGACAGCCCCTCACTCCATGCCTCTGCTGCCTCCTGCCTTGGCCTTACAGACAGTGGGTAAGCGATGGCAGGCAGGCAGGGCCCATTAGCCAGCAACATCAGGCTCCAGTCTGACTCTGATCAATCTTCATCCCTTCCCCGAAGGCGGCACAGATTTTACTGACATGTGGCAGCCCTTCAGGTGATAAATGAAGTCCTGTTGGCACGAGGCCAGGCTGTCCCTGAATGGCTCTGGAAGTCAGGGTACTTAGAGGTAAGTAGGGCTTGCCAAGCTGAGATGGGGCCGGGGCAGCTCTGCCGGGCCTGAGCTGTTCCTGCGGATCTGTGTGTCCGGCCTTGGCCAGGCTGGAGCTGCGGTGTCCCCATGAACATGCTCTGAGAGCAGGAAGGCGTCTGCTCCATGGAGAGCTGGAGCTGCACCAGCTGATGGGAACATGGAGCAGCGTCCTCCCAAGGCAGGCTGGCGGTGCAGCAGACCAGGAGTCTGCCAGGATGCAGGACAGACTGGGACCCGGGGAAAAAGACAAATCGCTAACGTGGTTTCCTGGGGGTGTTGGTGTCTGTTTGGGGTCTGCTCATTTCCGTGCTTTGAGCTGGGAACCTCTTACCAATGGCTGAGGAGATTGATGCACCCAAACTTGGCGCTGTATCTTACCACACTGTGCTTGTGTCCAGCTTACTTACTCCGTTTGCCACAAGGAAAGGAGGAAAGCCTGCATTTTGGGGTTACTTCCTCTCCCCACCGTAACACAAAACATGAGCATCAACGTTGTTAGATTCCTCGTGTGGGGGAAAATAAGAAACTGCTTATTGCCTTGTCCTTTTTGAACAGAGGGTAGTTAAAGATACATGGGGGTTTTGTGTCCTTTATGCACAACAGTGTGTCCTTTATATTCACCAAGTCTGTGTGTGGCACTTCATAATGTCCCAAGAATCTGAAGAGAAACACTATTAATATACAGAAAATGTGGATTCAGTAACTCCTTTCTGATTTTCGTTTGTCTTCCTGTGGTACAGTTGTGAGTAGCTCAGCTGGTATTAGTTAAGTTACTCTGTAAACCAAGCACAGGGTAAAAATCAGGCCTGTTCAGGTTGAGTGGATGTAGTTCTTTAGCACAATATTTTTTCTGAGCTTAATTTAAGGTTTCACTCTTTATGTCAAAAATATATAGTTCTTTCCTGTTACAGTGAAAATCAAACCAATCCCCAACTATATAAATTTATGCTCAATAGCCGTGGTCCTCAGGGATGTAATAACTATGGCTATGCAAATAAATAAATAAATATAGCTTTTTATATAAATATAAAGCTCTAGTTTACGGGGGACTGATGCATTAGAGAATCTCACTTCCTTTAATTATTTTTATTGCTTAGATGAGCTGATCACTTCAACAATTTTAAATCTCATCCATTCTGTTGAATTAATTAAATTTGCAATTTCCGTGATGAATAAGGTGAACCATAGTCCTTGAGAGAATTAAAATAAAACATCAAGAAACCAAATAAACGAGTGATATAAAATTATTTCATACTTAATGTAAAAGGCAATTTAATGAGTATTATAAAATAACAGATAGAATGTTTAAAGTCAGCCGTGGCTACAGCAAGTAGCTGACTAGTGAAGTGCAACAGCAGAACACAGAAGCTGGTTTTGCAGTTGCTATTTGTGAAATTAAATGTACTGGAACGAGACCGAACCAGGCAAGAGCACGCAGGGGGGCAGAGTGAGGTTTGTTGCAACTGGATTTTCTGCAGGCTTTCTCCCTCTCAGCAGTTCCTGTTACTGCTGTGCATCTGATTCCTTTCAGTTGCTGAAGTTCTTGTGAGTGTATGTTGATGTTTTGGAGGAAAAGCCTGGAAGTTTTCACCTCTGTTGTGAGGATTTGGTGTGGAAGGGCTTTCTGCAGAGCCGTTGGTGGCCCTGAAGTGAGTGGAGTTTCCAAACCCCCAATAGTTAAAAGACTGTAAGTTATTTCGTGCTGATCGATGTGTCGGTGGTTTTCAACGTGAGCCATACGAAGCATCAGACGATGTGGTCTGAGTGTGCCAGCAGAGAAGGGGAATGGCAGCTTTATTGGGTGTTACAGCTTTTGTCTCTTTTGCTTGCAGCAGAATCCTTTTATTCTGCTAAAAGTGGCATTGCATCTTTAAGTTTCCCTCTTCTGGGTTACTGTGGAGCATAAAAATGTCTTTGAGCGCAGACAATGACACCACTCTTTGCCATGCTACATTAATTCTCTTTCCTTTTAATGGAGCACAAGGTTATTTTAGCTCAAGTGAAGCATTGCTGGCTGTAATATCCCTGATAACTGTAGCAGCATCCATAATAGACCGAGGAAATGAGGTTTCACGAAGGTTTGCCACCAGTTTTGTAATTTTTTGCCTCAGAAAGTATATGCCTAATTTGCACCAAAATAGGTAATGATTCAGTACAAATCAAGTGTGAACCAGGTCTTGAAGCCTTTTCCATCCCTGCTTATAGCTGTGTTCATATTTTTCCTTAAACGCATGAAAATTCTTTTCATAGTGTACCCAGATTCTTTCAAACATCTTTTCTTTCTGTGAAGGCCACGCCACTTTTGCAGCCAGTCATTTTAAATGTAAAATAGAGTACTCCACAGAAGCAGGAAGTGGAATTTAAACACCTCTCTTGAGGATCTGCTGTGGGGGGTGAGGACTTGGGTGGCTGCCACACTTCCCACTTGTATTTTCATCTCCCGTTCTGGTTTACTTTCTATATATGTTTCCTGGAATGAAGAGTTTCATAACTGCATTGCTGACTTCAAGAGCCATGGAAATGAGCTCGAATGAAATGAATTGCTCTCTCTCTGCACACACAAGATGGGTCTTTGGGAACTTACATTTTTTTGTTGTTTGAAAGCTTTGTTTGTTACGAATCTGCAACCACGTGTTATGCATACGGATAGACATCATGACTCCCAGCTAAACCACAAATATGTAATTTTCCTCTGGACCCTTTCCTCCAAAAACAGAGATCTCTACTACTTCAGCTAAACCAAGCTTTTTCTTTCAGTAAAGCTAGCACAGACATTTTTAGAGCATTTTTAGGGGCTGTTGTAAGTTCTGTTCCCTTTGCTTTTACAGTGTTGCTGATGGTCTAATAGGCGAATGCTGTACTGGTTCTTGGATTGATACCCAAATACTGGAAGCCTTTACTTGATCTGGGAGGGAGGAAAAACCAACCCCCAACTGGAAAAAGGTTGCAGTGTATTGGGTGGTGTGGGTGGGCGTTACTGGATGGCATTAGAGCAGCTTCTGCAGGGGTGGTGAAACTGTTATCATGTATTTTCTGTGATAATCCTGACCCAGCCTTGACATTTGTGGCTCTAGGCTGAACCCACTCTGTGGGACACTTTTGCCTCAGCCTGTTCCCTTTCCCAGGAGAAAACAAGGAATTATCATTCAGGCAGCATTTCTTTCCCAGGCAGCCTTAATCTGCCCCTTTGGGATGTTTGGCATCCTAAGCCATGGCAGGCGAGCTGTCACCTGGCACATCACCGTGTCACCCTGCTTCTGGAAAAGGTCCCTCCAAGGAAGAAGTGTTGGGCTGTCTGTGCCAGCTGGGAGCTGCATCCCTCTTTCCCTCCCTCATTTCCCTGTGGCGTGCGGAACAGGATCTGTTCACACCTGGGGGCAGAGAGGAGGAAAGGAGGGGATGGGGAAACGCTGGGCATGTGAGCTGGGAGCAGTAAGAGGCCAAAGGAAGGTCTCCTGACTTTGGATCACGGGTCATGCTTTGACTTTGCGACCATAGATCAGGAGTGGTGCTTTGGGAGCTCACCATGGAGCTTTGGGATATCTTTGCTCCTTTTCCAGAGTGGACGCCAAGCCAGGAGGCTCGTTAGAAGAGACAATCCGTGGGGCTACTCCCATCTGCACAGACATCTTGCTTTACTTACCTACCCAGCCCCTGCAAAAAACTAGCATGGATCATGGAATCTTGTGGGTTGGAAGGGATCTCTGGAAGTTACCCAGTCCTAACTCCTAGCTCAAGCCATGTCCAGTAAAATTAGTTTACTCAGAGCCCATCCTGCTGAGTTTGGAAACTCCAGGGAAGGAGATTGCACAGCCACTGCAGGCACCACTCGAGTGTTTGACCACCTTCCTAACCATAGAAATAAATAAATAAATAATTGTGTCTGCGGGCCTAACTGGGATTTTTCAGACTCCAGCATGTGTCTGTGGCCTCTTGTCTTGCCATTTGCACCCTGGAGGAGACTTATTTCAGTCTTCCCTGCTGATCAGCAAGCCAGGTACTGGAAGGAAAAGTGAATATTCCCAAATACTGCCGCATCCCTGTTAGGATGTTTTTGTTCTTTTCTTAAAATTGCATTTGCTTTCATTTTTCAATATTGTGACATCAATTCCTAAAGTGTAATTTGACTAAAAAGTGTAAACAAGGACAGACTCTTCGGACTGCAGGATTTCCTTGGTTGCAAGGTGTGGGTTTGGAAGTGTGTTTTACAGGCTGAACTTGTCCGTGTTGTGTCATATGCAGAAATCCTTTTTCTGCTTATGGTTTGCATTTTACATGCATCTTCTGCATCTTTACTGATGGAATGCCCATTCAGTAAGAGATTTTATGATATCTTAGATATTATATATTGGGAACAGCACATGGAAAATCAGGACTTGGGCTGCCTGCTTGGCCCAGCAAGTCCTTGGCTCTGCTGGGATGTCACCCTTGCCTGTCCCTGTGCATGGCAGCGGTGTGAGAGGCTGGTGCCAGCCTGGCTCATCTTCCCCTTGTGCTCGCAGGCCAGGGGACAGCACCGATGAGTTCCAGGCTGAGACATCCCCCTGACCCCCCCTGGCTCGTAGCAAGTGATTGAAGTGTCCTTCAGGATTTTCCTCGCTCCTTCAAACTTCTGCCTTTAAAAAGTCACAGATTCCCTTTTCATCCTGATTTAGTTGCTCTGCTGTTGGGAGTATCTGTCAAAGCCATGGCATTCCAAAGGATGCAAGCTGCTCTGCTCCTCAGCTTTCCACATGCTGCATCCTGGCACAGAGTGAATGCTCTGGCCCTGCGAATACCACCAGCCTCCATCACTGGCAGTGGATAAATAGCTTGTAAATGCTCAGTTCGGGCTCGGCTTTTTCAGATTTCGGCACTGGAGACTTTCCTACTCCTACAAAACTGCTGATCCAGGCATTTTGTTCAGTTGAGAGGGGTTTAATGATACCTCTCTCCTCCCAGTCACCTTCCAAATGTGGAAGTTCTTTTTATAGTGGCTTCACCAGAGTGTTAGTATTCTCATGGGCTGCCCATGGGAATGTGCTTCTAATTTTAGTTTGTCCTCTACATGTCTGTCTCCTTTAAATGCATCCAGCTTCTCATTCCAGCCACACTGGGCCAAGCATGACACTCGGCTCCTGATACTTGTGCATTGAAGATGTTCTGGTGTTGCATTGTAATCAAACCCACAGCTCCTGCCCTTGTGCGGCACAGCAGTGAGTAGCACTCGTGTCTCAGCCCTTGTGCCACCCAAGTAGTGCTTTTTCATTAATAGATTTGGGGTGTGTTTATTTACTGGCTGACCTTGAGAGTTATTTAAGTGTGTTTCAGCAGTTTATACTTGGTCTGATGTCGATGGTGTGAGTGCTGGGGTTGTGTTGAATTTGCCTGTGCAGTCTTGCCAGGAAGGACTCGGCTGATGATCTAAAACCATAATTGCAGCTGACTGGCTCGCAGCTATCTTCTGTAGCATATATGTATTTTGGGAGTTACTGGATGTGCTAAATGAGAGGAATATTTAGAAAGAGATTTCAACTGCAGCTAGTTGTCTGGGTTTGTGAATCCTGACTGGCTTCAGCTCTCTCCTGCAGCATTTCCATCCAAGTTTATGTGGGTTGTCACTGAGCTAATTACCATCTTACAAATGGTCCCACAGGACAGGACAAGCTCTCTAATTTTCATTTATTGTGAGACTGTGATTAAAAGACAATGGCAGTTTCTCATCATAAGCCTCAAGTTTGTCATCTATTCAGTCAATATGTATCCCCTGCTTTTTGTAAAACAAACACTTGAAATCATTTGGGATCATCATTCACTGGTGAACTCGCACGTTAGGAAAATGACAGTAATTTGCAGTTGTCTTCAGCTGGGGTAGCATGACTTAGTGTGATGGTTAATTGATAGAGGGGGAAGGCACATTCACTCCGAGAACAATACAGATGGTTTTGAGCCCAGCCCAGTGGATGGAGATGGAGTGGGATCATTGTGGGAACGCTCTGTCTGACCATAGTACTTGGAGTCACTCAGTCCTACGCTCCGTTACCTCACTGAGAGCTCCTGCTGCTTCAGTGCCATCTCGGGTAACTGTAGCAGCGCCTGCTCCTCCAGGTTACAGCAGGGTTTGTTCACTGCATCTGATGGATGGATGGATGGATGGATGGATGGATGGATGGATGGATGGATGGATGGATGGATGAATGTCAGCAGCACCACACAGACGGAAACAGGAAACCAGTTACCTAACCTGACTTTTTTCTACTTTGAAACAAAACACAAAATTTGGGGACCTGATCCTATGCAAGTGGCTTTAGCCTTCTTCGCTTGCACAGATACAAAAACCCTGTCAGATAGAGGAAGGGAGAAGCTGGATTTACAGTGGTACTGTATAACATGAGAAAGTAATATTAATTCCACAAAATACAGAATTTTCCATGAAGTTGACTTTATTGTCCTGGAACTAATTTTTTGCTGGAGCAGGTCCATGGCCTGCAAATGCTGCCATCACTTCCGAATAAACCATTTTCTGGTCTCTGAGGGCTACTGTGCATTAGAATAATACAGAGCATAATCAAGAAGTGATTTAGAGAAGATATAGACTTGGTCTGCTTTGAGAAAAGACTTGGTATCTTAGGACTTCTTTTGGTTTTAAATCAGGTTTTTAACTTGGAAAAGTACTCAGCATTTAAATGCCGTGTTCTGATACTTAATGTTGCCATCACAGGTGCCTGGAGTCTGTCTTAGTCCCTGGAGTGGAGGATAAGTTATTTGGTTGTCCTGTTACCAAACTAAATAAATAGTTATTAAAAAGGGGTACCTACTGTGATTTAGTGGTGGTTGTGCTTCATTTGGTTGATGATGGGCCTTCAGAAAATGAGCTGAGATCTGTCTGATGTTTATAACCACATCACTAAGGGCTGTGACTGCATTTATACTGTCATTTATGGGGTTCCAGCTTCTTAGAGAAAAGATGAGACAATGCAGGAGCGTCACTGCAAATCTGGAATATTCGAAGAGCCCACTGTTTCCCGTTCTCACAGAGACAATGATTAAATGAGGGACTGGCAGTAGGAGTTGGGTTTGATGTAATGCTTGCAGCACAGTGGTAATTAATGTTACACTTACCACGTAGGAAGTGGAATTTTAGGTGCATATAAAAGCTCCCCCAACTTAATCAAAAGCTAATTTATTTTTAAACTGAGGTAGCTATTTCTTTATGGCCACCTACTCCTCTGTAAACTGGGCAATTGTTTCAGTTTAAATTAGCTGATGCTTTGTTTTAAGCTGAATTAAGAGAGCATAAACTTTTGTTTTATGCCAACATAATAACATAAACTAGAGCATTTTACTCTTGTAGACAAAGGTCTTAACAAGGAATATTTGTAATGCTCACTCCACAGTCTACAAGAAATAAGAGCAAATAAAGTTCTTTTGTATATTCTTTTGTCATCTTCCCACGGGGAGGGTTGGCAAGAATTCCCAGAGTCTACTTTATTTGAAAATGATGTTTCCATTTTAAATGTTATTTATTCCAGCTTGAGGTAAAATGAACTTTATAACTTTATAGTTATTTATTGTTTACAAGGTCTTAAATATAGTTTTTGTGAAAAACCAAAGCACAGTAGCAGCTTTTTCTGAACTTCTGTGTAATCAGGAGATCAGCATGACAGTAATGGTAATTTTGACATTATGTATGTTCAACATACGTATATGTTGAAAAACTACACTCAGCCTATTTTATGCAGTGTCCAACATACATTTAAGGGCAGAGCCTTGGAGAGAGGGGTGTTCCCTCTGGTTCACTTTCCACAGTTGGCACTGGGATGGCACTGGGAGTTGGATGAGGCAATCCTGGTGCACTTGCATTTTCTGTCCCCCACCACAGCAATGTTTTAGCAGTGCAGTTTGCTGATTTGGTTTTCTCTCGACATGCATGTGCTTGTTTGGAAACTGTTGTAGGACAGGGAAAGTTTAGCCTCATGGAAATACAGTTTGGATTCTTTGTTGTAGCTGAAATGAAACATGACGGGATTCCTTGATCATGAGTGTCAGGGATTTGTTGCTGCAGGGGCAATTAGTCTCCATTATTTCCTTTGAAATGCTGCTTTGCAGAGCAGTTCTGTGGCTAGGGTGAACAATGTGGTGAAGCCACATCTCTGCGTGCAGGGTTATTCCTTACCCGAGAAGCTGCTGGGGCAGATTCTTCACAGGCTCGCTGGCCTGCAGGTCCTTGTGAGCTGTTTCACACAGCAATCGGGGCAGAGACACTTCTATGGACACACTGGAATCGTGGGTGTGTTCTTCCCAACAGATGTAGTGCGTGTGGAGAGGACTCCTGCAAATGTTTACACGTGTTTATTTGTGGGAGTGTATTTGGTACAGCTCTTTGTTCTGGTCGGGTTCTCACAGTGGTTATAAGTGCCTCAGAACAGCCAAGTGGAATTTTGTCTGTGGCCATTTGCATCACAGCTGGGGGAAATGAAATCCTTAATAATTAAGGATTGCATGCCATTAAATAGCAAATGACCAGCTTGCTCTGTGGCATTACATGATCATTTATTAAATTCCTCATGAAGGTAGTTTGTTAAAAACATCTTCTTTACCATAATTTATTGATCATATTCCATCAAAGTGACCAGGACACTCTTCTAAATGGGTTATAGAAACATTTTCTGTTTCAGTTATTTTCTCCATATCTGCTTTACAACAGAAAATTCCTGTTTAGTCACAGTTTTGAAAGTACTTCCTTTAACAAAATGAATGTTTGTATTTTAAGTCAGTATTGGGTTTGGGTTTGGATTTGTTTTATTCTTTTCATTTTTTAGACTGAAAATTTTTTTTTAGTGTTAATAGTAAAATGAAAAATTCTCTGCATCTTCTGGGGAAGAAGCAGGCAGCAAATGTCACATTTCCACCAGCCTTTGGAAAGAGAGGGGTGCGTAATGTTTATTGGTGGTTCACTGATAGAATGAGGATAAATTTGCACATGGTTTTTATCAGGAAGATGGGGATTGACAGGGCTTAAGATCTGGTTCTTTAGCCCTGCTGCATTTCCATCGTGCTACAGAGTGGGTGTGCTATAATGATCCGAAGGGTAACTGTGGGAGAAGGGCAGGATGCTTCTGGTGCCTCTGGTTGCCAGAATGACCTGTTTGAGAAGCCCTTGTTCACCTGAAGCAGTGAGAGACCAAAAAGCAATGACTGTGTGTACAAATACTACATTTTCAGTACTCCCTTGCTCTAATTGGCATTAATTACAAGTATCTGTTGTTAGGATATTTATATAGCAGTGGTCACTGGATTCGAATTGCATACAAGAATTGGATTATTACTCAGTTATTTAAAAAGCCCATATCTGATATAAACATCAGGAAAGACAGTTTTTTATCTTTTCTTATTTCTTTATACACTTCTAATCGACTTTCAGCTGAATTTTACTAGGTTACCTTGAATCCACAGTTCTCACCTTTTGGTTTTACTTGATGGTCTTTACTCTGGTGAAGTTATGCTTTTAAAACTGAAAACCAAAAAAGGCTAAGACTGAAAAGTTTTAGGAAATTCAGCTGAAGTTATTGCTGCTACTGACTGAGAGATTTAGATTTTCTGAAGGTAATTGTTATTAAATAAAGGTGCCTTAAATCCAGTGGTAATTGCTTTGCAAACTTTGTCTGAGGCTGCTTGGGGCACACCTGGCTCCTGTGTGAGAGGTTTCTTTTCTGTGGTTCCTCTTGAGTCATGCCACAGGACTGCACTTTGCTGCTTTGCGTTTTGTTTAAAATATTTAAAGTAGAGTGGCTTTGTTTCCATAAGCCAATGCCTTTAAATGCCTTGGGGCTTGGTCCTCATGAGAAGGGAGCATTTAAAAAATAAACCTACATGCTTCTCTGAGTGGTCATTATATAAATTGTTTAAATGTCTGTCTTTAATGTATCTTAGGAGAGGGGAGCCAAGAAGGGAGCCTGTGTCCTACCCAATGGTTACAATTCCCCAATAGCCAATTTTGTAGAAGTGTAGGCCCTACATACTATTCATATAAACCTGTTCCCAGGGGTTTTTAGCACTGTAAATATTAAAAGGGATAAAGTCTAATTTTGATAATTGGGCAATTGCATTCCCTCATTTAAAGTACGCTGTGTGGTTTCCTGAGCCTGTGAATTTTAATTGATGTAACATCTCCGTGTTACAGCTTGTCCTTTTATTAGTTAACACTCCATGAAATTCTTGTGTCTTTATTCCTTTTCTTACGTGTTCCAATGAATGCTAAAATAGTTAAAAAATGTTAGTGCTTAAAGCATCAACACTGGCAGCTGAGACATCAGTTTGCTCATAGCAAAAATTTGTGTCAGACTTGCTTTTAATCCATGCAGTTATCCTCATGAGGCTTAATCTGATGACATTTGTAAGGCTTTTTGTTGCTTTGTAAAGAATCTTGTTAAACTTACAAAATCAGGCCTTCAGCGCAAGGAGGAGTTGGCTCACCCTGAAACACAAGATTTCCAGTAAATGACACAGTTGTGTATGAGATGAAGACATGACGGTACAGGTGTACATTTTAGTCCCCTGTCCTTTTTTGCAATAACTCCATACAATTTTGCGGTTTTCATACATGAATAATTAAAGGTGTGTCACTCCAGCTGTTCCTTTTAACTTCGTGGATACAGGATATAATTCCCCAGAAGTGCTCTGGGCACACATAAATGCACACACACCTGTGTTATGGTGCACTGAAAAGCAACTGAAACCCGTTAGATAAAGAGATAAATATCAGTTATCAGAGCTGCTCTCCCTGGGGACTGCCAACACAGAATTATGTGCTTTGGAATACCTCTTGGGTTTGTGTTCTTTTTCCAATTAGTTCATTTTATTTCGGATATTTTATTTTTAAAATAAAATAAAAATACACCCAGCAGGAATGAAGCAAGAATCTCTCCATGACAAAAGAGCTGGTAAGTTGAGGCCATCTACTTTGACATCAGTACCTGGAGTCACTCAGTCTTGCTGCAAAATGTGATTTTTATCTACTTTGACAAGTAATTTTTCATTTTCTCTGTAGCAAGCATCTTTTGTCAGTGTTAACGCTTTGGCAAAGTGACTTCTCCACATGCAGTAGACTGGCATTTAATCAGAGTACAGATGTTTATGGTGTGAGGGCCTTGATGCGGGAGGGTTTTGCTCACAAATGAATATTTTTTGAATATATGGCATTTTGTTCATAGTACTCAAGACTTGCTGTTGCAGCACCTTGGGGGAAAAGGCAGTATTTCCAAATATTAAATTCTCTAATTATTTTTCACATCATTTTTTATTATATCAGTTTTTGAGATACAGAGGGATAGGATTTTTTTCTCAAGTTTTTGGCCCTAAATAACCATGAATTTTCACTGTAATACAAAAGTTACCTTTTGAATGAATTTGGGAGCTATATAGCTTTGCTTCGCTGTTGCTGAATACAGACCACCTGTTAACAGTGTACCCGGCACTGCTGGCTTGCACAAAGTCCTTTAATGACTCTAAGTATTGCGTTTTGCTGCTGGTGTGTTTGACAGCGTGGGGGAGGATTATTTTCTTAGATATGCAAAGCATTACTCTGTGTTTAATGTTGTTCAGCAATCAGCTGCCCTGGAGCATTGCTGCTGTACTAATCTCACCAGATTAGCCTCTAAATATTTCAGATTCTTAGGTAACAGCTCTTATTAATATTTGCCAAGTTCTCTTCACTGTTGTACCTGATGAGGTTTATTATGGAGGGCCCCAGGCTTCCCTGGTCTCAGCAGAACAGCGTTGTTTGTGAGGAAATGAGGGTGTAAGGAGCAGGGAGGACAGCGCAGACTCCGTTTTCGTGCTGAGTTCCCTGCCTGGGAGCTACAGCTGCAACTCTTATGTACCACTGGTTTAAGGGGTTTGGTGGCTCAGCAGAGATTATTTATACCGTTTATGCCAGGCGTTCCAAAGAGGATGTGGGGACACGATGGAGCGCTGAGGTGCCGAGGATGAGGCTGCAGTGAGGACGTTTTGTTTGAAGGGAGCAGATGGGTGCCAACAGCAGCACTCCTGAGCAGTGGGTCACACACCTCTGCATGCTCAGTTCTGCTCCCTTATGCAGTTTTACTGTGTTTACCTTGGGATCCCAGCACATCTCCCTCAGGATCCAGATTAAAAGATGTAGGATGAATGCCAACTTGGGTCTCAGTTCTTGGCACTGCTGTAGTGGCTCCTGCACTGGTGTCCATGGGAGTTTCTGGTAAAGTTCAAGCAGTAACTTTATTTTCCATCCCTTATCACTTTGGTTTATGCAGTAGAACAGGAAAGGTGGCAAGGGGTGACTTTGCAGGAAGATGAGAGTCCTGACAGTGCTACGCCACAGCAGATCTTCCACTTCTCAGCCAAGCAGTTCTGCTGAGCACAAGCCTTTCCTTGTCCGAGACAGGAGAGCAGAAAATGCTTATAGACAGGTGTTTGAATAGGAAAACTAGTGGTTCAAATATGAGTGAAAACATGTCTGGTTATGGCTTTTCAGTGACTATGGGGTTTTTCCCATTTTTATGTTGCCCCTTCATTTTCAAATTCAACAATTTATCCCATATCTACTGTCAGGTGGGTACCAATTCATAGAACACCCAAAGTTAAATGAAGCCATTCCATGAAGTTCCTTCCATTAAGTAATTCAGTTCATTTTTGAAAGGGTAGGGGGTTTTTGTTTGGGGTGTTCGTTTGTTTGAATAAGTGGTCTGTGTAAGGTGTGCATGATACTGCAATACACTTTTGGAAGTGAATATGGAGGGAAGGCACCCTTTTCCCTTTTCATTATTGCAGGAAAGCAGAAACTTGAAGTAATTTGCAGATTTCAGCAAATATGACATAAGCTTTTGTGACTTTCAAACCCATTTTAAACCTCTATCACTGATGAATGAGCCCTCTAACTTCCTAGTGGTGAACTAATTTGAGACATCACACTTCACAGTTACAGGATCAGTGCTTCTGGGGGTGCACAGATCTTTAGTACCCAAGGGAAGATGAATGTCTTTCTTTCCCATTGACTCTGTTAATCCCTTTCCGTGCACCATTCATAAACACAATGAATGGGATTGCATGGAAGGAGTTTTCCCCAAGGGGCATCACTCCGGCAGTTTGGCACCTCGGTGCACATCTGTGCAGCTGCTGTGCTGACCATGCACCATAACTGCGGTGTGACATTCAGTCTTCTCCAATAATTTGTAACGGGAACTAATTCAGATACCAAATGTACCGAAATGATCACTTGAGCAGTTTCACACGAGTATTTTAGGCAATAGGTTTAGATGTGGTTAAATATCTTTAGCATTGAGAATTTCTCTCTGACTAGCTACTGTTTAACTTGACTCCTTGCCTGGAAAAATTTGATTTTCAGAGGAAGTATGTGGAATACTATTATTTTGATTATTTTTTCTTTAAAGGCAAAAATTTGGAAAGGAGATAATAAAGTTATTTGGCCATTATATCAAGCTGTTTGCCGTGGGATAGGCACAAAATAGTGCAGTTCAGCACAAAAAGTCACATACAGGAGATAATTTACTTTTCAGTTAGATTGGATCTGGCCCATGCTAATGGCTAAGTGGAAGCTAATCAAGCTAATAGGAGTTCTCCCTAAAATTATGATAAGGATATTTCCAGTGTGATGATTGGGAAGTATTTCAGATGAAAATCAACACTGAAGCCAAAGCGGGGGTGTTCCCGGTGTTTTGTGGGCTTACAGTATTTCTCCGAAAGAAAGAGCTGTAAGCTCCCTGGATTCCTGTCAGGCACTCCGAGTGGTTTGCTTAGGAGCAACAGCTTCCCTGTGTGAGGTTGTTAAGCACCTAATCTGGAAGCCACTGGAGGAGAGTGACCACAGGCCTACGGCAGGCAAGAGGAAAAGGAGTTACCCCAGCTTCCCTTCTGCCCTCTCATGTGTTTGTTGATAACAGCATCGATGAAATATCTGCAGTTGGTAATGATTTGGTCTAACTGAAATCCTTTCAGAAAAGATAAATGGAACTGTTGCTACTGATGAATGCTTTGTGACTCTGGAGAAATAGGAATGGTAGTGTGGGCTTCTGATGGCAGTTGTTCCATTGGATGAATAATCTTTGTAATTGCTGCCTTTTGGGTTGTCGTGCCTGAATCCTGCCTGGTAGGTGTGCGTGCTGAAGTGTATCTGTCTGCAGTGACTGCACAAGTACTTCTGTAGTGCATCCCCTCTTAGGCTCAGGAAGAATCTCCTCAAACTCTCATCCCAGCCTCCCGTGTGTGTCCCATGGCAGGCTGAGCGCAGCCAGAACGTCTGGGCCGTGCTGGATTCGCCTCTGCCCTCGTGCACCCTTTGCTCTGCGCTCAGCTTGGCTGCACCAGAGATTCTTCTCCCCTGCCCTCGCTCGTGTGGCATTCTCACTCAGACAGAACCACGTGCCTGGATTGACCAAAGACGCCAGCATAAGCCTTGCCAAAAGGCAGCTCTCCTCTTCCCTGGCTGCCTCAGCCTGTTTTCCTTTTCAGAAACAATCAGGGCCATATGATCCTGATTCAGAGAAGGATTTGTTCCAACGCACTTCTGTGGTTCAGGCATTTGGGAGCAAAGGAAAAGAAAGAATGTGATCCTTGAAGAAGAGATCCTTGAAGACCTGTCAAACTTGAGTTTGGCTAGCAAGGGATTAGGCTCCCCAGGCTGAGCAAAACATCATCCATCATCTCAAATAACAGCCTCTTTGGAGTCCCAAGGGACAGATCCGCTGTTCTGCAGGCACTCGGAACCGAGTCCTGTTCCTGAGGAGGAAGTGACAAAGCGAGAGTGCCTCGTGCTTCAGGCAGGCCATGAAGCTCAGGACCCCCTTCCCATGGTGCCATGCTGGCCTGCTTGGTGACAGGGATACACCAGAGGAGAATGCTGCTCTGAGATGAGAAGGTGTTCACAGGGGGCCATGCTTTGAGTTCTTACTAGCTTATTTCATGAACAGGACCTTTCTATCCAAAGGTATCATGTGCTATGCATTAAAGAGTTCTTCACTTTGTAGATGTATATGCCAAGCAGACCAGCTGCACTCCCAATTTCACAGGTTTATGGCTGTGTTGCATCTGTGACAAGGGTCTGTACCAAATCCCATTCCATGAGTAGTGTCTTTGATGCTGCTGTGTGGAATGTGCCCAGATGTGTTAGGGGTCTGTGTCCTCAGGTGGAAATGGGAGGACACTCTTCGAAGCTGGTATGTGGTGTCTCATCTCACATTTGGTTTGCTTTAGAGACAAGACATTTGGGGATATTGAAAGCTCACTCCAGAGAATGCAAGCAGACAGAAGGCTGATTTGGGGATGTTTGGGGGTTTTTGGGGAGGGTGGAGGGTGGTGTTGGCTGGCCTTCATAAAAACATGGACTAATCTGGAATACAGAACCAGCCAAAACCACAAACTCTGATTTAGACCTACTTGGCTCTTCTGAATCATCACGAGCTCTGCACACTGAGTCAGCCAAGAGCTGGTTTTCTCTTCAGTATTGTGTAAACACAAGATGTTTCTCTGGGCTCAATATTATTAAGTTTAAAAGTCATGTTTATTTGTCATGTATAAAAAATTATTAATACATAAAGTTACCATCTGGGGAGATCTAAAAACTCTTCTCTTTTACACTTTCTTCATCAGCTCGTCTTTGAACACAGATCACTTTTAGGATACCCTGATTTTTTATTTGGTTCTATAAGTGATAATTATTTAGATCAAACTACTGACAAAACTTCCTGTGTTACCTTTGAAAATTGCAATTTCATTTAAAGTAATTAAGGAAAACCACAGGACTTAATTCGTAGTTGTACCACGATGTGGTGTGAATTCTTAAAATTCAAAGGGAAGAATCTGTAGCTGACTAGCACTTTTTCAGGGAGAACTTCAGATCTGGACACAGAGGGGTATGTAAACATGACATGGGGGCTTAATTAGGATGTTCTGTGCTGGCCAGGAGATTTCTCTCTTTGCAACTCTTCCCAGTACGTGTGAGAAATTGTTAACAAGTCCCGGAAGGTTGTTACTCTGCTGAAATTTGTGACTAATTGTGGGCAGATTTCCCTCATCTTGCTTTATTTACAACTTCTAAGATGTAACACTGCTGAGAAAAAAGCTGTATGACATTAAGAAAGTAAGATTTAGAGAAGAGGCAGTTTTGAGGGTAGGGAATTTAAAACAAAGCCCCAGAGCCCCCAGCTGAGAACACAGAGAGATGCAGTAGCAGCTCTGCAGTAGAGTTGTAATGCTCCCTTCTCCCCCAAAGCAACAGCAGCCATCAAAGACATGAAAAAGGTGACTGGTGTTTATCTTTTCTTCCCCCTTTCCATAGTGCGGCTCCATGACAGCATATCAGAAGAAGGATTCCATTACTTAGTCTTTGACTTGTAAGTATTTGTTTTGCATATGTTTAGCATGTCGGGGATGCGCTGTTCCAACTTGGACATGCAAATGCAAGCTCACAGTGCATGGTTCTGGTGCAATGAGCTGGACAAATAGATGGAAACACCTGGAAGGACAGGAACATATTTGGTCATTTGCATGTGCAAAACTCATTTGTAACTGTCACTGTGAGGATTCCATACTAGAAACTATAAAAAATCCACTGGTGAAGTAGATTTTAATATCAAGTGTAGGTACGTAAGTAGAAGTTGTGTGATACCTGCCAAAACTAAGCCAAGACAGACTCAGAAAAAAATGTTTTGCTGCAAGCCAGTTGTTTAAAGGAAAGATGAAAAAAGGCACGTGGAACACTAATTTCTCTACAGAAAATCTCCACTGCTGGATTAAAAAGGTAAGCCTGAGTTTAGAGAGGGAAGGATTCTTTTAGTATTTTATTCCTGATTGATACCTTGCTGCTCTATAATGTTTCATTTTGACACCACTCAGAATGTGAAGTGCCCAGCATACAGAAAGGAAGTTTCCTACTGATACCCCATTTTGCTTCAGGAAGTCCCATGAGTTGTTCATGTGGTGACTGTGCCTGTCTGGAGCTTGTTTTTCCCAGATAAGGCTGTTTAGTGGAAGCAGGGATGGTGACAGCATGAACTGTGTGTCTTGGGCTCTTAACTTAAAAAGAGAAACTGATTCCCTCATTCTTCCTTGGGATGGGCAAACTTTTCCACTCACTTGAAAAGTTACTGCTCATGGTTCTGGATAGGGACAACCCTGAGTGATAGGAATTGTATTGCAAAACTGACTTACTTAGGTAAAATTATCTCTTTAAACTGTAAATTTTTCCAGGGCAGTTTAACAGACAACACACCCACCCACCTACCCGAAGAGCTTTCTTAGGCCCCCGTGGTTTTGCTGGTTAGGATGAGAATACATTATTTCCCCAGAAATGGGCAATAGCTCCTTTCTAAGCATACAAACAGAAGTATTTGCATTCAGCACGGCTAAATTAGAGCCTGGATCTTCCACAAGCAGTAGTGTGCTTTCATGTTCGGGTCACATTCTGGTTTGCTTTCTGACTTAACTATTTTTAAAGAAATCTGTAAAAATTTCTTCAAGACTAGATTCCAGACTAGAAATGCACAAATATTAAATAGTCTGTCTGCAGTGAAGGCATTCAGGATTCAGGGCTCAAACCCTAACTGGGCTCACCAGAAGCTTATATGGGATTTGTGTCTGTCCCAGGTAAGTGCAGCGACTGTTGGCTTGGAAATGGCTCCAGGGCACAACACCTGTATTTGTTCTCTGACATGCACTGGAGCTTGTTTTCCTTTTTTTTTTTCCTTAAGGGCTACAAAGGAAATCTTTCTATGTGGAATTGCAAAAAGCTTCTTAATCCAGAACATTTCTAAGAAGTGCATGCAGAATTCTCAGTTCTAGGGACAATATCCCTTTTAAAAACTAGTGGCTATTTATTTTCTTTGTTGTACTGTGAGGAGCTGTGGCCTACTGTAATTGCAGTTAGTCCACATCTGCCTTAAATTTAATATATAATGCCAGACTTATCTCAGGGGGTTATGATTGTGATGTGAACTAGAACATTTGAACAACTTCAAAGTTGTAGATAACAGTATCTAGATCTCGATAGTAAGGGAGCAAATAGAAGCCTGTGTTCTGCAATAAAATATTAATGCCTAACCCAAAGATACTGCCTTGGCAGAAAAACAGATTCCACAGGAAGTGTTCTGCATTGGCTGGAACTTCCTCCATTCCCTGGCAGTCCTGTTCAGGACAGAGGAGCAGACTCAAACACATATATAAAGCTTTTCTGTTTTGGCCATGTGGTTTGAGGTTTTTGTCAAAATTATTTATTTTGCAAAAAAGAAAATGTCTAAATGGCAGAGGCAGTGACTTCGCTGACTGATTGTTGTCTTTGGAGAAGCAGCAGGTTGCATTCTTGAGGAACTTTCGCCAAATTCCTGAGAGTGCCTGTTCACAGTTAATTTTTAAACGTTCAGATTAGGAAATCAGTGCTTTAATGCTCACTAATACTATTTTTTAGTGAGACATCACCTTTCACTGCAGTTACAAACACGTGGTTACTGCCTTGTTGACAAGTACATAAAAGAGCTGCCATGATAAAAAGGTACCGTACGCACTTCTTGAACACGAAGGCCAAGAACCTGCTTTTCTTTATGTAATTTTTATTCAGCAGGAGCCTGACTGTGGTGTAACACTGTCTCTCCACCCACACATGCCATCATGTCATTTTCTTAATGATTTCTTTCAGACTGTGTGGGATTGAGTGCGACTGTTTCCTCAGAAATTTCTTTCAGACTGCATCCCACGTAAGAAAGCGAAGGGGAAGACTGCCCTTTCTGTGGATAGGAAAAACAATCGTTGCTTTCTATTTTGCATTTCTAATAATCTCTTGGGATTAAATGCCACAGAGATGGCAGCAGCCTGTTGCTTCGCTTGTGTGCCTCAGGCATAGCTGTGCTTTTATCTGAAGAAAGAAACGGTGTTTAATGTACTGTTACAGTCACGTGTTTGGGGGAGCAGTTCTGGGGTCAGATGGGAAGGTGGGAGTCTCGCGAAATCCATGTGGAAAATGGGTATTGAACAACGGACTTCATGGATTCAATAATGGACTTCATGAAGTTTTTGCCCCCCTTCCCTATTGGTTAAGGCAGCTGCAGTCAGGATTTGCGTCTGTCGGACCATTTCAGTTGCGAAGCACGAATGAGACTGTCTTCAGTGTTAATGATGTTAGATGAGTTCAAATCCAATCAATTCTGTCAGTATTAATTGCTGTATCTGAATGGAAACAGCTGTAGCACTTGAAGGCTCTCTTGTGCAAGTCAATGAGATTCTCTATTTTCAGTGTCTCCCGTTTTAATGCACTTGATGAGATGCAACAATTGGTACATTAAGAATCCTGGCCTTGCTCTTGGATTCTAAGTGCAGGGACCCTACTATGCAGAATAAACAAAAAATATGAAAAAACAGCCTAATTGGCAAAGCAGTGTTTGCCTCAGGTAAGTGCCTGAACCTCTGTTTCAGAAGTAGAAAGGTCACAGATAAATGTAAAAATTCTATGGCCTCTGTAAGATGCTTCTTCCCCACTCCATTATGAAGGCAATTGAAGAAATAAATGTAACCTAGGAGGAAATCACGCCAGTGCAATCATCAGCATAGCGTGGCTTAGCTGTCTTTGCTAATTCGTGTGTTCCTTTTAATTATTCTCTTATACTTGTAAACATAAACCAGCAGTTTAAAGTGGTTCAGAGGGCCTTGGTGTTTCTACGTGCTTTTTGTACCTCTTGTGTGCAAACAAACCCGTGTGCTTTATTTGTTGCCACTTTTGTACGCTCTTCTGAAAAATCACAAAAGCGCTGTAAGGACCAGCAGCTTTTAGGTTGTATCCTGGAAGTTACCAGAGCTTATATAATGCATGGTTGTCAGTGAAATCACCTGCTCTGTTCCTGCTTTAATCTTTCCATCGTTTAACAATGCTTGGGAATACCGAGCAAATGTTTAGTGTCAGCGAGTAAGATTTCGTATCCCCTTCTTCCCTCCGTGCTGGAGAAGAGCAAACATCAATTTGGTATTCTCTTCCACTGAAAGGCACTTTGATGACTAAAGCTTCTTGTTTTCTTTCTTTGGTTTGGATCAAAAATAAGTGTTTTAGGAAAGAGTAAGATCAAAGGATGCTTTGTTTTTTCATTCATCACAAAGTGAGAATTATTCCTCTTTACCAGAACTGTGGCAGACAAGTATATATGCAAAAAGGAGTTATGAAAGACTGTCAAAATATGCATCAATCAAACATTTTGTGCTACAGCAACCAAAGCCACTCTCTGGAAGGTGGAAGGCGAAAAGAAAGAGAATACAAATAAGGCAACAAGCTACTTTACCTCCTGCAGATTCTACTGCAGGCTTTTGTACAAAATAGCATTCTGTTACCTGAAAGGATCAATGTTTAGAGTCCGGAAGGTGTAAACTCTGAAAAGATTGGTGTAAACCAAATATAAATGAAATCATGAAAATCAAGTTCTTCTACTGGCCTTCTCAAAGAAAGGAGCAGTGCTGCTGGTTGAGCAGGGTATTTCTGTCATCACCTGGGGTGACTGAAAACTGGGATCCTCAATGAAATGTTAGCACAGCAGTTTACACGCGAATGTTACAGTTCTGAACATTCCAAGTATTCTCATCTTTAATTTTTTAATCCTAATAACCTTAATTGTATTCAATAGTATTTGTGTTCACTATAGTAGAGATTTTTAAGCATCTCAATCTTTAAGTATCTTGTTGCCCACTCAGGCTTTTATGTTTGGGGAATTTATTGGGAATATAGTGTGCTAATATCTGCATTTGTAACCAGTAATGAAATACAAACACTGGTCTCTCATCTAGGAATTCTTTATGTAAGCACCTGTATATGTGAAGAATTGCACTTAACAAGTCTGCCAGCCTATACCACAGAAATGTTACAGGAAGGGTCTTCCTGTGCTGTGAGTCCTCTCTTGTGACACAGGCAGACGAGTTTTATGGTATTACTGAAAAGCTCATTAATCTTCATCTTAAACAGATTGCTAGAAAACTTCTCCTGATTTTAACCTGATATTTACTCATAGGTATTGTGTGCTCATGTATTACTGTAGCAATATTATCCCTTTCAGCTCTCCTCTAGGGAGAGCCACACTTATGCCTGTCTTCAGTATTTATTTTCATCTCTATTAACCTGTGTTTTGCCAAGCTAAACGGGGTTTCCTTCTCTGAGAAGATCTGAAGAGTGAGTGGCTGGGTAGCCTGGTAGCAACTTGTCTGTTCATGCTGCTCCTCCAATTTCCTTTTCTGAGAGTGAGTGAGCAGAACTGGTACAATGTGAGGAGGGATTTCCCAGCTGCACTTGAGGACATTGCTGTCACCCTACTGCAAGGTGCAGTCCAAGGCTGTGGCAGCATCCTGCTCAGAGCTCATTCTGGACTGTGATCTTTGGGATATAAAAACACAGTTTGATTTCTTTTTAAGCACTTTCTACCATTAGCCCACTGGTTGCACAATGAGCTCCTGAGTGTGCAGTGATGTGCAGCCACTTCTGTCACTGGCCCTAGGATCACACAGTTCCTCCCCTGTAGTTAGATTATTTTAAGTGGTGCTTTAACTAAGCTATTTGTCCTTTTCTCCACAAAGATAAATGAACATTTTCTAGGAAAAATCTGCTGTTAAACTGACTAAGATACCCTGCTTTTACTGCTACTTCCCTTCCAACTCAGTAATGCTCTTTCTGGCCCAAGCACAAAAAGCCAGCCCCTCTGGCACCTGGGTGCACCTCTGTTGTGTTTTCACCTGCACTGAAAGACCCTTCTCCTTTTTTAACATGGTTGTGTTTTAGCATTTCCTACCTTTGCCTGATATTGCAGTTTTCAGATTATCCTGAACTGGTCTGAACTTCAGCCACAATTTTCCTTGCTGAGGAAAATTCCCTTTATCAGTTTTCCGTTCCCTTCCTTCTTGTAGTTTTACTCCTTCACTTTGACATCCGTAACTGATGTCTGGCATCTTGCCCAATACGCTGCTGACCTTGGCTTTTATTTTCTATTTGTGATTGCACTTCCACCACATCCATTTTATTAATCTAATGATTTGGATGGACAGATCTTCCACTTTAGTTCCTGCACCTTGCTATAAAACCTCCTGCATTTCTGTACAAATATTCTACTTACTCCTCTCTGACTTCTCTCTGTCAAGTTAATTTAAGATGCACATTTTCACTTCTGAAATCTCCTTTTCCCCATCTTGCTTTTTGTAACAGAGTCACTGGAGGTGAATTGTTTGAAGATATAGTTGCGAGGGAATATTATAGTGAAGCAGATGCCAGGTAAGTAATTTGTTTTTCTAATGCTGCCTTTGATAATTCTAGGATAGTTACTTGAATACCTGCTGGTGTTTGGCATCAGTTTCCCTAGCACAGTCTGTGAGACTCTAGGATTTCTCCAGGAGTTCTCTTAGACTTGGAAGGGCACAGTTTGGCAGTTTGAGCTCACAGCTGTGTGGTGGAGAACTCACGGGAAGTCTTGGTGTCCGCTGAGCTGAAAAAGCTGAAATTGGATTTCAAGTTGTTGAAATTTTTTTCCTCTGCAAACTGGACATAACAGTTCAAGTATCTCATCCATGAATTCTTACATTTGCTGAACAAAGTTTGAAGTATAAGTTGGTCTTAAAAGAATTTTGCATTAAATATTATTTTTATTCTTGGTCCAGAACTGCTAATTTCCTTTTGCTATTCGAAAATTTTTGTTGTGTTTCATCAATAAGCAATTATACTGTGCATCTCATAGTCTGAGCTCAAATATGAAATCTCTGGCAATTTTCTGCAAGTGCTTGTTGAAAAACTTGAAGAATAAGTTGACAATTATCGTAATTTGCATGCATAAAGTATCAGGGCCACTTATCTCATGTTTGTCCTCATATAATAATAAACCTTAAATATTTTCATAAAACTAAGAATCTTAAACATTGTGGTCAATTACTTTAAAGAAAATACGTTCTCCCACCACACTCTTCAAAGAAATTGATCTCAAAGTAAATTTAAAGAATCCTGTTGTTTTTGTGTGTTTACAAATGCACACCCCTAATAATACGTATTTACTACATGTAATTTTAAATTATGCCTTTCTATTTGGAATTAATTGGGAAATGACTGGGAAGACTTAAGTGATCCTAACAACAGTGGTTGGATAATAATGAACAGACAAGAAATTACTCTGAACATTAGGAAGCTCCCACTGTTTGTGCTCTTACTGCATCTGTAGGAATGGTGGAAAAATCATTACTTTAGGCATTTAAATATAGCAAAACACACTGCAGAAGCGAAAACAGCATTAGGGATTTAGGTGCGGTAGAAGAAGAGGAGATACGTTTAAAAATTTTTCAAATCATTTTTTCCTGCTGTGGTTGAAGCAGATTTCTAATATTGATGCCAAAGGCCAGTATATGGTGTCCTTATGTGTTTTTAAGGTAGTTGGGAATTAAAAGGAAAAATTGCAATGATAATTTTTTCTGCTCTAGAATTATGACCTATTGGAAGGGGCTGTGCATATATATGTATATATATATATAAAAAATATGTATATATACATTTTATATATTCAGTAAAAATTTGACGAAAGAAGTGAAATATCTAGTTACGATGCATCTCTGTATTTTGTATATTTTTTATATATATATATAGCCATACATATATATATATAAAATATATCTAGTGTGTGTATGTGTGTATCCCTCTAGAAATAGTTCCTGTTCTCTGTGGATGCCTCTCCCAGGACTGTCACACTGGTCTGCTCCTGCAAGCCCTTGCTCACGCCAGTAGTCTGTACTCAGACAAGCAGTGCAGTGAGTTGTGAACTACTTGCCTAAGAAAGGGTTTTCAGGCTTGGGCTCCAGTTACTGATTTATGACCATTCCTTCTGAATTCCATGGTCAAAACGTTTTGGATGAGCAGCATCTTGACTACTCTGTATTACTTACCATCATTCACTTGTGCCACAAAGATGTCTTTAAAAAAAAAAATTGCAAGCTCTCGTAGTGCCAAAAGAAATCTGAAAAAGTTCCAGTGCTCTAAAAGATGAATATTTTAGTTGTGCTTTTTTGGCATCATAGACTGGCCAAAACTTGCAAACCTGGGCATGGAAAAATAGGTGCCAGTTCAGTTACTGAAAGCACCAAACTAAAACAATTGTCTAAATTTTTAATGTGGATTTTCACTTCCTGAGTGACTCCTAACTAAACCAGAGCTGGACGCTATTTTAAATGAAAATGCATGCCACCTTTTTGAATGACTTGGCTTTATTCTACTAATCGTTTTAAAGAAACCATTCGATTCAAAATGAAAAATGTTTTGCTTTTCCTTAGCTTTTGACTTTTTTTGTTTCATTTGTTTTCTGTATATCATCTCATTTCTGAGCATCTTCTTGTTTCAGCACTTGTTGCAATGTTAACTTCACCACAAAAAATTAAGAAAACCAAAACATGCCACTAATTGTTTTACTGCCTCCACTTTATTTTTCCTGTAGCAGTTTTTGGAAACTGGAAAAAGCTTCCATACTGCTGAATGAAAATACAGGCTGATGATTCTGTCTCCTAGGTGTCATATGTTCCATGTTCAATGTCTTTTTTGGTTTGGTTTTGGTTTTTTGTTTTTTGGGTGTGTTGGAGCTGGAAATATCTCTATATTCAACACTGTCATGTTCCAGTTCAAAGCGCAATCAAGACTTGTCAAGAGTTGTAAAATTGTTTTTGTTCTTTACCTTTTTCTTTTAAGTTTTATTTTATTTTGTATTTAACGTGATTATGTGCCTTTAAAATGTTCTCCCTTCCATTCTGCCCTTGTATCTTTGCAGTCATTGTATACAGCAGATTCTAGAAAGTGTTAATCATTGTCATCTAAATGGCATAGTTCACAGAGACCTGAAGGTCAGTATCTGGTGCCCATCAGTTGGATATGAGAATTGTGGGGTTTTCTTTCCGCTGGGTAGGGGCAGAGGGTGGGATGTGTGCCATGTTCCCTTGCCTGTCCTACTCACCCCGCCAACCACCCGTGCAAGCAGTAATGCATGACGCCTCTCTCCAGTCTGCAGCTCCGCGGGCCCGACACACATCACGGCCGAAGGGGGAACGGATGCCCAAAAAGCCGGCCGGTGCCAGGCGCTGGATTTGGCACACGCCGCGCCGGGGCTGTCCCCGCGGGGCTGTGGCGCTGTCCCCCGGCCGTGCTGGGTGTGAGCCCGCAGCCGTGAGCGCCGCTGCTGTGCAGAGCCCGCGGGGCAGCGGCGGGACGAGCGGCCGCACGCTGCCGCGCTCGGTGCCGCGGGCCCTCAGGCGAGAGCCGCTGCTTGGAGCTCAGGAGTGACCTGGAGCACCTGGGGCTCAGGTGCTGCCTCCATGGCCGCTGCCATTCCCAACCGTTCCTGCAATTTTTAATGCCTCCCTGAAGGCTCTGAGTAACGAGGGAGGAAAAAGCACAGAGCATGCCAAATATTTAATAGGACCTTGAATTAGCGGCAAAATTTTCCTCCTTTGAAAAATTCTCATTAAAAAAAGGAATTGGTGTTAAATTGCGACAAACCCTGAGGGCGCAGCCTGAGGCCGTCGCGCTCCGAGCGGGGCGGTGCGGGCAGGGCGGGCCGGGGGAGCACAGCCACGCCCGGCCTCGCCCTCGGCCGCCGCCCCGGCGCCTGGTGCTGGAACTAACGGGCGCCCATGGTGTTTGCATGCAGTCATTGCATTCAGCAGATCCTGGAGGCCGTGCTGCACTGCCATCAGCTGGGCGTGGTCCATCGCGACCTCAAGGTGAGTGCTGCTGCCCCGCCGCCCTCCCGGAGCAGCATCCCTGCCCCGCGGGGCCGCCAGCAGCCGACATGTAAACGCTTCCCTCTTTTTGTTGTTCCCCTTGGTTCATTTCTTTTTAACTTGGCTTCACCTACGTGCAAGGACAAGCTCGTGCTCACCGGAGGGAATCTGCTCGAGGCTGGTCAGTACCTGGCTGTCCAGCACTGGGCAGCACAGGGAGAACAGGAGGTGCTTTTGAAGCAGTGCATATATTCGTTGAATACATGTTCTTCCTCTGTGTCATCCAGAGCTTTTGGGGCAGGACATGGGGGCAACTTCTGTCTCTCATCAGCGGAATTCGGAGTGCTTCTGGGAAGCACAGTGGCCTTTGCATGCCATGCATTTTAGTGACTGAAGGTCAGCTGCTCTGGGATTGCTAGCACAAAGACCGCTCTCTCCTCCAGGTTATGGCTGGGCTGCAAACCATCTTTAAAAAGCAGGAATTTCTACAGTGCTCTCACCACACTCACCTGAGTCCAGTTCCTTCCAGACAAGCTTTAGCGTTGGGATAGAAACTTTTCATAAGAAAACTCTGTCCTGAGAGAGCATTCCCTCTCTCTTAACTGTTTACATATCTGAATGGCTAGAGGCATCTGCTGCAGGAATGCTCTCTGCATTTAAAATACATTGGCAAGGAGAAAAGTAAGTCAGCATCATTTTCTTTTACTGGGAGGCTCCAAGAGAGAAGGCTGTCTCAGAGCTCGTAGTAAGCTCACCTTGAGGATGAGGGAGAGGACTTCATTTGGACACTTGGGCTTCACAATCCTCAAGGAAAAGAAGATGATTTATTTTGAATTCTAATGGAAGTCAGAACTATCAGATCCTTTATGAGACAGAAAAAAAATGGTGTATGGGCTAAGGCAGCACAACATGCTAATCCCTTGTGGCATGGCTTCTCGGGCTTTAGTTTTTCTTTCTGAATGAGTTTCGGGGAGCAGAAGTTCCCTCCTAGGATAAGAGTTTCTAGTGGTTATCATGAGTAATAACGTTGGAATCAGAATGCTGTTGCCTTTATTGCCACCCTTCGCTCCCAAACAAACTGTTCCTGTCTGACTTCATAAGGTCAATGTTGTTGTCATAAAAGAACATAAAGGGGTTTGCTCCAAAAGCTCAGAGGGCAAGATGTGTTTCAAAGATGCAGCCCCCAAATTTCTGCCCATTTTGCACTTCTGGATGTTCCTGTGTTACAGTTGTACAACAGGAGCCTGACAAATCTCTGTCCAATCCGTAAATCTTGCATGGCAGCTGAATAACATGGAATGAGTTTAAATGGAAGGATGTCAGATTGTCCAGCTGCTCCAGTGATTCCTGTCCACACTGTACATGCAATTCTGTGCTTCTAGCATCAAAAGGAATTTAAAAAACCAGGATTGTGGCTGTGCATGCTACACGTGGAATAAGGGATGCTTTTTAGCACTTTTCATACATTCACACGAAACAACTTTTTCTTTGGGAATGCATTAAATCCAGCTGTGTCCTGCTCCAGATCATGTGTGGATTTCTTATTCTGATGAATCCAGGATTAATTGTAAAAACAATGTGAGAAAAAGTGTTTCTGCCAAGCTGTAGTGCCCAGTTTCATTTCTGGAAGTGAAAACTTGAGGAAGAAGAAAACCATCCTTTTTCAGTTACTACTTTGTGGCAAAAGCCAAAAAACCCAAAGAATTAAATGAAAGACTGCGGTGAAATCCGAGCAGAACGCCGTGTGCTGAAAAGAAGATGCCAGGAGCAGAACAGCAAGATGAGGAAGGTGGTTATGGGCTGGCATGGATCCTTAAATTGCAAAACTCGATGGATTTTTTTTCCGATAACTCAGTCCACAACATGACGGCATGCTTGGGGGTGGGGAGATTTTGGGTGATCTCCTTTTAGTTAACTTTCCTTCTAGGCTACTTTAGTAGCAAACAGGAGCTTTTGCAGCCTCTCATGACCTGCAGAAGTGCTTGTTGCTGCTCTGTTTGTAATCGCTGGCCTAAGTCAGAATGGTGGTGGATCCTAGACCCAGAAAAAAATTAACCTATTAGTGGCAACCTGGCTTTACTAGCGAGTAAAAGTGCACTTCCAGGTAGGAATTCCGGTTCTTGCCAGGCAGCAGTATTCCTGCTTTTGCGAAACTTTTGTGATTTTGTGGCTATGACCCTCTTACTTTCTGCCAGAGAGTGGCTGCTCTAGGTATATTCAAGGAAAAATACACAGAGGCTTAAGTACTAGGTACCTCAAGGATTAAAGACCTTTGGAAAAGTACGGCATAAATCACGTTAATTTATTTGTAAGTAATTGTAGCGGTTAACGGTGCCATTGTGCATGCTTGGCTGCAGCCCGTCACCGGGGAGCACAAGGTGACACCACCGAATCCAGGGAAGGAGTCCTGCCTGGCGCTGTTAATGTTTCCCAAGTAATTGCACTCATTCCCAGTTAATGCATGATAATTACCCAGGTGCCTCTCGCCAGCCTCAGACAGCTGCTGCATGTTGGTTAAGCACACAGTCCCACATGGCATGGCCCTAAAGGCTCTCGTCTTCGGCATGGGAGTAAATCAGGAATTCTGGTGGAACATTCCCACCTGTGAAGGTGGTACTTCTGCAGAGCAAAGATATCTAATGGAATAAAACACCAATCCCAACAGGAAAACAGAAACCAAAAAAACCCCCAACAAAAATCCAAACCAGCAGCAGAAAACACAAAACCAGTGTTCTGAACAAAATCACTTTTTGGGAAAATGGGATGTGCTCAGTGGGGTAATGCTTGTGTTTCATCCAAAAGGATGAGGCTTTTCACTGCTTTTGGCTTGCCTGAAGGTCACAACAAAATAGGATCATCCATTGCTTTAATAGGTTTATACAAGAACAGCATTCCAGGAATTAATTACTGTGAGCTTCTCTCACTCTGAGAGGAAACCTTGCAGAACTATGGCTGTGTGTTGAAATTAGCGTTGTTAAACGACAAGGAGTGTGACATTGCTTAAATGAACCTAGAGAAGAGCCCTCAGCTATGCACTCAGTGTTTCATATCATGGAGCTGAGGTGGTTACTGATAATTTAAGTGAATGTAAAGATTATATTTTGTTTCGAGGGCCCTTAATCTCCATTTTTAATACTGTGGAAATTAAAGATTCATCAAGTAACTATTGATGAAAGTTTTTAAATATTGTCTAATCTATGACATAGCAACAAAAGGATGAGTGAGAGAACAGTGTTGGTAAGTTGCTGAAAAAATGTTCCATCACAGTTTGATGAGAGGGTCAAAAACCACCTTTAGACTAAAGAGCTTGTCAGGGCCCAGTGTGGTGTTAATTAATAGAAGTATCACCGTGGCTGAGGTCTTAATTAGGCTCAGGCATGTTTTTCTGGATACCTGACATGTATTAAAGATAGCCTTTGCTGGAAGAAGCTTATGATCTTAATTGTTTCCAACCTCAGTACGTGCATGGGATTAACCGCAATCGCAGAAATAGCACTTGGGAAGCACTACGATTGCTGCTGGGTGGGACATGGAATAACCAGGATTGGGGCCCCAGACCACTGCAGAAATTGCTTCTGAGCAGTCACAGCAATACCCCTGAAAGCGAGGTTTTGTTATTCTGTAAATGTAGAACAAAACCTTTTTTAAAAATCCTGGGGATTGGAAAGAAAGACGTGGCAAGAAAATGCTATGAGGGTCACAGTTCTCTGAAATAATCTGTTGATTTCTACAGTACTTTCTCAATTGTACTTTTAAAGCAAACATTCGTGCAATAAAGTTGTCTTTGGGCAATTTACATTTGATGTATTTGCTAACTGGAGTTAAAAGGATTCATTATGAACAGTAGAATGAGCACAATCGTTGTGTTCAAGTCCTTTACCTTTAATTGTGTGAGTGTACTGTAGCATTTCATTTCAGATGTGACCAACATACCCTATAAAAAAAAAGCAAAGTGGGAACTTTCACTAACTATAACATTGTTATTTGTAAAGGTTCTCTGCAGGCACAGACGTGGGTGTGCTGGTTTCGGTGAAAGATTTGCAATGTAAATACACCTGCCCTCTAAATACAAATACAATCACAGGGCTGTTATTGTTGGGGTGTCATGCAAAACATTTCTGTTTGACAGCTGTAGATGCCTGGTTCTGCAAACTGCATGGGCTAGGCTGTCATCAATGAATCCGTGTCTGTTGGGAGTTTCCTGCCCCGTTTTTCCAGTAGTGAGCTCTGGGGAATGTGGGACCTGTCCTGTCTCACCAGCGGGTGTCACAGCTCCCTACGCCCATTCTGGCCGTCCTCCTTCTCTCCACGCTGTCCTCAGTCTTGCTGGCACGGACTCTCAGGAGGGCTGGGTACAGGCCTGGTGCTTCTTTCCAGATAGGAATGGGAAGTGCAGGTTTTGCAATTTCATTGAGAAAACTCATGGGTTTCTTCTCTTTTCCACTCCTCTAAGTATTTGTTCTTTTCCAGACTACCATAACTTTAAAAAAAAAAAAAGAGAGAGAAGTGAAAACTTGTCTAAAATGTATTTACTTATCTTTTCATCTCAATTTTTTTCTCTCTCTGAACAAAGCCTGAGAACTTACTTCTAGCTAGCAAATCCAAGGGAGCGGCAGTAAAACTGGCAGACTTTGGATTGGCTATAGAAGTCCAGGGAGAACAACAGGCTTGGTTTGGTAAGTAAATACCATCTTTTCATCACCATTTATTCAGTGCAGTGGTTAAGCCTCCTAAACAGCCACACTCTCACGCCAAAGTGAAACAAGCAGTTGTGTGACTCCTTGACCCTGTAAAACCTGGGTGTCCTGATTCCTAGCTTGTTCTAGCTTCTGCCAGCCTGTAAATTCGACTTAGGTGCAAACGAACCTCTTCTCTCCCACTTTCTCCTGAGTATCTCGAGGAAGGAAATGCAGGTGTGGAGCCTGGGAGGGTCACCAGTGCTTTCCCCTCAGGTCTCAGGTGAGTGAGGAGTAAGACAGCAGGGTAGTAGTGCTGAGTGTACCTGCCCAGTCACCAAAACATTTTGTCTGAACAGGTCTCTGTCAGCTGGAAACGTCTGGAAATTTGCTTCTGAAGCATTTTGGAATGTGACTGGAATGAAAGGGAAAATAGGGGGGATTGAGCACCTGAGGCTGTAGCCAGACACTAATTACAGATTGCTTGTTACAGTTAATAGGTGCCCCAAGGAGAATCGTGGAATACATTTAATACTGGTAATTTTAAACAATAGTGCATGTACAATTATGGTACACATGTCTCACGTACCACCCTTTTTGAACAGATGTGAAGCATGGGGAAAAATTTATTGTAAATCCCAGGTGGAAAAAAACACAGAATAAAATATTTATAGCCGCTGCCTGTTCTCCCTTAGAGCAGCTAAAAAGTGCAGTTTGAAATGGAACAAAGTGGTTGTGAGCTTGGAACAGAAGCACAAATGTTTTTATGGGCAGTGAGTTGGGAGGTTGAGTGTTCCCAGCTACAACTACATGGAGATGCACAGGCAGTACCATTGGACATATGCTGGCAGCTTTATAAGCCAGCCTGTTGTTTTAAATCCAGCCTTTTTATAAATGGATTTCAGTAATCCACAAAAGACAGAGGAGATTGCTCGTGCACATCAACAAACAGACCGGGACAAAAGCAGTGGAATAGAAACAAGGCAAAACACAAGTGGTTTGTTACAACGACAGAAACATCAGGTAACCGGGAAGCATCTCAAGAAAACATCAGCAGATTGGAGTCGACTTCAGGGGTATTTTCTGTACATGGTGTACCTGCAGGTGATGCAGAGGAGGTTGCGAAGCCCTGTAAAATCTTGCACTTTATCTTTTTTGTCATTTGGTTTGTGTGAAATGCTTGGCTTAGACTCACAGCATCATGAGGACTTGGTAGAAGGGAACAGAATGTCTTCAAAATATCTATGTAAGGAAGAGTCAGCAAGGTAATGAAAAGAAAATAGTCTAATGGGGCTCTTTCTTAAAAAAAGTGGTACTCAATGAGTGGGTTCTGTAACTTTTTCAAAACTTACTCTGCAAAACCTGTCCAGAGTGGTGCCCGTGCCTGCCTTCAGCTTTAGGACTGTGTTAACAGGGCAGAACATGAACTCCAGTGGACTCGGCATTTTGAACTTTTTCTCGCTTTTTCAGAAGGTTTTTCTGCTTTCTCCTGGATTCTGCAGTACTTAGTGACTCATGGCATGCTCTGATTCTAATTATAGCTCTGCATCAGTATGCTTTTCTTTATTTTTTCTTTTTTTTTTTTCCTTTTCTCTTTTTTTTGGGTGTAGTCCTCTGGTGTGATGGTCCCTTTCCTGCTTGAGCCATGGCTGTGCCTCAGCAGGAAACTGGCTCCAGCTCTGGGTGTTTGAATACAACGGAATACTTTCCTGGTTTGCATGTTTGCAAAACAAACTTGTTCTTTGCCTGTTTGTGGAAAACCTTACAGGGTTTAGTTGAAACCTGCCACCTTCTTAGCAGGTGTTTAATGTACTGCGAAAGTGTCAGGCAGGTTGAGCTCAACAAAGCACAGATTTTGTCTTGGGCCTCTGGACACTTAAAGAACTCATGCAGGGATAGGAGTACAAGGTGATGCAACCTCTTCTAGACACTGCACAGTCACAGTTTCAAACTTTCTGAGTCGCTTTAGCTAAAGGAGTTACTGTGAGTAGCAACACTTTCCTGAAAAGTGCACTCTTGATTGGGGGTCCCTCTGAGCAGTTCTGCAGTAACCTGGTAAATAACAGTTACGTATTTCAGTGTGATCTTTCTTTTTTGCTGAAATCAGGGCTGTGTACCCTTCTGTGTTTGCTGCCTCAAACCACTCAGAATATTGGGAGGAGACTGTTTACCAGAGCATGTAGTGACAGGGCAAGTGGGAATCACTTCAGACTGAAAGAGAGTAGGTTTAGATCAGATAATAGGAAAAAATTCTTCCCTGTGAGGCTGGAGAGGCCCTGGCAGTGCTTGGCCGGAGAAGCTGTGGCTGCCCCATCCGAGGAAGGCCAGGGACANGGCCGGAGAAGCTGTGGCTGCCCCATCCCAGGAAGGCCAGGGACGGGATTTGGAGCAACTTGGGATAGTGGGAGGTGTCCCTGCCCATGGCAGGGGGCTGGAACAAGATGACTTTCAAGGTCCTTTGCAATCCAAACGATTCCGTGGTTCTCTGTACTGAAACTGTACCGGTTATTTCTGTTTAGACCTATTTTGTATCTTCATCGAGAGAGAAGGTTAGCTAAGTACTATATTTATTTTTGCTTTAAAGTTTATTTTCAAGTCTTGCATAGTAATGTTCATTGAGCTGTGATACGTTTTAGAGTCAAGAGAGCTTCACTTCCCCTTTAAAATGAGCAAGAGTATTAATACAGAGCACTACACCCAAGAAGAGATATGAAACAGCACTCTATTTAAAGCTACTTAGAACATCTATATTTCAGCTTCTCCAAGGAGCTTAGGATGTGTTTCCTGTGTGATAGTACTCCTTAACAATTCATAGCTTCCATATCAGGAGACTGCAAAAAACAAGCTTATTTTTCATGACCATATTTCAGCCCTTCTCTCAGTAGAATATACAGATTGTGTTCCTTCATTTCCTCCTCCCACTCCAAAATAATTGGCAACTGCAGGGCAAAGGCTTCTTGTTTTCTGTAGCTGTACACTTCATACGTTATCACCGTCTCTCATGAGTTTTGTGGAATCCAGGGTGGTAGTGCACAAATGGCACGCGGTCCTTCATGAAAGCCACCAAACTCTCACCTCTCAGGAGTTCCCAAGCATTTCCTTTAGGCAAAGATGCCTGCAAGAGCAGACATACTCACTGAAATGGTGCAGACTGTTAGTGGTCATTAAGTTTTTATCCTTTGCAGTGTCCTAAGAAAAGTAGTATTTATACCTACATTTTGCATTTCTGCTCGGAGAAAGCAGCACTGCTGGTAATGAATAAAGGATGAAGAACATATAAATTTTAAAGGCCAGATTGCTTCAGAGATGCTTCCTGTAAACTTCTGTGTGGAGGTTTCCAGAAGTGGGATGACTTCGCAGGAATGAGTTCTGCAGTGGAAAGATCATACTCGATGTAGCTCTAATTTTGTGCCAAATATATTTCCTCATATGTAGGATACTGTAAGCACCCCTCTGCTCTGTTAGTTGGTCCCCCATAAGTCAGCAGTCCCTCTAGGTCATGTGCCGTGAAAAACAAACGGGCAAGTGAAGCAGTTTGTGGTCCATGGCTTGGGAAGCCATGTCCTGGCTCATGTGGCCGAGATGAGAATCACTTGCTTTTTGCAGAGCACGTGCAGGTTTTGAGCAGAGTTGCCTTGCCTTTTGACAGGCTTTGCTGGTACTCCAGGATACCTTTCTCCAGAAGTGTTACGGAAAGATCCCTATGGAAAACCTGTGGATATGTGGGCATGTGGTAAGAAATTACTCTGAAAGTCATATTCAGTCCACTGCAAAGTGTTTCAAGGGTGAGAAATGATGTCCAGGGTACATTATATTCTGAATCAGAAAACAGGTATTTAATAACATTTAGCATTCATTTCTAGTAGAGGTCATTGGATTTCTTGTTGCTTTACAAGCTTCTTTTCTTAAAAATGTATTTCCTGAGTTGTGTTATCATGGCGTTCTTGGCGATGTCTGCACAGCATACTTTAATCCAAAAGTATTGAAAGAATAGCTGCAGGTGTATGATGCCTAATTGGTTAGAAAACACAACCGTTCATGCTGTGAGCTGGATATTTTGTTTTGGTTCACAAGCAGCCTGAAATTTGGCCTGACCAATATACCCCATCAGCAGGTATAATGCAAAATGGAATGTTTTGTGAACTGGAGTACAGAGCAATTACTTTATGTGTTCTGAGATACTGGCACGTGGCAGCCACCCAGCTGAGAACAGTGACTGGTTTCCTTACTTCTACCCACACTTAGTATTTGGTGTATTTATGGAAGCACTTTTCTTCAGTCACAGAGAATCATCTCTGTCAGACTAGCAGGTGGTCTTTTCAATTTCCTAGTGACCAAATACAGAGAAATTTGAGTTCCCCAAATCTGCTTTGCCTGACAATAGTTATAACACAATCTTGCAGACACCAGTACAAGCCACGATAAAACCAGAAGTAAAAAATGCTTTTTCCTGGAACATCCAGAATCATGGAATATTATTTCTCCAGCTAGATAAGCATTTCCAGTGTTCCTTGTCTGATATTGTGTCAAATGCTCATTATTGCCCGTGTTTTCCATAAGAGGTTATCTTGGGAACCCCACTTTTACTGTTTTCCCCAGTATGAAGGGGCAGTATTTTTCAGTGGCTGGGATAATACTCGTGAGCCTTCTGGTTTAGATGGTTGTTGGGTGCAAAGTTAATTTCTGAAGTTTGTTTCTTGAAAGCCGTTAACGCTGGTGTGAATTTTCTGCAGGAGTCATTCTGTACATCCTCCTGGTGGGATACCCTCCCTTCTGGGATGAAGACCAGCACAGGCTTTACCAGCAGATCAAGGCTGGTGCTTACGATGTACGTACCATACTCTGTCTGTTCCGTTATTTGTAATTGCATCTCTGAGCAGGAGTTTCCTAGAGGGAAAAGTGAAGAGCTGATGATGTGGTGGCATATGAATTCTGTACCATCATCTAATCATATTATGTTAAACAGACAAGAGGCTCTTGGTCCTCAGATTTAGGTAATTTGTAAATGATGAGGAGAGAAAGACAGAGCCTTATAATTTTTAAGCTCTTATTGGAATCCAGCACTGGATCCTTAGGTAAAATTGTGTACAGGTTGTACAAGCCAATATCCACCTGTGTGTTTTTTTCTGAAGTTTCCCTCTCCAGAATGGGACACGGTGACTCCTGAAGCAAAAGACCTTATCAATAAAATGCTCACCATCAACCCAGCGAAACGTATCACAGCGTCGGAAGCACTAAAGCATCCATGGATCTGCGTAAGTAATTTCCACATGTTCAACAGGACCACTTGGCAGACAAATCAGTTTATGGTTTGCTTCAGCATATAGTGAAGGTGTTTAGGGGATGAGTTCTGTCCTTGCTCATGCAGCTGTGTAACTATAAATTGTAAAATTATAATTACACAGAAACGGTCAGTAGTGGTCTATATGGAGATCTCAGCTTGGGATAAGATTTTTGCAAAATTAACTCCTTTGACTTCGTTTTGCAGAAGTTCCCTGCCAAAACTGGAGTGTTACTTTAAATTCTCAAAGAAAAAGAAGTGCAGGAAACTAACACTGAGTTAGATAACGCTTTGAGTCTTCATTTCCCTGAAATCATTCCGATAAGCATGAAATGTGCAGGCAGGGAATTAAGGGACTTCTGACAAGTCAATTTGCAGGTAGCAGAGAGTGCCTGGCTGTTCCTGGATCCAGGACCTCGCTCCTGTTCTCAGTATATCCCACACCAGTGGACTTTGCATGTGGAAAAGGCTGAGTAAAATGAGCACAGTGGGATAGACAGGCAAGGTGGAAATTCAAGGCCCAAGCTGTGGACTGTGGTTTGCAATATGTGTGTTGTAGAGTAACAAACTGCTAAACAGCTGGCTGGGTGCCTTAAAATAATTCTTCTCTTCTTCTCTCAGCAACGTTCTACTGTTGCCTCTATGATGCACAGACAAGAGACTGTAGATTGCTTGAAGAAATTCAATGCAAGGAGAAAACTAAAGGTAAGAGTGAAAACTTGTGCTTGTGTTCCATGTGCAAAACAAATGGTCTCTGTGCACAGTTTTTCTAGAATATTATTCTTAAATGACCAGTTGATAGAAGATCAGCTTTAACTTTTCATGAAAGCAAATTGAATTTAGCTTTTTTAAAAAAAAATTCAAAATAATAACAGTCTTCTGTATTTAGACAAACTAAAAGTATTTTGTTGAAGGAAAATCCTTAAGGTTATTCTTGTGAATGATCCTTTGTTTTTCCTGGCCAGACAGGATAGCTTTGCAGATGTGAACTTGTCTAATGTGTACATTACAAATAAGCTCCTATTCCTCCCTAAAAAAAAGAATCTGAGAACAATAATAAAGCCTCTTTCATGTTCAGCCATGTATTTTGAATAATTGCTGTGCCTCTAAATACTTCTGGCTTGTACATTATATAGTGACAATTGGTAAATGCTTGAGATTATCGAGATTGCTGATAGGTGTGTAATTAAGGTTAAATTACAATTTATGCACTCATGACATGGCATGTGAGAGGTAATGCACAGGTAATCCATTCTTTCAGGGTTAATTCAGTAATTGGTGTGATTTACTCGTGTATTTTCCTTTCCGTTGTGTCGTGTTGGCATTCGGAGTTTTACACAAGTGTGATGCTAATTTGAGAAAATGTGTGTGTACACAGGGGGCCATTTTGACAACAATGCTGGCTACCAGAAATTTCTCAGGTATGTTCATCGAGCGCCAGATTAATGCAGTCTTTATATTTTCATGTCTGTGAAGGCTGAGATCTATTAGGATTCGTTCAGGAGCATCTAAGTATAATATATCTTATGATGTTTCCTTTGATGAAGCAAACAAGAACTTAATCTCTTTGGGCCAAAGAAATTCTCTTGTAGATGGTGGTCTGATTTTTCTGTAGAATTTGAGCTCCTTCCCTGCTTTCTGATTGTCACCTGTCAAAGGCAAGCAGTGTTTCCATGCCTATTTTGGTGCAGGAAAATTGAAACTTATGCATATAGCTCCACATGCATAAGCATCACCAAACAACATTTAGAACGCACATATTTTTATGTATGTGAAAAGTCATCCCATGATTCTGTTGCATCCTGTATTAGAAATAGAATCAGTACACATCCGTTTCTTTATTGCTTTGCTAAGGTAAGAAATGTGGGAACATCAGTCCCCATTTTCTTTCTAATGCCCAGCAGGGCCTAGCTGGATGTAAGAAGAGTTGTTTCCTCTTTATGAAACAGTTTTGTCCTGATCACTCTGGAGATTTAGATCTTACACTCAATAAATTTTACTAGCAAAAGCTAAAATACATTTGCTGTTAGTAGAGTTAGAATTGTCCTCAGTAGTAGAATTGCCAGAATATTGATGCTGTGTTGAATTTTTCCTTTTCCCTTTTGAGATTTCCAGTGAATAGTGAAATAGAACACCAGATTTAAAAACCAGTAATTTTACATATCCTCCTACTCTGTGATGTAACTATTGGAGTGTAACATAAATTACTGTACAGACAAAAACATGATAGTGCTCTGGGCATGTTTTGAATAATAATAAGCACTGACTCATCCAAAAAAATTACATAATCATGAATGCAAGAACAACTTGTTCAATTTGCATAGTATTTGAAATACAATTTCTTTCTTTTACAAGTTCCCTTCTTTAATACACACCTAAACACAGAGGACTACATTTCTCTAAAGTACCTTGAGTTAGTGCTTAATGCATCCCAGTGTCTCCCAATTCATTTAGAAGGTGGGAAGGCTGCAGGGTGCACTTCTTGTAAAAGTGAATTGCTGTTCAATATCAAGCAAACAAATCATTCCTCATCCCTTTTCATAACTGTCACTGTCTGTATATGTAAGGATCAAATTCAACTTCCATGAACCAAAAAAGCTGAAGTGGTTTTAGAACAGTGTTTCAGCATGAAAAGCAAACAGGGTTTTTAGCTTTCTTTGGATTTTTCCACGTCATCTTTTGTTTTACACCACAGCCACCTGTATTTTGTCCTGATGACGTTTGATTTTTTCAGTTTCTTTATTCATTGTATTTCATTGCAAAGCATGCTTATGAAGGTCATTTGTCCATAATGATGTGGTTATAAAAGTGTTTTATTTTCCTTTTTTTTCTTCCTTTTATGTGGAATGTATATTTCTTGTGAGGTAAGACCCTCAGCACGTGAAAGGAACATCTTTTTTCTCTTCTCAATCCGAACTGCTGTTTGTCCTCAATCACTTTAATTTCTCCATGCTGTCACAAAGCATTTGTTCCCAGTCTGCTTTCTGGCCTAGTAGCGCTGCCTTAGGTTTTATTTATAGCTCTTGCTTGTAGTTGCAAGAAATCTCTCATTGTGGGCTTAATTTAGAATATGCTGATTGCTTTGCTCCTGCAAATTCTTTAAATATTTGATTTGTATGCAGTATATCTGTGATGAAAGAAAGATGAATCCACATACTATTAAAAACACATTTCAGGCCAAGGCCAGCAGAGTCACGGAGTGTGTCCCGTGCCATGCAGTACTCCATGGTAACCCATCCCGGGCACGTTCCGCGGGACATGCCGGCAGTGCCATCCACGCCATGAATCTTGGTGTTACTGCTTGTGGTGCCCTCATTTTACTGCCTTTCATCTAATCGTTCACCCAGAACATGTAGTGTTTGTCAAGCATTAAAAGAACTCCAAAGTTTCACGCACAAAGTTAGCAAAAGGATCTACAGCAGCCGAAAAGAATTAATTTATGTTTTCCCATATTTTTGTAAGGGCTAACAGGCTTTGAAAGCAATTAACTTCTGGGTTTTTTGTCCTTAGGTTTCAGAAATATCTCCTTCCCTTTGCTTTCCCTAAATAAATTCTTGAAGTTAATGGAGGGCCCACAATATTTGTGGTAATGTAAAATCTGAGGCCCCCTTGCCTCAGGTCCCGAAAGCACACGTCGCCACAGGGAGCGTCCTAGCTCCAAAGTATATGGAGAACAATTTGGTTTTAATATTTACTTACATGTTTTTGTAAATAAAAACATGCAGTGATCTTGCTGCACAATACAGGCAAATTTATTTTTGTTCATTTTAGCTGTAAGCCATGGCCTTGTGGGAGTTCTAATGGTAGCGTTGGCTGATGTCCATAATTATTAAACTGCATTTGGAGGGCTGATGTATCAGTGAAGTTATAAACACCAACCTGGCTTCTCTTCCCAGGGTTTATTTCATGTAAACAGCACAATAATGGACATTAGTCATTTCTGTACGGCGCTGAGGTGATCCTACATTTTCTGTGCTGTAAAATGAGCACTTAATGCAGATGTAGCTGGAAAATAAGCCACAATTACAAGAATTAGCTTCAAGTGTAAACCACACACTGAGTATCTCCAATATCCTCAGCCAGTCTGAGCAGCCCTGGGCGTGCAAGGTTCAATTGGTTTGGGCTTCTGGGGTTTTTTTTTTAAGATGAAGATGCCAGTAATGATGGGAGCTCTGTGTCAGGACTGTCTCCCTTATATATAGAACAGCAATTTCGTACAACCTAAGCTGTGGAACACTTTCTGATGGGAAGATTGGGCCATAAACAACAATAAAACCCAAATAACGCCGGGCTTGTTGTGTAATTTATTATTCTTCGAGTCTTTGGCAGTGATTCATGAAGCATTTACGCCTTAGTGAATAGTTTATATGGATTTGGTAGGTCAGCCAGCATGTATTTCTGCTGTGAATGTTTTCAGGTTCAGAGCTGTGCTGTGCTTGTTTGCACGTTAGCCTTCCAAATTTAGTAAATTGGAATTATTTGATGCCAGTTTTAAGTGCTGGCATTTCAAGCCTGTCACATGAATAACATTTAGGCAAATGAAATTTTGAAGGAATTTGATCAGTGTACAACGTGATTCAGAAAATAGCAGGTCTTCTTCATGAGGAGTGCAGCAAAGCCTAGAATTTGTTATTATTGATTCATGGGGAGCAGCCCTCCAATCCAGCTCTTGGCTATCAAGCCGTCCTTCCTGTCTTCCTTGCAGCTGTGCTGCCCTTTCCCTCAGGGCGGCTGATGCTGCCGTGGTGGGAAGTGCCCAGAGGGGGATTGTGGATCTGGATACCATCATTAACGTAGCAGTGGGCCCTGCAGACTCCTGCTCCAAGTCCCTGCCATCAGAACAATGCCTTCCCATGGTCCTATCAAACTGTGCCCATCAGCAAATAGAAATGCATTGCAGTTGAGAAAACCAATCTATCCCAAGCTGCTGCTTTTACACTCAGCCTGCTTCCATTTCCTCTCTGCCACGCAAGGAGCTCTCTCCTTGTATAAGCACAGACAACCGACAGCTTGATGAATGGGAAAAGAGATGGTTGATAGTCCTAAGGATTGGTAGTTTCCTAAAGATTTCATTCCCCGTGCTCAGAGAAACAAAAGGAGGAAATAAAAGCTGAGAAGCTACCTGGAGCTGGGAGGCACGGGGGGTTTGCTGCACAGCTGGGTGACCTCGGGGGAACCACCTGACATTGAAATTATTTGTCTCGTTTTACAGCAGCCAAGAGTTTACTGAAAAAACCGGACGGAGTTAAGGTAGGTTAAACACCTGCTTTCAATTTCAAAGATATATTCTTAGTCTCCACCTCTCTGTAACTTCTGCCAGGTTTTAGAATTGATTATTGCTATTTCCTTCCTTCGTAGAATCTGTTAGTGAGTGCTTCTCACGAGCTGTTTGGAGTGCTTAAAGTTAGGAGGTGAAGCTTAAACACGAAATAAATACTTGAAAAGCCAGCATTAAGTAAGCAGAAGATAGAAAACTACTGGAGAAAATGCTTTTTTTAATGAAGAGTGATTCTGTAATGAATGACTCAAGGTTATCAATTCACTTGTAAATAATGGTTTGGTGGTGGGCTTTTTAGGCACCAGAGTTTATGTGGAGCTCTGTTGCCTCTGTGCTTCCCCTTGACTTCCCGTTAGATTTCGTGGAAGACCAAAAGCGTACACGGGCAGGCTTGGCTCCACACGAGGTGTGTTCTGCCAGATGTACGTGCTATATTTGGCAGAACTTGAGGGGTTTACTGTCTCAGATCAGCTCATCCTGCCTAAGAGACCTTGCTAAGAAGGGAACATTTTGGCAGCTTTCGTACACGGTTTAGAGCTCCTGTTCTCACGTCACCAGACCCTGCAGGAGGAGAGATGCTTCACAAATGACCGTTCTGCATAAAAAAAAACCAGGAAAAAAAACCACTCAGCAGAATAATGTATTCTATTTTTTTTCTCAGAGGACTCTTGAAGACTAATATAATGCCTCAAGCTTTCATTATAAGATTCAAAAGATATTCTTCTGTGCTCTGTGTGTTTACTCAGAAGGGTGTCTTTGACCTGAATTTTAATTTTCTATTTAATCTTAATGTCTTACTTTAACAAAACATTATGAATACTTGTTAAATACCAGATGTGCAGTGTATTTGTGCCTGCTGTCTGACATATGCACACTTTGCCAATCAAAAAGATGCCAGGCCTGGCCTACAGAGAAACGAGTACAGTACCATTGCGGTGCTTCTCGCTGCCAGGCAGTGGATATCCCAGTCACGTGGAGAAGCACACATTTGGAACTATTCTATCACTGCTGGAAAGCCCTGAGCGTGTTTCATTGTGGAATAGATAAATTTCATGCACTCTCTCTGACCAGCTTTTTCCTTTTTATATATCATTCCTCCTACAGGTCTACGATGCTATTTGTTCTATCGCAGTCTCGATTATAACGTGGGAAACAATTGTTGCCAAAATTTTGCCTGAATTGCACCTGTTGGGATTCAGTTCTTTGGTTTTCAGCACATGTTATGTGTCTGCTTTTAGTCTGCATGGTCATGTGGAGCAAAAGGGAGTAAATGTACATCTGGGGAAGTCTGGTTTTGTCATTTCTGTTATTGAGATACTGTTATTGAGATACTCCGTAGCGTTTTTCCACCCCTTCCTACAGCTGTAGCTGTCTTTTTCTTATTTTAAAAAGAAAAAAAAGCCAAAAGAGAAATATACTGTACTCCATGCATTGATACTGCAAATCCAACCAGTCACGTTTTCTTCTTTTCCTTTCTCTCTGACTGGTCAATTCAGAAAAGGAAGTCCAGTTCGAGTGTTCAGATGATGGTGAGGATCTTTATCGATAGATTTTTCTTTTTCCTCCTGTGAAACGTTCACACTTAGAAATCAAACAGTTGCATTTAGCTTTGTTAACATACTGTGAGAACTGCAAGACTTTGAAGTACAACCTTGTGCATTTTAAGCCTGCAGTTGCTATATGCCATCCACAGTGAATCGTTCGGCCGTTCTTTCAAGCAAGTCTTTTATTTTTTTTAACCTGGGGACATACAAAAACAAAAAAGTAGATGTAACATCAGCCAATGCAGCTGTTCTTAGTAAATAAGAATAGTAACAAAATCGTAATCTTATAACAGCCTTCTCTTCATTTTTAAAACCTCCTTATTTTAAAAGCTAATAGTATTAATATCATAAAATGTAACCCAAAACACGTTGCACAGCGATACGGTGCTGCATTAATCGAGCCACTTTAGCCCAAGATGCCACGCTAAATGCTTAGGATAAAAAAGCCAGTTTCCCAGCCTTTCCACACTAGAGTTTCCCAGCCAGCTTCCCTCACAGCTTAGGGCTGTGTCCCAAGATGACCCAACTGACAGTCTCAGTAACTTCTCTTCCTCCTCAACCTCCTCTCCAGTCTTGTGTTCACTCGGCCTCTGTGACCCCACACGATAACTTCCTCTGTTGCTGTTCATGATGGTTCGAATGTGACCTCGGAGGTGTTCCTGGGGGTGGGCTCTGCCTGCTGCTGCAAACAGCCCTCATCCACCCCTTGCACTGGGAAGCCAACACTCCTTGGAAAGCCAAAGCTGCTGCTCAGTGAGCAGCAGCGCAGTCATGTGGGTAAATCACCTGTCGTTGGGTGAACACAGAATTCCAGTGACAGGATCCACGGTGTCCAAAGGAGGGGCACCAGGAGGGCACAGTGTGGATACTGCCAGGATCCAAAACCTGAAGTGTGTGTTAACTTTGTGTTACAGAAGTACCATGTGAAAGATAAAGCCCCAAGATACAGGCTTTGTTTGTTAATTTATTTTTATATTCTATGGAAAAAAGGCCAACAATGATTTCTACAGTCGTGCCCAGCTGTTTGGAGAGTGTGTGTGTGTCTGTCCTGCACTACTGTCACACCTCAGAGAGTGACTTTGGCAAGCCATGCAGCCATAAAACGTTCTCCTTCTTCACAACAAACAGGTCACTGGTTAAGCACAAATCAACTTTAAAGTAACTGTTCCATATGAAAATATTGTACTCCCTTTAGAATGATTTCCCTTTGCTGTTCAAAGTACGTGCAAAATGCACCACGTGTTCATACATTAATATATCTCTGTTCTATGAGAGGGAAAGCATGTACAGCTTGTTGCTATTTCCTCTCAAAGGGTTTTACCAAATCCTGTTCACATGGAAGAAATAACTGTATTTTCAGCCACATTCTCTCTCTCTGTTCCTGATGAATGCTGAGTTCTCAATATCTTGCTGAAGAAGTTGTGAATAGATTTCCTGCAGTTTTCAGCAGTAGCTGTAATGAATATTGTTTATTTTCATAGGGCTTCCACCAAGGGAGTATGGACCCAAGTCTGCTCTCCTTACTCAGGCAAAATCAGGATTGAACTTTGACTAACCTGTTTTCCTTATGTGTTCAACCAAGAGCACTCATTTGCCATATCACTAGAGTTTTCGTATTAAGCTGCTACTGAATAGAACTGTATGGAATCTGGTGAAATCTTAATTTCTTTATCATGTTTTTCCTTTATGTCTATTTGCCTTTTGCTAGGGTCTTTTTATTTGTAGTCTCTCAATGACTACACAGTCATAAAAATATGAATTTGTAGTTATGCGACTTGATCTGCGATTTTTCTCTTGCTTGGAAGGTTTAGTATGCGGTCAAGCAGCTTTGTTTGTGTTCCCACTGTTCCACAGTTCTCCTGTAGAACTTCCATTTACTGAAATGGATGGGGTCTTTTTTAAAGTTTTTTCCTGAGTAAGGAGTTCAGGGTTCTGCCCATCTCAGAATCCCGTAAATATCAAAGCCAGTAAAATACTTGCCAAGACTTAGGTCTCCCCATGAAAGACTTGAGGCACAGAGGTGTTTGTTCTCTCCCTGTCCTGACTTCAGACAATCCTTCAGCTTGCAGCTGTAATTGTGCATAGAGAAATGAAATTTATTTGACAATAATTAGGCCAAGTCAGGGCATAAACACTTGCAACTCAGTAATGACTCATATGTTCTCCTAATGACAATTTCTCTAGAAAGACCATTGTTAAAAACTAACTGCTCCTTATCCTCCTGCTGTAGAGCATCATGAACTTTGCTTTTAAATCAAAGAAAATTAATTTTATTCTATATGGGAAAATGGTTTCTATCGCAAGTATTATTTAATAACGTTTAGTGTCGACATAATGTTCCCTGATTAACTAACTAAACCACTTTATATTCTTCAAAGCCGGTCAAATGCTGATTACAATAAGAAAATTTGCAGTCTGTAATTAATTACTGCAAATCTTGTTGACATTTCCATAATTTAAACATATCCTAAGTAAGATTCACTTCAGCTGCAGGCTCAGTTCCTGAAATCCACTAGTCAGCTGCCACGCCTGGCCCGAAGTAAAGGAATCATCAAAAACTGCTGAGGACATGGAGTCTGTGAATTGCATTTTTTTCCCTTCCGTAAAGTTAATTACATTTCTAGGAAAATCCATTAACCGAACAATTGCAGTCGTTTCTTTCTTTGCTTTGCACATTTATCACTAAGTACTGTGACTAGAAGGTTCAGCAGAACTTGGTTTTTTGGATCAAAGTCCTTTCAGATGATCTGTATCTATGTACCCAGTTCTGCGTGCTGCTTTGGACCACCCTTGTTAAAATTAGACTTGGCCAAAATGTACGTAATATTTTTTCCTAATTATTGTTAGAGAAGAGAAAATACATCTTTCAAACCAGTTTTCCAATAGTTGAATCTTGCTTCTTAGTGCATGTAAAAAGTGGCTCGCTACATTATTTTAATGAAAGTTAAATCTTAAAAAATGGATTTAAAGGATCGGACACTTTTTAAACTTCCCGATAAGCAGTTTAATGTGAATGAATATTTTGCACAGATCAAAGCCAGAAGGTGTAGCACTGTGCTAAGCTTCAGAAGTGTCATGATGACTTGGATGTAAAGCTAAACAGAGAGGTGCTGAGTGCTGGAGTAAGCCTGCAGGTACCACAGCGGGAAACCTCGTGCTTCCCAGTCCCCGTACCAACACGGAGAAGCTGCCAATTATTCTCTGCTAAAAACAGCACCAGAAAAGCTAAAGGGCCACCAGACTCTTTCTAGTGTCAGTTGTGTTTATTCCAAAGTGGGATCAGAAGCCATTGAACAAATTGCAGATTCTTGGAGAGCTACGAATAATCAAAAACTATTTCTGGTAGGGATCTTTCATTAGAAATAAAGAACTTGTTGGGTGCAATGACTTAACACCATTGCATGTCACGAAATGACAGTGGCTATTTAGGACTTTGTTCCAACCCGTATTAATTCCTTACTCTTCTTAGACATGCTTAGCTGCTACTTAAGGGCTCTGTCAAGTGTCTCAGCTGAACTCTTCCGTCCCTTATCTAGGCCTTGGTGCAGAGCTCTGGCAGCCCGTGGGGAGGAGCTGCCAGCCAGCTCCCGGAGCTAGCGTTAGCGTTCCTGCGAGTTCCTCAGTTCATCTTTCTGTACTCTCTATTTCCATATCTATATCTATCTATAGATACCGATAGCTGTCTATAGATGTTGTGTGCAGAGATATAGATACGGTGCCTACCGCGAGTTCTAAGGCCTGTCTGTTTCTGTTTTCTGCATACCTACAGATAAACAACAAAACCAACGTGGTAACCAGCCCCAAGGAAAATATTCCTACCCCGGCGCTGGTATACCTGGAATTTTCCTTCTCATGCTATCTGGACGTTTTTGACTGTCTTCTGTTTGTTCTTCCTTTCTTATTTTTTTTTTTCTTTTTTGCTTTTTCATGCATTTACTCTGTTTGCTTTCTAAAAACAGGTTTTGGAAAACCTTTTTGTTTGAATTATGCTGTCTTTTTTTTTGTGAGGAAGTCCATTAGAGCGTGTTTATTGACAGAAAATGTTAAATGGAAGCTGGATGCGGTAGAGTCGTAGCATTTGTAACCGTAGCTGAATTTTTTGCATGCTGTGCCAGAAAGTGAGTAGAATGCGCTTGGTGTTGCTCTTAGCTCTTTGCCTGATGACTGTTTCCACCTTCTGATGCTAACCTTTTGCACCAACAACATTTTTAAAACCGGCTCTATTATTTTCTTTGCTTTGTCTCAGTTAAAGTATTGATATCCAGGAGAGCTAACAGGATTATTACTAGGCTGCCATAAAACAGACCTTATTCAGATTTTCATTCCGTATTTCCCGAAACTCAGCAGGACTTTGCAAGTCTTCTCTGGGATCAAGAGGCATCTAGAGGGAAACATTTTGCTTGTTTCTCTTCCATTTGAATCAGCAGGAGACACTGCTTGTTAATAAGCTCTGCTGAGGACACATTACGAATCAGAGTGATGTTCCTGGCTGTTGACTGCAGTGGTGCTGTTATTAATAGCCCCATTTCCAAGGCACCTGTGTGTCACAGGGCTCACCAATGTAAATGCCAGTGCCCAAGTACATCATGTTGTGACGTGCTCTTTCCCAAGTGCATATAAAACTTTGAAAATGTGGGTAGTTCCCATGCATTTGGAGGCATTTTTCCTCTGGAATTTTTTGGAGCAGCTGGCACTGAGGCGTGCAGTAAGTACTTGCTGAGGCCCAGGCAGCAGGTTGCAAGCGGGAGTTTATGGCAGTGTGTTCCCAGCCGGAGCCGTGCCCAATGGTCCGTGCTGCAAGCCTGCTGGCTAACTGCCATTCCAAAGATGATTGAGCCTTTTTTTAAGGGGAAAGGATTTGGGGAAATGACACTTCTAAATGACACAAAGATCTCTCTCGCTTTTGTGCAGCTCTGCCAAGGCAGCAGTTGGGGGCAGTCCACACGTTCCAACCCACCGTAGTGTCTAGGGGTAGTCAGCTCATCCTTTATCCTTATCAGTGCCTCTGTATTTCGATTTGGATTTGATCACTTTGTGCTAATATAAGCAAACATGATTAAAGAGAAGAGGTTATTAAAGATTCGTGGCTGCACTGCCTGTCCAGGCTCAGACAGGAACGCACACAGAGCATTTGGCCTGCCCTTGTGCGGAAGAGCCTCTGCAGGTCCCCAGAGCTTCAAAGCCCTGCACACCCCGGTCCTGAATAAGGTCTCTGCATGCTGCTGCATTAGGTGAGATGGCCTTTTTTGCTGGCTTGCTGTTGAGGAAATCTGTGTTAGAGACATCCAGTTTCACCCCCTGGCGACAGTTAACGTTTGTTTTAACTCTTGTCAGTGTTCAGCATTTGTGAGCTGGCTCTTCTTGCACTCCCTCACACCAATGAAAATGTATTTACCAATGGGAACTCTTTCTCTCTTTATTTTGTTCTCGCTCAGGAGCCCCAAACTACAGTAATCCACAACCCTGATGGAAATAAGGTATTCAGAAAGAATCGACTCCATCTTGCTTTTCCACACCACACATTCCATCCACTATTCCCCAGCACAGTAGGGCCGTTCCGAGAATTTGGGAAGGACAATCTCATTGCTGCGTTTGTTACACCCGGTGTCTCTCGAGCCTGTTCTCATCCATGTCCATCTGCTGCGTGCGTCCTGCTGCTTCTGAGCTCCTGAAGCTCTTGGGGGAGTCGGTAGCACTCGGCAGAGCTCCGTGCCCTGTGCAGCCCGGCTCGGGGAGCGGGGGGTCTCTCTCATTTCAGCCAAAAACGCTGCAGTCTAAGGGAAACCTAAGAATGCTGTTCTCAGAGTGTGGTGAGACGATCCCAGCGAGTTTCACGTGCAGTTGTCACCTCAGACAAAGATGTCATTTCAGTTTATCCCATCTGCTGTTTCTCAGCATGCTTATACACCGTGTCGTGACATGTCTTTTGCACAGGACTTTGGTTTTCTTCCATAACATCACTGAGCAGTTTCCAAAAAAATTTCACATTTCAAGTGACAAAGGGCTCTTTTGATTTTTACATGTTTTCTTCATTCTCTTTTCTTTTTCTCATGTATTGTGATGTTTGCGTCTGGCAGCTGATTCCTAAAACATGTTTTGTTTTGTTTTTTTCATGCATGGACTTGAAAAGGGCCAGGAAATACCATCATTTACATATAACACGTGTTCCTAGGTTTCCTGAAAAGAATTTACGCTTCAACAAGAATTTCACTGTTTGCAGTGTTGACTTAGTTCACATGCCATTTATCTAGTCTTAACTCCCTGTGGTTATTTCATGAGAGGAGTGGATCTGAGTGACGAAATAACGCATGCAGATACCGGTCAAGCATGGGAGTGCTGATGGTGTGTGTTGTGCTCGTGTATCCCCGTCCTTTATGTCCCCTGCATCTCTCGAACACAGAACTTGTGTTTTCCTGTTACTACTCTTTCAGCTCCCAAGGTTTAAACCCACAGGTCACGAGCAGCCTGTGTTTGACCAGCAGGCTGATCTTTATCGCTGAAGTCCACTAAAGCCCAGAAAACCCAGATAAAATATTGGCATGACTACATCTACTTGATTTTATTACATAATCTCAGCAGCTAAGATACTCAATGTCCCAAAAGGTCGCAGCAAACAAACGGACCACTTAATGCGGAGAGTTCCTCCTAAATTTATCTGAAAGACTGATCCTTGTAGTATGGCAACTGGAGTGGGTGCTTCAGTGTTAGAGGCTACATCTGCCCTGTGAGCTTTGCATGGTGTTTACCACTTGTATTTGTGTGAGGTTTTTGTTCACTCGTAAGTACTTTATCTAATATTTGAAGTGCTAGAGCATGATACATCCGTGTAGAGTGGAACATCTAACACAGCCAGGGCAGGGACAGCATGGTGGCTTGTTCAGTTTTGTTTGTGTGTGAATTAATTCCTCTAGTTTGACTTAGCAATGCACATTTGGGTTTTGAAGGTCTGAGTAATGCATTAGCCCTCTTGAACATTCCTTTGGCTCAGCCTTGTGAGGACACAGTAAATGAAGGGCACTGGCAAATTTACCTTTCATTATTTAATTATAAAATCTTTTGAAGAATGAAACAGAGTACCAGTCCTGTCTTCTCTCTCAGATAAAAACAGATCAGTTAACCTTTTTTGTTTCTGAGCTGCAAATAAGAAAAAAAAATTACGTTTTACTTCTCAAGAAAGTATAGTGATAACACATCTGGCTTAAAACTTTCCAGGTCTCTGAAGCTGTTAATCTGACAGTGCCCCGTTGAATTTACCCATTATATTTAATGTTTCTGGTAATTAAGGAAAGGCTCAGATACAATATCCTTGCCTTTTTAAGTGCAGTGGCTTAAGAATAAACTGTCTGATAGACGAGTCATTCCTCTGCGTGACTGCTTGGTTGAAGAACTCTGCTGCAAAGATGCCTTCATTTCTCAAAGTTCTTATCATATGTTTATCAATTCTCCATCTCCTTCCAAAAAAAAATCACAAAACCAGTATAAAAACGAGCTAATCTGATCCAATATGCTTCAAATCACTCTGAGAGTTCATTTGAATATACATTGCATAAGTCACATGAGCAGGAAATTGGTTGTAAATGGTAGCTTGCAGAAGCCTGCATATTTAGAAGGTGGAATTGGAATGGAATGACTTTATTTTGCACAGTTGGTTCAATCACTAAGCTTAAAATGGCAAGCTCTCCTACTTGGCTGAGGTAATTCATACATCTCAGATGGACTTTGTGCAGCTGGATGTTAAAGAAAAGCTTTCCTGTACATTCCTGTGAAGTAAAAGCACCAAACTGCAGGAATTGTGTTTCCATTCCCTCCTGTGGAGAATGGCAATGTCTGACATCGTTTCAGGTGGAAGTGTCTCAATCAGTGTGTGCCCATTTGTTTGTGAATGACATCCCACCCTGCTTCGAGGCTTTGCATGATTCCTCTAACTAATCCTGTCATTTTCCGAGGCACGCAAATACGGCCCGGCCTGTCTTGTGCATTCCACTCATATTTACTTCTCAACAGGAATCAACAGAGAGCTCCAACACGACCATCGAAGATGAGGATGTGAAAGGTAGGATTTCAAGCTTGAAATGTTTGGAGAAGCAGTAACGTGAGTTTCGTGGATGTGTTTCAGTAGGTCATTAAACACAGAAACCCCTCATGAATCTTAGGAGAGAATAGTATTTTTCCTCTTTTAGAAGAAATTACTTTTTATATGTTTAAGATTTAACTTTAACTTTTCAGTTCCCAAAACATCATTTCCCCTGATGTTTTGGGATTAAGAGTATAAAGTTACTGCTTTTTAACTAAGATATTAGTTCCAGTAATAATAGAAGTAGATGACCAATGTGTAAGTCAGTGCTTTGTAGCTGTTACTTAGTTTATGTGTACCATGCATTTGTGTTTTGGGTTTGGTTTGTTGTTGTTGTTGTTTTTTAATGTCACCATTTTAATTTTTATTCTGTTCAGATGCCAGTGTATTTTTTTTTAGTTTCCTTTTGTTCTGTCCATAAACTTACTTTAATCTTCTTTTATTCTGTAAAAAACTAACATCAAAAGTTTTCTTATAAACTTAGTTTTGTTGCATCACAGATAATATTTTTGTTTCCGTTGTTCCCCCCTCTAATTATTATGCTGTGATGTCACAATACCTACTTCAATAACAGTAAGTTTTAAAGTGCAAAGGGTTTGAAAAATGGAATGTTAGGTTTGTGCAAAACAAAAAAGATTGGCTTTGGGCATCAAAGAACAATTAAGTAGAGGGGAAACGTGGTGAGGTGATAGTAAGATAAAACAGGGAGAATGGATGCAACAGTGGTGGTGGTTTGAGTTAGTGTGAAAGGGGAGAACAATTACGGGGATCTGCAGCTGACGCGTTGGAAAATGCAGTGTAATTTACCTTTAATCATAACACTTTGTATTTCTTCCTTCAAACTATTTCGTGCAGTTTAACATCTAAGCTTATTAAATGAATAATTTAATTATAGGGCCTCTGTATGATGATATAACATGGTGTTACAACAGTAGGATTTCTTTAAAATTCTGTCTGAAGCTTAACACACAGAATTGTACCTCAAGGGGATACAATTGTAAAAAAAGCCAATGAAAAGAATTTGTCTAATTCTTTTCTATGATTCTGCAATATCACAGTTAAGGGCGGGTTGGATGGCCGCAATACTCAGTATTCCCAAACCAGAAAAGAGGATCTGGCAGTAAGCACAGCTCTGAGGAATAAGATACTGCTTGTGTCTTTCCCTGTACAGTGTACAGGGATTTCATTTGCTGTTTATTTAAAAGACAAATATCATCTCCCTCTTATTAATTGCTCAGGAACTTGCTTGTTTTTCACCTTTTAGTATTCTTCTCGTACTTCCCATCTTTGCACTGGAGGCTGCTGTTCGTACTGTTTTAGTATAAATGAAAGCTAACAGTGCCCCCAGGGTCTAATTTGTGGGATGATTCAGGGAATAGGCAGTCCTGCAGCCCTGACACCCGTTAAAAGCTCAAGCTTCCTGCTCTAGCGAGGCTCTTAGGAAAGATGATTTCCCCCTGCACCAAACTTGACTCCTGGATGTATAGCTTGTAGGAGACCGGTGAGAAAGCTGTTCTCTTGTCAGCAACAGGCACTGGAGATAAAATACTGATAGGCACAAATGGATTCCAGAAGCAGGAGAGAGAATTCTCCAGGTCCTTACACGTATGCTCAAGATGACTCAAGATGCTTGTCACCACGTTTGAGACCTAGAAAGAACATTTCCCATCTCAGGTGATAAAGAACGTTTAAATGCTTGTTGCCTTTCTTTGCAGCGTGGAGTACAGCATGGGGAGAGGCTCTGTTCTGTACCTGAGCAGCACTCAGTGTGTGTTTATAGCATTGCAGTGGGATGCACCTCCCAGGGAAGGGCTCTGCTGTTATTCCTGCTCCGGGTATCCCAACGCCGCACCTGCCCTGCACAGCCGGGGCCGGGGCGCCTCCTTGTGCAGCCCACCCAGGCTGAGGATGTTCAGCTCTGCATCAAGGGCTTTGCTCTCTGCTGTGGATTTGCCTCTCTGCAGAGGTGTGGCTCACCCGGCTCTGTGTGGGGTGCAGCATCCCCAGCACGCTCGAGTCTCGTGTGCATGGTGGGAGCGGGTGTACCCACATGTCTGTTACGAGTGTTAGGATTCATCAAGAGGGGAGCAATTGAAAATGTCTTATATCCACTATCATAAATGTGTCTTCGGGATCAAATTCTTACCTCCTGTCTGTCAGGGGTACTTAGAGCATTCTCCTCTTGTGTCAGGATCTCGCCCTGTTTTCACTTTTCCAGGCAGGTACGTAACTTGAAGACAGTAAAATCAGGCTTACTTTTCATTTTTTTATTTACTGAAAATCCTAGTGGCTGTAACTTTGCCTTGTTTCTATATACATTTACCTCTTTTAGGACTGGAACATATTTCTTTTACTAGGAACAGTGCTTGGCAAACAGCAGTGAGCTTTAATAACTCAAGGAATAAGCTAATTCTATCATTTGAGTCTGAAATGACTTGAAGCTGTAGTTCAGGTTCCTTGCTAAGATAAATATCTGACATTAACCATCGATCATGGGCTTAACAACGTGACAGTGATGCCTCCTAAATATGACAGGAGCGGGCAGAAAGAACGTTCTGAGAACTGGACTGTAGGCAATGCCTCCTTCTGGAATTGCTTGTGGGATTTCTTCTTCCTGTAGTAATGAGACTGGAACTACTGGGCAGCATCTCTGTGATAGGGGTTTGAGTTATCAAGTAATGCTGTGGAGTACCACCATTATTTTTCTCCACAGACTTTCAGAAAGGTGAGTTGTTAAGTTTACAGTGGACAGGAGATCCGGATTTCTCACGGTATCTTTTTGCCCCCAGAGACAAATTAATGAAAGCATTAGTAGCAATGATGCTTCCCAGTGGGAAAAATCACTGAGCTGTAAGGCACTTAAAGATTTTAACAATTGTGACCGACCTATGCTGCTTAATACATCTGTAAGGTACATTGCTTCGAAATATTTCATATATTTGTAATTCATCTCATACCTTTTGGTTTAATTTTATTTAACAGTAGAAAGAAAGCAGTTTAAACGACTTCTTTTGGAATATATATTCCTAAAAAAACATTCAAATTTCTATGAAAAATTTTTCCAAAGCTCTTTCAAAGCCCTGTGTGTCTGAGTACTGGCTACAGGGGTAAATCTGCGCTGGCATCTGAACAGAGTCACTCACACCTACAACCTTTACAACTGTTCTTTGGCACCCACACTGCCCCTGAAAGTACATCATTAACATTGTTTGTGTGCTCAAAGATTTTCTAAGTTCTTGCTGCTTCTAATGAAATGATCATTATTTTTCTTTTGGCCTTCTTTTTTTTCTTCCCTCACATGTACTTGACCCTCACACAGCTTTCACAAAGGAGGAGGACATGGAGAGGTTGAGTTCCACCCACCACTCCTCCTCTTCCATTGCTTCTTCATCCCACTGGTCACCACCCTTGCCGTGCCCCAGAGGCCGCTCCTGCTGCCAGTGCCTGCTGAGGAGTCTGATCACACTCTACCTCTTCATCTTTGTTTGTTCATATGTTGTGTTTCTTTCCATCAATTCAGCGGGCAAGTCCATGAGAAATGCAAACTCAGAGAGTCAATCGCTCGAGTCTGAGCTCTCCCACTCCACTCCTTCCTCTGTGCTATGTAAGTTGAGAGACTCATCTGTCAGATGATCTCCTTTGTCTCTCCTCCTCTTCCCTCCCCACCATCTGACAGAAGCTCAAAAAAGGTCAATGCTGGGATCTGCCTGATCTAGGAATGACCTGTGCTTATTCTTTACAAAAGTGAAATTTTTAGGTATTTTTTTTTTCTTGTTATTTAATTGTAAAAACATTTTCATCGGCTGTAACAGCAGGATAAATAGGTCTGTATTTCAGAAGGCTGTATCTTGAAAGAGTAATCTTTGCAGTAGTTTCCAGTTCAGGGAGAGAGATTTGCCTCACCTCTTGCTTGGATCTTGGACAGGGCCTCAGCATTAATTACATGTTACATTTATTATATCAAGTTCCTTTCTTGAGCATCCCTGTTGATAAACCAGCCTTGAAGCTGCTGTGGCAGCTGGTAACTTGCAGCATTGATAGGACAACTGGGAAGTGTCGTGCTCTGCTCAGGAGGAAATCCGTGATGATCAGGGACCAGCTGACTGTAGAGGAAATCTCCAGTGTTAAAATACGAGAGGGGAAAGGCACTCTGGTGGTAGAATGTAAAAGACCTGGGCAGAACATTTCTTGTTTCTAAATGAACTCAGAAATTCTTCAGAAATTCCTTAGAGGGGAGGGACCTTGTGAGTTGAAAAGGGGAATGGCTTCTTGGGAATGTGGGTTTTGCTTGCTGGGTTCTGGCACTGCAGCCAGCGTGTGTCAGGGCAGTTGCACTGGTGGTGAGAACGGGCATCTGCACAGGTAAAGCGAGATCCAGGCGGGCCCTTGGGAACGTGGGCTGTGTGTTACTGGCCTGAACCTTACTTTAAACATGAGTGGAATGTTTGGTGGGCTCAGCTAATGCAGGTGAGAGGAGCCAGTCCCGGAGAGGACAGGCTGTTGTCGGGTAATGCCGAGAGCGTGGCTTCATTCTGAGGGAGGAGCAGGAGAGGCTTTGTCAGTATACGGGGGTGTGTATCAACCCAGAACTACAAATACTGCCATACTGCCAGCCCAAACTGCCCAGAGCTTGGGAAGAGAGAGGCATTGATGGGAGAGACAGGGGCTGTGTCACACTGGGGGCTGACACATCAGTGACACGTGCCATACGGCTTTGCTCCATCCACACAATATCCTTGGTGTGCCCAGCATTTTCAGAGCTCAGCGCTGGCAGCCTCACATGTCCTGTTTCTCTGAACTAGTTGAGTGATTAGGCAGGAGCACACTTTAAATAAAAATCTGCACAGCAGCAAAGCTTGTTAATGTCTCACTCATCAAGACTTCAAGCGTTATTTCTGGAGACAGCAGCCAGATTCCACGATTCAAGTAACCTGTTGGGAAACCATAGTGCAGTGTCTTGTAAGTGCAGTGACCATGATGCAGCTTTGATCTGAGACTGTAGGTGATTCGTCAGTAAAAAATAAACATTTGTCAACATTCTCTATGCTGTATAAATATTAGTGTAATTTTTTAGCATAATCATATAAACAGAGAGTATCTTTAGACATAATTGATTTCATATAAATAAAAATATACTATGTATGGCTTGTGACAAGTTGCTTAATATTACTTTAAATAGAAGATGCATTAATTTTGTTGGATCTGTTTCGTCAGTACAGGATGGAAAAGTTCTGGGATCATTTTTCAGATATTTGCCTACATAGCTAAAAAATTTTATTTTTTTTAGGGCAGTAGCACGCTTACCAGTTGTCAGATAGGTGCAAGATACCAAATAAACTAAATAAAAGTCTGCAGGATCATCCATCCGTGTCATAATTCGATGAATCAGAGTGAATCTTTGGAATCGGCAGGCTCTAGGAAAAAGATGTACATGTGAGATGACAACTCAGATGTTGTAGTCCCTATCAAAGTTTAAGGTTAAGTGTGGGGTAAGAGATAAGCACTGGTCTTCTATAGAGTGAATCTTGATAAACTTCTTAAATGAGGAGTCCCCTGGAGCATGCCTTGTCATCTGAGGGTCTAGGTGGGTTTCATGTAGGTCTGAGACCCAGTCAGTCATTTATTCATGCAGCCCATCCTTTTATTTTCTTATCAGAACTTATTTAATCGGAATATTTGTGGCAGAAAATTGTAAGAAAAATTATCAGCAGAGAATTTTCAAATACTGGCATGATGAGAATAATTTAGAAGAACATTGTGTGATTTTTAAAAGAGTCCACACTGTAAAGCTGAATGAAATCTGGTACCTCCACACAGCCAGAACTTGTTATACAACAGAGGATAAAATTTCTAGTCTCTTCCTCTTTCTTTTCAGACTTTGGTTATGTCCAGAGTAGAGAATAACTTGACTGGCTGTGTGCTTTCCCTGTCCCTGCTGTTTGTTGGGACGGTGTGAAGCCGGGTTCCCCCTGCTGTGCCATTGCATTTTAGCAGATGCTGTCACCGTGATACCAAGTGTCCTGTTCTAAAACAACAGCACAAGGGGTAGGATTTGTCCCCAGATTTAACCCTCCTCCACAGTGTCGATATGTGTGTTTGAGCTGGTTGTCTGGACTCCCTGTGGCCAATGCAAATAGGTCAGATGAGTCACACTTGTCTTAAAAATCTATTTTAGGATATGATGAATTGTGCCCTGAAAGTGCTGATTTCTCTGCCTTGCCTGTAAGGGAGGGGAGTTGAGAACAAACTCACTTGTCTGTACTTATACATGTCCAGAATGTTGGGAGATTAATCCAGTCTGAGGTGTAGCGAGATACGGAGCTGAGAGTACCGAGCTGAAATGTTTTAAGGGGTTTTGCCTTGAGAAACAACATGGGAGCAAGCCAGAAGCAAAATCATTTTAATCATCTGCGAGTGCGTGTGCAAGTCTGGAACGAGGTTACCTTGTTCTGCTGGAAAGGTTCTTCAGTGCTTAGCCACTGCAGTACAGCGATGACAAAGTCAGTCATCTGAAGGGTTCATGGCAGGAGAAGGGTGTTCCACTCTCTGAGTGAAGCATAAAGTAATCTAAATTATTGTTTTCACTGTGACAGTTTTGAAAAAATGATGGGTAATATGGTGGTCAGTGAGTTGTAAGTGTTCTTTTCTTGTGTGTTATAAAACATGACGTACAGATATTTCTGAAGGCTCCACTTTCACAGATCTACAGCTCATTTTTATGCTGCACCTTCTCTCTGCAATCAAAATACCAAAATATCAGTCATTTCTGTGTGATTCTTGTAGATTGAGTTTATAAATACTTCTCGGGGTTACAGGAAGGGAAGAAAAGCCACAGAGTTCCCTGCTGGAAAAACAGTTTTTGATGCTGTTTTGTACTTTTGCTTTCCTGTGATATTTCATTTCACTGCCTGGGGAACTGCTCCTTGTAGGTTTAAAGTATTGATAATGACAGATGCTTTTTGCTTAAGTGGTGTTTCTACTCATTTTCTGTTGTTTAGATCTTAGTGTTAATGGTGGTCTTTAATTTTGAAAGATTGTCCCTCCTCACCGTGTCGCTGAGCAGAGAAAGGTAGTGAAATACAGCTAGAGGTTAACGACTCATTTAAAGGTAACATATGTGCTACAGCAGTGCTGCAGAAATCATTTAAGCCAGTGATTGGAAATGTTCCTGTTTGTTCTTTTTCTTATTATTTGGTCTTTTTATAGCTCGTCTTCAGAGTATTTTTTCTTGAACTGCCTTTGTATTAGTCACATACCTACTCACTTGCCAAATCAGGGGATTTATTTTTTTAACTGCATAACCCCTACTAATTACCTTAACTCCTTCACCCTGCGGGGTAAAGGTGCTATTTAAGGAGTAGGTCTGTGGTCTTTTCCGTGATGTATTTACTTCATCCAGATTCTGAGCAAACAATGTCCAAGCCCCCATCCTCTCCACACAAGTTTGCTGTGTCTGCAGTCTGTTTCCTTACTGGTGTTCAAGAAAATGGCTCAGCACCTTTGGCTTCTCTCAGCAGTGTTCTTCCCTCACATCTCAGCTGTTTTAAAGACATCAGGTGTATTTTTGCTCAGTTATCCTTTGTGTACAGAGTATAATTTTATGCTTTGGAAAGCCATTGTCATATTCTAAGAAACTATAGATGGGTCAGGCTTGACTTTTTGAACGGACTTTCACCACACTCTGTAGAAAAAGTAGCTGAGCCAGTTTTACCAGAATCTCATTACAGCTGTCAGTTTTGTTTAGGAAGTTTCGTTTCTGTAGTTTTATTTAGGGAGTCCTGACTGCACATCAAATGAAAAGTATAATAGCATGAAATTGCCACTGTACATCAAACAGCATAATTGTCCTAGAATTCAATACAAGCCAAGTCCACTATTGGATAAAAAAATAAATAATGAAAAAGTCAACTGCAAATGGTGATTGTAAGTGACAGTTATCTGGCAGATGGGAACCGGCCAGATGCCTCTTCCCTAATGCCTTGTGTTGTCCTGGTATAGTTTGGAGTGTGTATTTAGATGGGGAAAAAAATTGGAGGTATCAAAGAGCACATGTTATGTGGAGTCCATCAAGCTTACAGTGAAAATTTGGTAATTTTGTTACCACACAGCCAGTTATTTCTGTCAGATGCTGTCTACAGTAGCAGGACACTGTTCCTACCAATACTATTTCACCTCACTTTATCTCCAGTGCCCTCCCTATTTCTTCCTTTGCCCTGAGAGTCTGTGCAAGGATTTGACTGGATGCACATGGCCACCAAGTCAGAGCTGGATTTTCCTTCTGCTGCTTTCCAGTCTCCTTCCAGTTTTCTGCTTGTTGTATTGCAATTTTCCTATCTCCTTTCTCTTCCATCTTTTCAGGTTAAACCTCTGCTTCCAAGACAAAGAAGCAGAAATACTTTTGGTCTCTGTAGTCTGTTTCCCTGCACCCTCACAAATACCCCCCGAGAAGGTGTAAAAGCTGAAAACAATCAGGAGGAGGATTGTGTAAGATCACAGTAGCTCCTGAGTATTTTGTCTTTGATGTCTGCTGTTATTTCACACTGCCTTGTTCTTGTATTGAGTAAGGGCTGAGAACAAGGCAAAGAGTTCTGCGCAGTAGGAGAAATCAGCTCTGGGACTCCACTCTCTAAATTGTGCTCCACCTCTCCTTTTGGCTCACTGCCAAGGAGACTGCATGTCAGATCACTAAGGAGGAAGAAATGTAATTTTCCAATATTGTGTGTAATTGTGTGTTGCTGAAAGGTGAGAGTAGCGTAGTGGCTTTCATAGAGTTTCATGTGGTGCTTGTAATTTTGTAGAAAAATTGAGGACTGAGTTGAAAAGCAGATGATTTGGCAACATCTTCCTGTTGCTGACACTCTGCACTGGGAGCTGTGAAGTCTTTCCACGAGTGCTGACACCAGTGCTGGAGTTGGATGCTGATTGATTGGAGCCAGTGATAACTACTGTAATCTGCCTTGCTGGCTTCTGGAGCTTCCTGATGGATGTGTTTCACATCCCATGGTTACCCTGCAGACACAGCTCTCCTGCACATTAGCACAGCCCAGAGAAACTTTGCTGGAACCACATTCTCTAATATTAGGTGGCTTCTGTCAGAAAGCTTCATGAAAACTTATGTTCCACTGCAATTTCATTTTGGAGCTAAACCCAGGAAAACCAGCAATTTGGGAACACGGTCCAATTTCTCCCTTCCGGGGTTGATGTGGAATTATGTCTTATATATCTCAACATCAAAGGTACCGTGGTAGAACTCAGGAAAGGGATGACTGATGTTAGTGAAAAAGGGAATATTGCCAATTGTCTTGAGCCAAGTGACAGTAAATTATGTGTTTTTGTGGTTTTGTGTCTCTCCTGTGTGGAAAGTACAGTACCTTTGTAGACATATTAATTGCTTATATCATTATCCATTAACATGATCTCATGATTATGTAGCAACTGATCAGAGATTTTTACCTCATTTCCCACTGTCTGATTTAATGGTCTGTAATTTCCTCATCTCTGATTGAGATGTGTTTCTGGGTTATTTAATCAAATCCTTGAGCTCAGCTATACGCGTGTGAGATGTTGCATGCAGAACTGGTGATTTCCTCACTGCACGAGGTCTGCTTGTTCTGGATTTCTTTTTGCCAGCCTTCTGTAAGACTGCAGCACGACTTCTGCCTCGGCCATCCCACCACTTGGCTGGTGCTGGCACTGCCATACAGTGTCCACACTGTCTGGCCCGTGTTATTGAAACCTGTGATAATGGAGGCATTGCTGCTCTCTTCATTAAACGTCTTTGTTCTTTCCACAGTCCGTGAAAAATAAGGCAATTCATACTTGAAATACTCCAAGCCATAGTGCTTATAGTCAAGAGCTGTTCTCAAAAAGCCTTGCTGGACCTTTATATGCACTTTTTTCTTCATCACATGTTTCCCTGCCGGTTTCTTTTTGGTCCTTTTTACCCAAATACATTAGGTGTGCACTTAGGAAAAAGTTAGCACCGCAGTGCCAGTTTTGAGCACAGCATTGGAAGGTCACTTTCTCTCTGTGCTCCCCAGCATTTTCTTTCGAAGAAGAATGTGATCTGTCTCAGTACTTCAGTTTTAACATTCCAGGCATGTTTGTGTTAATGGTGCAATCCATGTGTGGGAGTGTGCTGGGGAATTACAACTGTTGCTTGCACCAGAGAGCTGCTACAGCCTGACTGGCTGCAAACCAGTAACCAGCTTCTTTGAAGTTTAGAATTGGGCTTTGGTTTGTTTCGCTTCTTAAACAGCAGATCCTTCAGTGAGGAAAGATGATTGGAAGTGTGATAGGGGAGTGGGTTGCTCTTGACATGTGTTTAATTTCCTTGTGGATGCAGGAGTGCACCGAAGGCAGATCAGTGCAAAGCAGTGCTGTAACATCATGTCCTTCGGTAGTAGAAAGGAAGAGAGGTGGCTGTTGTGCCAGCTGGGGAGTGACAGAATACCTGTCAGCTGTCACCTTCCACTGCGCCTTCCTCTGTAAGATTGCTTTTGTATCTCTCCCCAGCTCGTAAGCAGGAGATTATCAAGGTGACCGAGCAGTTGATTGAAGCCATCAACAACGGGGACTTCGAGGCTTACACGTAAGCTCCTCCTTTTGGAGGGAGTGAGGAGAGGGGTGTGTTTGGCACTCTCTGTGTAAATACGCGTGTTTATATGCGAGTGCCTGTGCTTGGATTTATGTCCTGTTGAAATGCCTTTCCTGATGCCCCCCAGAACACAAGGTGTGTTCATGGCTGCTTTGACCAGCTTCACACATCGCCAGTTTCAGAAGAGCTGCTAGTGTAAATCCAGTGTAGTTAAAATGCTTAAATCTTGCTTACGTAATGACGTGAGGCATAAAAAATATCCCTTGCATTGCACAGCAGCAATTTTCATTATCCCAAGTGAAAATTCCTATTTGTAATTGTGGGTCTTTTTTTGGTCAAAACATGATTTACATGAAATGTGGTCCACTTAGAGTAAGCTGCCAAATTTACAAATTGAGCTGAACCCAGAACTCCTTGCCTTCTCCTCACGTTAAGTTCTGTTCTTTTCCAGTGAGTAGATGAAATGTTCGATAGGAATGAAAGAAACAATGAAAAATAATCTCTCCAAAGGTGTGATCCAAAACTACACATGCTCATTGCAGAATTTCCTCTTTTCCACAGAAAAATCTGTGATCCAGGCCTTACGTCTTTTGAACCTGAAGCTTTGGGTAATCTGGTAGAAGGGATGGACTTCCACCGGTTTTACTTTGAAAATGGTAAACATTTCTTTTTCACCTCCGAGTCTTCATCTGTTTCTTGTGACTGTGCTTCTCCCGTCTAATGAGCATTTTGGTTTGGGAGTTAATTGACTTGGGCAGGGGAGGGAGTATTACGTCTTCTGAGTTCTGCTAGAGGTGTTTTTCAGCCTGCTTCTGCTCTGCTCATTCACGCATCACAGGGCACCTCAGCAAGGAGGAGAGTTTCAGGTATTTGGAAAGAAAAAGTCAAACAATGAGTTAAGAGCTGAATTATTTTAACTGCAAATACCAAGTATAAATGGCATTAGATACAACAGTGAAGCTGAAATGTTGGGAAACTCCAGATGGTGCCCTCCACTTTACTTAATCCATATATATACATGGATTAAACATACTTACTTATTAAAGAGTGTATAATAAGTGACTGTGCTCATTCTCCAGTGTATTTTAGTTGTCAGGTGTGATTATCATGAAACACTAATTGTTAATTTGTATGTGCGAAGCTGGAGACTTCTGCGTGTAAAACGGGTTGCCCTGAGTTCCTTTGGCTGACGCAGACAAAATGTGATCTCTCCCGTGTGTGTCTCTAGCTCTGTCCAAAAGCAACAAGCCGATCCACACGATCATCCTGAACCCGCACGTGCACCTGGTGGGCGAGGACGCGGCGTGCATCGCCTACATCCGCCTGACGCAGTACATGGACGGCAGCGGCATGCCAAAGACTATGCAGTCCGAGGAGACGCGCGTGTGGCACCGGCGCGACGGCAAGTGGCAGAACGTGCACTTCCACCGCTCGGGCTCGCCCACCGTGCCCATCAAGTAAGGAACAGCGCCGCCTCCAGCTCGCACCTCCCGGGCACACCTCATAGTCCAGTAGCTGCTTTGGGCCTTAAAAACTGCCGGCCGTCCTCTTGGTAGCGTCATTTCTTGTGGCTGCTCATCGTGTGTTATACCCACTGGTGTGCGTAGGGTATCGCTGCAAAGATTTTTAAACCAACGCGCTTTTTTCCTTGGTGTTTTCTACTGTGGTGCCTACCGACCCAGCTCAGTCCCTGAACTGACAGCTGGAAGAGCAGGAAAGTGTTTTAATGTCGAGAAAGCTTGATAGAAGTCACACAAAACAGGCTTAGAAAACCTGGGATAGAATTGCTGGAAAACCTGGAAAAATAAAAAGCAGTAGGATGTGTGGAGCTGGGAGAGCTGACCAGAAAGTTTCAAGTAAAAAAGTGTCACTATTGGGGAAAGGTGAAGTTTGACTAGTATTTAGTGTGATTTCCAGCCATCTCTACTTTCTCAGGCCTAGGTATGTTCACTGCAAGTTGGGTTTGAGCCCGTTCATGGATTTACTTTGTAAATTGAGCCATCCCAGTACCTCTCAGATTCTTATCTCTTCCCCACAGTCTCTGTGTGTAACTGCTGAGTATTCCCCATGGACAGTCCCGCATCTCTCCCGTCAGCATTTCTCTCTGCTGCTCACCCAGGCCCTGCCACACCCTGGGAGTCAGGCAGTGACCAAGTTCCTTGAGCCACATGGTCACCAGGGTTAATGGCAGCACACTCGGGGTTGCAATAACAACGTAAAGAGTCACGGCTTCCTCAGGAGGTTCTGTCAGCTCCTTGGTTTCTCTTCTTCTCACTGACTTGTGGTTTCCAAATTAGGCAGCACTGGTCCAGGTCTTGCTTTGCTCAGCTGTGGGCCCTCTTTATAGGATACAATTCCATTTGTGTGAGGTGTCTTCATGTGGAGAGTGGCTGAATTTCCTGGCATGGATGGTAAGGGCTTAGATTTCATCCTCTGAACTTCATCATGTCCCCTGTTTTACTTCTTGCAACACTGTTCTCCTATGAAATAATACTTGATGAAGTAGGAAATATGGTAGAATGAAGTGTTAATCTGCCATGGTGATGATTTTATATTACTTTTTTATTTAGGAAAAAAGGAATTTTATTACTTAGCGATAACTGTTTTATTTCAAAATGTGAAATCAGTGGGAACAGGAGCCACGTTGTCCTTTGTCTCTCACATTCCAGCTACACTGCCAGTGTCTCAACAGATCATACCCAAAGAGCAGTTACACTTACTTGAAATGCAGTCCTAGGTAGATCTCTGAGGTTTTCCTAAAGGAGTGTTTGTCAGGGGATCTGACCTGGGCGTGTGTAGAACCAGAAACCCCAAGTGAAGCAGGTTCAGCTGCCCCCCTGCACCCTGAGCAGTCAGTGTTTACAGCACCATGACAGGAATTGGACTAGAGAATCATTTAATCTGCTCCTCTGGGGGTTTTTTTTCACCTCTGTCTTTTGGGGAAGGTATTGGTGGAGGTTCTTTGCAGCTGCTTGTGCTGTCTAATAAAGATAGGGATTTCTGGGACTGCCAAGGGTGGAAGAAGAAGAATTACCATGGAGTAATTTTTGTGAGGTTGCAGGGTGGTTTCTGTATCAGTGAGTGTTCTGAGGCTAAGGGGTCAGGCAGAGGAGATTTCAGGATTGTGAGGGGTGTCCAAGCTTAAGGGATTGCAGAGGAGCCTTAGAGCCGGATTCAGCCTTAAGGAGAGATTCCCAGAGAGCAACATAGCCCTGGATATGTAGCAGCGGCAACACTATCACATAAATCCCACAGCCAGCTCTCATCTTGAATTCAGAGGAGGTTTTTGGACTTGCTCGTAGCCCTGTTCCAAAATATCATTGGTCTGACGGTTAGGAGCTTTACTTTCCAGTCTAAAACTTGGTCCTGTTCAGCGTATCCTTGGTTGTTCCGTGTCCCCGTTGTTCTCCTGCGCTGGATAGGTGTGCAGACATGAACTGGTTTGTGGGAAAGCCACTCAGATCATTCCCACTTCTGCTCCCATGGGGTGAACAGCCAGCGCTACCTCCGATGGCTTGGTCTGACAGCATCTCCGTTTGCCTGGCTACCTTATCTCCTCACTGTCTTCTTTGGTTTGAGGTTTGCCTTCCCATTAGCTTGGCTTCCTCTCAAATGCTCTGTCCACTTGTGGTCAGGGCTTCATTTAATTCCACAATGGCTTTCTGTTCCGGCACGATTTTTGCACTTTTCTCATCTGCAGCGCATCTGAGACAGCCACCTGTTTATCCTCAACTCTCATTTCCCATCAGTGAGTACACAGAAATTTTCACAGAGCTTTGCACTTCCTATTATTCCATGTAACATTTCTGGATTACCCGGCCCTCAAGGTTATTTGGTTCTTCTTGCACAACGCTCCTGTTTTCTTTTCTTTTTATAGTGCCTTCCACCTAAGTGTCAGTGTGATACGTGAGATCAGTCCTACTGCTTGTGCTCAGGACTAGGGAGTCTCCTCTAGGCTGATCGTTCCCCTTTCAGCACAAACATTGTCATTCTTCTTTTAGTTCTTTTGCATATTCCTTCTTTATTCCCCATCTTCTTAAGTCTGACTGGGAGATTCCCATGTAGTGCCATGCTAGAATCACCTTCTAGAACCCATCCTGACCATTTTTACGCTGTCTCAAATTTCACTTTTGCTTCTCCCAGTCAGAGCAGCAATAATTCCATTTTGGAAAACTGGAGAAGAAACTTAATTAACATATTGTTCTAGTTTAGTCTTCTTTTATTTGAAAGGTATACAGTCTACAGCTACTTATTTAATTATTACCAACGCATGGTAGTTAATAATGGCATTTCCATAATAAAAAAGTATTTTGCTCATCATGGCCGAAGATTAATTTCAAATCTAATAAAGTTGCAGGAACAGTTATAGCTGCAATCTGCTTCTGCAGACGTGGTATCCTAGATGATGTTAAATCAGTTGCAGCAAGCACAGTAGCTTCCTTGTTTTCAGGACTACAGGCAGGAGTGTGCATAAATCTGAGGACAGAACTGAGCTCTTTGGTAGCTACAGGTACAGGGAAATGTTTCCTTGTGGCAGAGAACTTACGTGGAAAAGAATATGAGCACCAACACATATTTAGTTTATAAATAAATTTTATTTGTAGTTTTGCTGTGAGTCAGCTGAGGCAAACCTGAGTTTCTGTCTTGTCCATTGTTTCTCTGCGAGAGATAGGAGTGAGGGTAGGAAATTCTCCTCTGTATCCACGTTCTTAGGGACTGTGCTAAAGTGTTTCTGCAGAGCTGTGTCTGCCTGTCCTCGGAGAGTGCACCTGCCCAAAATGGGGAGTCAAAGGGCTGGGGGACCTAAAAGTGACTCCCTGCCCTAACTTCAGCCTGAATGAGGCTCATGTTCCCTCTCTGCTCACAGCTTCTTGTACGTTGCTAAGTGCAGTGCCAGGCAGCAGGAATGCGGAGTAAAGAGTTTGTTCTGTGTTTGTGCAGTGCCTAGCGCAGAGGGATCCTGCCACGGCTCCAGCCCCTAGATGCTACGGTAATACAAGTGATGCTACAGCCTCAGTTAGCTACAGCCTTGCTTCCAGCTCCTTCCCGTGCCTCCTCTCTCTGCATATGGCTCTGGCATGTCTTGCATGTGAATGACACCTGATTCTTCCTTGTCACTTGGTCCCATCTTTGTACGAGCGCCCCAGTCCGTGGCAGTGCCTGCGATGTCCATGCTGAGTGAGTGCAGTTACGCTCAGAGATTCACGGCTGAATTCCGCCCTCCCTCCCTCCCCTAAGGAATCCCCTAAGGCGCTTTGCCTTCCTGCCTCAGTTTCCTGTTTTATTTTAACAGCCTGGCTGGCATCTCATAAAGATGGAAGTGGTTTGAAAAATAAAAGAATGCCTGAGTGGAGGTTCTTCCCCTTGTTTTCCCCCAGTGTCATTTTAAATGATCTCGAGAGGGTGGTTTTTTCTCCATAGCATTGGCTAACACTTGAGCATGTGTTGTTATCTGATGGTGATGTTACCTCAGTAATGGAAATCTGTTTGTTTTTTTTCTCCTTCCTCCTAGCTAAAAATATCAGCGGTGCCGCTCTTGCATTTTCTGTACCCAACGCACCTGGTTGATTACCATCTTGGCCATCCCGTTCTCTTCATGCATGTTTCTGAGTGCATGAAGTTGTGAAGGTTCTTCATGTAACACATTTGTGATGCACCACGTTGCTGTATATTCCATCTGTACACTGTTAACATTTCAATGAAGGTGAAGTTCCATGCAAATAGAGAATAACGAGGCGTAAAAGACAAAAAGAGATATTGGATGGACAGCAGTAGACACACAATACATTTGTCACTTGCTCCATTTATGCCAAGTTTTGACAGACGACTTTAAAATCTATCATGTTTATTAAAAAAAAAAGAGGAAAAAAAAAGAAAAAGTATATTTTACCTTCTTTTTTTAAGAACTGTGTTTTGACTCCTCCTTTTCTCCCGAGTCCCAGGATGTTGCTTTGGTTCTGGTAGGAATGGTTAGGATTTCCGCTGGCAGCTCCATTACTGTAAAACAGATTTTTATCACGGATGGACGAAATCACTGATAAATGTGGAAGTGTTAATATCTTGGCTTTGGACCAGCTGGAGCCTTCGTAGTTTATTAGTCTGTGTAAACTGGAAAAATCTCCTCATTTGCTGGCATGGCCACTCCAGAATTAACTGTCAGTGTTCTGGTGAGTCAGCAGCTTCTGTTTTCCTTTTGAGTCCTTTTGGCTTTCCTATTTTGCTCAATTGAAAGTTTCTATTGGATAATTAAGCAAAATTAAAACTTGCAAGGAACTAAGTGATAATTGAGAGGCAGTTTTCGAGGATTAAAATGGAAGGAAAGAGAAAGATTTTTATCGCTTTTAGGATGTACTGTAAATTTTTTAAGGAGGCTTTAAAAAATATAATATGTTGGTTAATGTATAGACCAGTTGTGTGGTTAATATACTCAAGAAATATTAGGCCTTAAAGCAAAGTATGAAGAGTTTACTTACATTACACTGCTGCTGTTGCTTCTCTGGAAATGAATTACGGAGACACCGGTTTTCCGTGGGACCCTAACACTGCCACAGGTTCGTGTGTCCCCCTCTTCCCCTCAATCTTGGTTTCTCGAGCTCCCCGGGCAGCGTTCGGTGTCGAGGCCGGCGATCCCTGCGGCGATCCCGACGGGTTTGTCCCGGCTCCAGGCCGAGGGGGGAACGCTCTGCCGGCAGTGCAGAACGCAAACCTTGGAACAGGGACTGGTTCTGCTTCCCTCACGTTGCTGTACAAACACAACCTCGCAAGGATTTGGGTTTGTTCCCTTCCACTGTAGCAGGAGCGCCCCGGCTGGGCTGCTCTGCTCTGCCCTGGTTCTGTTCGCAGCAGGCTCCTGCTCTCCGCAGCGCTGTACAGTGCATGGTGTCTCAGTCAGTGTCCTTTTTAGCCGCCCCAAATTTACAACTCGGCAGCCAGAACTTTTTAAAATGGGAAAGCTTCCTAATTTGTATTATTTCACCTTTCTGTGTTGATTACTAATCAAAAGCAGTTCTTAAACATGTTGATGTTGTTACTAGTGGATGTATGGTAGATGGACTTAAGCTTCTCTGATAATTACTACATGATTTTAAACAATATATATTTAAAATAAGCATCTACAATAAATGTGTTGAGCCATATTAACCTGCCAATGGGATCTGTGAAAAAAGTAATGGCCTCATTTTTTTCTCATTAATTTCTTTTTTTTTTTTTTCTTTTTTTTTTTTGTGAAGCGGCTATAAGTGGCATAACTGTATTTAAAATTAACAAATTAGGTGTAGGGTGGTTTTTTTTATACTTCTAACATAGCATGTGGTGTTGACGTATTACTGTAGACCAAGTTTGTCTTCCACACCAAGACGTGAGGAAATTGTGATTTGTTCTCTCCACCACAACTGAATTATACACTTCTGTCATTTTGGAACACTGCAGTTTACCATGGGACACAGTGTACATATTTCTTGCCATAATGGTAAATGATTGATATATTTAAGGATTAATAAATTTGTGATTTCTGCCGATACTGTGCTTGTGTTTTAATTTCCCAAGTGTGATCTTTGCAGTGAAAAACACGTAGTGCCTGTTTGAATTAAGACACCGGGGGCACAGATGCACTTTCTTAGGAGCTGAATTTTCAGTTTGAAAATAGGAGTGTTTGCTGTTGTGGTTTGTCCTTGGGTCAGTTTTTCAGGGCCTTTCCTGGGGCCAGTGGCACACTGCTCGTGCTCTGCTTTGTCGGTGGACTTTGCGCATACCTTGTGCTCGTAGGGCCATATTTAGAAATGTTTTAGGTACTTCCAACGTTCCTGTTGCTGCCTTGCCGTGTTTCGTATACATGCTCAGCCTGTAACACAAGACTCTGTAAGAGCAGTTATTGTATGCTGTGTAATACCATCAAATATATGTAGTAGTATAAAAATGTGCATATAGAAATATAAAATGCATTTAAGTCTATAAATAATTAGGATTTAAAATAGTGTACCAGTTAAAAAGCTTACATATACGTCTGTAGTGATTTCAGGCTGGCTTAAACCATGCTGAGCCAAAACTGAGGGCAGTCTTTTATACCAGCAGAAAAGAAGGACGAAGGAGAGGAAACAACTTGCAGCTTTCCTGGGTGAGGGAGTGCAGAGCTGGAGCAGGGCCAGTCAGCGTAGCTGGAGCAGCGGCATTGGTGTGGCACGGAGCCAGAGCCTGTCCTGGGTTGGTCACAATTCCAGTGCTTCTTCTTGGGTGGCATTTGGTGAACAAAAGAAATAGTCAGGAGAGAGCTCAGGGGGTTGGAATTTTTCAGTAAACCCCAGGAGCAGCAGAAGCAGTTTAGTCTGTTGGGAGGTCTTATATTTTGTCATATCACTTTTACCTACTTTTGCTTGCTCATTTTTTCCAGTGAGTGCCATTGCAGAAATCAGTTTGATTTCCATGTTAACCGTGCTCCTGCAGGAAGCTGTTTGACAGCAGCGGAATTGCTACTGACTTCAGGTACGCAGAGAAGAGAGATCAGTGGATAAAGCGAAATCATGAGCAAGGGGCTGGGAGAACACATTTCCTCCATATCAGACTGAAGATCTGGGAGAGGGGCAGGGTTTGGGGGGTTGGTTTGGGGTTTTTTAAAAGTGGTTCTTTCATAGCACAAATATTTTAATCTGCTGCCTCCTGGTGGCTTTGTAATAACTGTTTTCTACTCAGGAGTGCATGAGAGGCTGTTTGTTCTGAGCAGAAAGGAACCCAGTGCTTTTATTTATTCACTTTTTAATGTGAGTAAGGGACACAAGATTTAAGGGCCTGAAAAGTACCCATTTCCTGGGTCTTGAATATACCCTATACATACACCTGAAGTAATCAGATTGGTTCTGTTTTCTACAAACAGGCTCCCAGGACACATTGAAGAAAAGTACCCATCTCCTGGGGCTTTGTATTAAATCCAGAGTTCATTGTGTCTAGGATTAACTTTACTCTTTCTTCAGTGAGTTATTAATCCTTGGAAATTTATCATCTCCTTGGGCTGTTCTCTCAGAAAACAGAATTATTTCATGCTTCTCAGGGCTTTTCTTTCTTCTTAGATTTGTGCAGTCATATGTTATATGTAACCAATCTTAAAAAGCACTGTTAGTCAAAACATTAACTGTAGGCACTGAGGAATTGATCCAAATTGCTTCAGGAGTTTCAGCTTCTTTCTTCCTAACGGATTGTTGGTAAAAGACAGATGTGGGTGAACGGGAGTTCAGTGCTCTGAGGTCTGATTTCAGAGAGGAGAACGCTTAATCAGAGTGTGAGGGGAGGAAAGCCAATGCCAAAAAAAGTTGATAGAAAACAGGATTTCCAAGGCAAAGAGATAGTAGAGCAGAAATGTCACATCCTTTTTTCAGACATGTTGCCAGAACCCAGCTGCGGGGCTGGACCATCTTAGGAACTAATTGGGAATTAGGCCCATATAACCTTTTTCATCACAGTGACCTCTAAGTAGCTAACCAAGTTAAATGGCTAAATGTGACAAGTGGTTAGGCAGGGTTGCTTCCTTAAAATAGCAAGGGCTGAGGGCACGTAGGCACCCTCTCAAAAGTTGTGTTAAGTTGCAGCACAGCATTTATCAGGAATCTGACACACCTTAGAACAGCCAAGGCCTTGGTCTTACTCCTGCTAAGTCAGCCCACTTGGAAAGGTGCTGCTTCGTGTCAGGGCAGGACTAGCAGCAGTGTCTGGCACCGAGTCCCGTGCTCACTGTCAGGTAATCCCCAGCATCCAGCAGGCTGGTGCAGGGCAGAGGGGAGTATGGATTCATTAATTCACAGCCCACTGCATTGAGAGAGCTCACAGCAAACAGAACAGCCCTGGGCAAGCAAGACACTGCTCAGCTCTCTGGCCACTCCTTTTCCCACCCTGCTGAGGCATCCAGTGCTGGCTCTCACAGAGGACAGCTGCCTGGGGCGGTGACACTCACAGGACCTTGAGTGACACCAAGGGACCCTGCTAGCCACAGCCAGCCTGGGAGTGGGGCTAAGAGCCTGCCGTTGGGAGCCACACAGCTCGTTTGATCAATAAAGTTATTGCTGGACACTGGTACCTAAACAAAGTCACACCCTTGGTAGGGGTGGAGAGGAGAGTGCTCCCAAGCACACACCTCTGTCATGTTAGAGCGAGACATCAACTGAATGAAACCTCACAGAGTGCTGCCGTGTCCTGTGTGCCAGGGACAGGTAAGTGCCAGAGCAAGAAGCTAGAGTTCAGTTTAACCTACTTGGGTAAGTTCCTCACACAAAATGGGCACCTGAACTCCCTAAGTAAAAACGGTCATTTCTGGGTTCTTCTTCTGAACAAAACTTTGTAGAGAGTAAAGCACAAAAGCTGGGCCATGCCAAAATTTGCCCGCCCTGTTTGTTGTAGCAAATAGAGTGATGGAAAACCTTGATGGATGAGTGAAATTTCTCAAGTGGATACCTTAACACAACAAGTAAGTATGTTTGGAAAGCCTTGTTTATATCCCACTATGTTACCAAAATTCTAAATCATCAAGCCACGGGATCACCCAACCAAGATAGAGAAACTATCAGAAGCTGTAAAGATGCACATTTCTTTTTCCAGCAGTTCAAATCAATCCTGCACCAACACGGGAAGGCTTATGGAGTTTAAACTTCATTGGCTCTGTCATATCGGTATTCTTTTGGCTTTGATCAAAAGTAAATATTTTTCAAGTAATATAATTTAGTAAATGAGAAAGATGGTTTAATAAAGTAATTTGGAAATGGGTTGGAAAGGAGGTTAGTGACAGGCAATGTATGTTCTAGATGAATAAATGACAGCTTTGCATTCTTTTTTCATAGCAGCTGCTGTGTGAAACCCCCACAGACAGCACTCCTTAAATCACAAAGTAACAGAGTGTTTGGGGTTGGAAGGGACTTCTGGACATCATCGAGTCCAACCGCTTCACCCAGAGCAGGTTGCACAGGATAATGTCCAGGCAGAGGTGAACATCTCCAGAGGAGACTCCACAGCCTCTCTGGGCAGGTCGTGCCAGTGCTCTGTCCTCCACAGAGCCGCTTCCCAGCAGGTCAGGCTGTCACCTGCACGGGTGCGTGGGGTTATTCTGCCCCAGGTGCAGGACTTGCTTTTGTTGCACTTCCCTGAGTTCCTCTCCAGCCTGCCCAGGTCTGCCTCTCTTGCCCTTTTGGTAGACTGGAGTAACACTGGCTTTCCTCCATTCCTGCTTTCCTCTGTGACCTTTCAAAGACACCCCCGATCAAAGATAAATCTAATCTTACGGAAAAGTTATTCCAAAGAGGATTTTGGATACAGTAGAGCACCTTTCCACACAGGAAGAGGGATTGGTAGCATGGCCAGCCTCCTGTTTGCAGGCTTTGTTTCTGATCCTCTGGTTGGCCTTGGGCTGCCTGGAGGATACAGTGTGGATCTGCACACTTGTGACTGATGTGGCAATTCCCATTTCCAGCCCTTCATTGCTATTCTTTGTGTTGGTAATGTTCACATCACCTCTCTAAACCCTGGAGAACCTGTGGATTCAAAGGTTCTGTGGCAATGAACAAAACTACCCTTCTCTTAAAGACTTATATATTAACTACTTTAATGGGAATATTAACTACTTTAACACCCAGCATCCGAGAGGGTGTTGGCACATCATTCTGGGATCTGGTGTTGGAGGCACCGTTTCATTCTCCTGTTGGGACCAAAGCACTGTGTATAAATAGTTAAATTCTCTCTGACGGAGCCAGAGCACAGCAGCAGCAGCAGGCTAATTTCAGGGCCTGGATGCAGATCACTGACAGGGATCTGGGAGACGTGAGTAGGAGGTTTTGCTCTTTTTCATTCAGGCCAGGAATCTGAGAGTGTGTTCCTTGGGCAAGGTCAGTGCCATAATCCCTGAGTGAATATCTGAGACAGTTTTTGTCCATTTTTTCACTGAAAAAATAAGTAGGGAAGGATCTCATTTTGTTCAGTGCAGATTTTTTTAAATGGTTAAAATCTGCCTGACAACAGCTGGAAAGATCCCTTTCCCTGGGCATCTGTCAAGTGAAGGTGCCACAAAGGCTGAAAAATGCCGTGAGGGCTAATTAACACAAAGCTGAGAGCATGAAACAGGACGAGTTTCTTTTCTTAAACAAATGGATGTGCTTGAGGATTTCAGTGTGTGAACAGATAGAAAAACTAAGGCATAAAAGGCTCCAGATGCTTTGCTCATCCCTTCTTCGCAGTGGGTTTCCAAGGTTAGGACCCTGAGGTGCGCTGAGAGTATTTATTCTCTCCTCTGTAGCTGAAGGGGGATCTCGGTGGTGTTTGAGTCTCACCACATTCACACCTTTCTATAAACAGCTTCCCACGCATGACAAGGCAGAGCTGCTTTACATCCCGCAAGTCCTACGCTGCCTGCCAAAAGGATGTACGGGGGATACTGGGGAGAGTGGAAGAGCCGGGGGATGAGGACTGCACTGTTTTCACTAAGAGGTCTCAGCAGCTCACGCTACTCGTCTCTGAGGAGGAGTAGCTGGCACAAAGATCCAAACATTTTGGTGGCGAGAGGAGACAGCAGGATGAGGCTTCTCTTCTGTTAGATCGTGTCACCGCGCCATCAAAACGCCCCTCCACTGCTCCCTGCCCCTCTGCTCTGATGCTCGCCTCTTCCCTTGCCTGCTGCTCCTGCCCTGCCTTCCTTCTCTTCCCAACCTTCTCATCCTCCTCCCACATGAAACGCCGAGCTTCTTACCACCTGCCATTCATCCCATTAAAAACACCGTGTGCCGCTCCTTGCAATTAATCACTTACCTGTAGGTCTGAAACTCCCCCATCTTCATTATTTTTTTTTCCACTTCTCTTTTGTGTCTCCTTTTCATATGAGATGCATTCCCAGGACACAGCCAGCAGTGCCCTGGTGTTTGGGAGCCTTTTAAAAGCATCAGCTAATTGCTCCTCACGGTGTCACTGCATCGCCTACCTGCTTTCGGCCCAAAACCCCGGCAGTGTGCAGTTTGCCCAAGGACAGAAAGGTTTCTGTGTGCAAGGGTGAGTTTCCTTCCTTGAATGACAGTGATTGCAGGCTGCCTGTGATATTGTCTTTGTACATCCAGAAAAAAGGCAAAGAAAAAAAAAGGAAAACACCACTAAAAGTTTGTCTCAGGAAAAATCCCAACCCCAGAGTCATTAGGGTTTCTTTTTTTTTTTTTCTTTTTGCCACTGATACTGACCTAAAAAAAGGAAACACTGATCTGATATTTGGATGCTAGATGAATCTTTCTGAGCTGGCAGTTAGACACAGGGAGATTTGAGGTGGTGAGTGATGGAGAAGATGTAAGTACAAGGTTTTGGTTTTACAGTGGCTGGGTTCGGATGTGATGCTACAGAGCATACTCACACACACAGCCTGGGACACAACAAAAGGTCCTGTTAGATATTTTTGCAGAGGTGACTTTTTTGAAGCTAAGGGCTGACAAAGGGCTAAGAGAAGTTTAATGACCAGCCCAAGATAGTTTCATTACCTGTACTAGGAGATGATCCCAAAATTTCTGGGAGCTACTCCATGTCAACAAGCACAAAAATATCTGTATTTTTCATAGAATCATGGAATCCCAGAATGGTTTGTGTTGGAAGGGGCCTAAAAGTTCCAACCCTGTACCATGCAAAGGGACACCTTAAACTATACTGGGTTCCTCAGAGCCCCATCCAGCCTGGCCTTGAACACTTCCAGGGATGGGGCAGCCACAGCTTCTCAGGGCAACCTGTTCCCAGGTGATTGCTGTGGGATCCTGGCCTTTGGCCCCGGTTACAGAGAGATGCAGCTCTGTTTGAGCTGAAAACACTCGGTGTGCTGATACAGGAGAGGTGACCAGTGAGTGGTGTGCTCAGCCTGTAATTAACTGTGATGGAAAAGGGGAGTTAGGGATTGTGAAAACTTCTGTCCTTCACCCTCTCATTAGCATCTGCTTGCAGAGGTCAGTGCTGGGGTTTTACTACTTTTCAGAATAGTGGGCTGGATTACAAAGTTTAGGTGTATTCTTACTTTCCTGAGTCAGTTCCCTCCACTTGCTGGATGCACATCCTTCTTCCAGGAGGCAGAATTTACCTACACATGACATGAAATAAGTCTCTCCAGTTTAGGCCTTACGTCTCATTTCAGGGAGCACCTGCTCTTGTGGGAACTACAGAAGAAAATCAAGGCCTGCTTTGTTCCTGTTGCTCCTCAAAACAAATTTAAAGATGCGAATGGGAAATAAGCTAAACGAGGTTTGGATTGATAACGCAGCTCTTATTAGGGTCTAAGTCCCTTTGAGGTGATTGACAGTTTGAGATGTCCCCAGCACAGCCTGTACAGCTGCAGTGAGGTCATTTGGGCTGTGCACAGATGGGTTTGGCCAAACTGCTCATTCTCATAAAATAATGCAGATTTTATGTTACACTCTGTGGCAAGAGTCTGATGTGATCAGGTGTCCCACCATCCCACAGAAATAACCCCAGAGGAGTCATTCATCACTTCTGTGACAATTTATTGGAGCACCCCCTTTTTATTGGCAGCAGTGACCATGATGATGAAGAATCTGAGCACAACCTAGAAAAATGCATATTTGTATTTATGAGAAACATTCATTTTGCTTCACTGCTGCCAGCCAGTCTGTCTCCCCTCAGGAGTCAGCATAGGTCACATGAGTGAGGAATGAGATGCTTTTGATTCATAACTCTGGATAACATTTGAGAAGTTTCAGGAATACTTTTTACAGATGAGCTGCAACTTCTCATGAGAGTTTGGTTTCAGGGAATGAAACAGCAGTTATGGAGAGAGAAAATGGGAGCGTGAGGGAGAGAAATATTGTGTACATGTCTTCCATTTCTTCTCTAGACTATAATTTTCTCCTTGTTTCTCCTTTGCAGACAAAAAATAAAATGTGAATTTAGTGGCAGGTGAGAGTATAGAGATGATACAGGCTTAGTCATCCTCTTGTGCTACACGTATCGTCTTTGAGCTGCACTTAACCGTGTGGAGGATCTTACACCCTGACGAGCAGAGGAAAGCTCCAGAATAACACAAACACTTTATAGGCATAAATAAAATCAAATCAGCTTCCATTTGGGAAAAGAAGGCCATTTTCAGACGCATATAATGATACTAGAAGCATTTCTAGTGGAGGTATATTCTCTAAGCTGGCGTGAAAGTCTGGCCATTTTTGTTGCTCACGTATCCTAAAAATACCACCTGCTGGTAAAAGAGTTCTTTTCATGGTTGTTTTTGATCTCTGTTCCTAATTTAAGGGTCAGGATTCTTTTGTGACTAGGCTAGTGCTTCAGGGTGTGCGTGGAATACATCATGGACAGGGAAATAGCAACCTACGGGGGAAAATTCTCCTCATGGCGGATGTAGCAGTTGAGGCAGCGTCAGAAATCATAACAAGGAGATAAAATGCTTGCTGCAATTAGTGGAATGGGGAGGCTAGAGAATTGCTGAGCGTGAGTGGTGTAAAGGCTTGGCACAGGCTCCGTACATTAAGGGACTTGGACCGATGCAGTCCTTGGTATAAATTCGGGGATGTACCTGCTGATTTGTAATGAGGAAAAAATTCTGTTGAATATAATTCAAGTCTGATAGCAAAATGATGCTGAAGATGCTTGCAGACACAGGCTAGAGTTTCAAAGCTGACAGGGATGCAGAGGTCCTGTCACTATCAAACCAGCTCTGAATTCCCATACGCATTCCTGTCTCCTCCTACAGAAGTATTTCCACATCCCATGGGATCAGGCATTTTGCTGTTTCTGCAACATATTTATTTGTATGTTTTGTCCCCACACGGGGCTTTCTCTTCAACACTGAAATGCTCTCTGTCCAGGAGACAAGCCAGGAACCAGCAAGGAGCATTTGAAATTCCAGTGACTTAATGTCCGGAATCTGCAGCAGCCTTTCTGGTGCCTTTTGATTGTCAGGCAAGACCATAAACGCCAGCCCCTAAAAAGTGTAATTCAGAGCCTCTGTTGCACAGACCTCAGAGAAATGGCAATTTCTTTTTCAGCACGTTGGGAGTAAATGCACAAAACCTGCTGTACGCTGTTCAGTCGTGATACTCGGATAATAAAATAAGCGGGCTAGGGAAATTTAGTGCAGAAGCAAAGACCTCTAGGCAACAATGTAATATAATACAGAAAAGATATAACTCAATTGGAAATAGCCAGCTGGCACTAATGGCTCATTCGTTTAGACTCATATTTCAGGGCTGTCTGGCTTTTGGTGAGATGGGAGCAAGGGAAATCACGCCTGCCTGCCAACGGCTATCAATAAAAGCGCCATTAACCAGAGCCAGCGCCCTGCCGCTCGGGAGGCACTCCAAACCACCTCGGTAATTGGAAATGGTTTCAGGAGACGGTCAAGGACCCCAGCTTTGTCTTCTCAGCAGTTTGCTCTGGGACTGAAGGTTTGGATAACGTGCCACTGGTGGAATACACCACGCCGCACTACACACGGCCCCAACAGAGCGCTCTGCTCTGCACATGGGGGAGGCCTCAGCTGTGGCCAGCCTAAACCAGCTAACCTGCCTTTTCGGCCCCCTTCTGGGCCTGACTACACAGTGTGGCACAACAAGCCCATATCCAGAGCCTCTGGATGTCCTGGAGCAAGGGTGAGAGTGGGCACTTGTTATCTGTCTGGGAATGGGCTCTAACATGGGGTAATGTGACCCATCTGTCTGGGCGTTGCCATTTTGGGGTGGAATGCCTCCTGCCTGCCTTCCTCCCTCCACTCTGGGCCTCCTGGACACAGGAGCAGGTTTGACTCCTTGGTCAGGAGCACAGGTTTTGTTTCATATTCCTGCAGCACCTGCTCTGATCAAGCACAGGCCCTGTTCATATGCATGTATTCTCTCTCTCTTCTCCCATTTTTTGGCCCTCCCTTTTGCTATCCTTCTACCTCACTAGCTTCACCTCAGTCCCCTCCTGAACTAATAACCTGATGACTTTTCCTGGATGATCCCAGTTGTAGAACCATAGCCACACTTGGTACTTCTGATACTGTTACCTAGAGGAAATAAAAACGATAGCAACAGCAGTAAGGAGGTTATTATTGTGGGGTGCCCAGGAAAGGGCGAGTGACTGTTTTGGCTGGCAGGCATCTGTGGCACAGTGGTTGCAGCTGTGCACAGGGAGCAGCAGGGCCACAAACCTCCAGTCCAAGAGGAATGAACTCCCTGCATGTTGGAGCGAATGACCCAAAGCTCTCGAAAGCAAAACACAAAGAGAGAGTAAATATGTCCTGTGGCACCACTTAGAAATGGCTCATAAAGACCCTTACGCCTTACATGAATTTTGGGTTGCAAAGGAATTTAAAGTTCACCTAGTCCAACCCCTCTGCCATGAGCAGGGACACCTATCCCAGGTTGCTCCAAGCCCTGTCCATCCTGGCCTTGGACACTTCCAGGGATGGGGCAGCCTGTGCCAAAGCCTCAGCACCCTCACAGGGAAGAATTCCTTCCTAATATCCAATCTAAACCTGCTCTCTGTCCATTTGAAGCCATTTCCCCTTGTCCTGTCACTCCGTGTCCCTGCCGAAAGCCTCTCTCCAGCTTTCTTGTGGCTCCTCAGCTGCACTGACTTCACATGAAAGTACATTTGATGGGAGTTTTCGTTATTTTTTATTATTCTCCTTCACCATTGCAAAGAGTCGACATAGCCCCCGTTGGAGCTGAGTTGTCCTAGCCCGGTTTGGGCTGGCTCTCTGCAGGTGCTTCAGCGCTCAGCCTCGTTTGGGGGATTGGCTGCACCTGGGGGAGGAAGGGCTGGTACGGGGCCAGGTGTTCCTCGTTCCCGTCAGGCGGGAGCGGTTACCTGCTGGCTGTGAGGGCTCCTGGAGGGACATGGGCACCCGTCCTGTAGGGGCTGCTTTGTACTCCTCCACGGGAAGCTTCCAGGAATTTGCTGTGGAATCTGGGTTCAGCCTTGGTGGGAAGGAGCTGATTTTCCTGTGAACGGTCTACAAACTGTGAGTCGTGGCCTTGTTGTACGTTGTGTGGGACTGTGGTGTGGCAAAGTGCGTATTTGGGGCAGGGGGGAGCGGGGAAGGGGCTGCCAGAAGCTGCTGAAGCTCCGTGGATGCTTTTTTAGGAGTTCATGGTCTGCTGATCTGAGCACCTGGTGGGAGAGCAAGGGCCTGATCCTGTTGCAGGGATTACTCTGTTGTAAAAACTTGGATAAAGGTTGTGGCTTTTCATGGTTTTATTTACCGGGGGGGCCTTGCTGTGGGCGGAGGTTGGGGCCCTCACGCGTGAGGGAGTTTGAGGGGGCTCCTCGCGCATGAGGGGGGCTTGGGCCCTGACTCACGGGGTTGGGGCCCTGTGAGTTGTTCTGGCGCCTCGTGTCTTACCCAGCAAAGAAAAGACCCTGGAGGTGATGTGCCCGTGAGTTTGGTTCGCTTTGCTTTGCTTCTTGGGCAGCGAGGAGGAGGCTTTGATTTTAGAAGTGTGTTTTATGGCTGGAAAATGGAGTATCAGTGTGCCAGGCCAGCTTCCACCTGTGCGGACTCACAGCTGCTCTTGATACTCAACTGGAGCACACGGGCCTTTGTTTAAATGATGTGTTTCATTTTTGGGGGAACTTTCAAGTCTGTACAAGTCACAGTGTGAGAACAGCTCAGTTAAATGTGCTGGTTTATTTTCAAAGGCTTTTGTGACAAAGGTGCTGCTTGCTCACGTTCCTTTTTTATGAAAATAGTTAACGAGGGTGATGGGTTTTAGTGCCGCTAAGAATTTTACTGGATGTGTGCCAGGAGTTTAACGTTGATGAGTTTTTAGTATGTTCAGAATTGTCCACACCTCGATAAAAGTAATGGAGCTGTTGGAGTTTTTTGTGGTTCTTAAAAGGTGCTGATTGGAGCAAGTGTTTGTAGAGCTTGAAGAAATTATGGAAATGCTTTGGTTGCTGTTGATTATTTCCACATGTCCTTGTTCATCCTGGTCAGAGAACAAGGAAAGAGTGTGAAAATCTGTCTTTGTTATCAGACTAATAGTACCGGCTTACTCTTTATGGAAAATAACTTTTTACATGAACTTTTATTTTCTCACCATTTTTTCATGGATTGATAAATGCTGAAATAATTAACTGTGTTGGAATGATCATAAAAGTGTGCTGGTTTATGAGGGGTTCACTTGAAACATCTCTCTCCTGGCAATGGGATGTCAGTCACTGCTATTCTGGTACCACTGTGCAGAGATGGAGCCACAGTTTCACTCTGATTCAAGTTTTTAACTGGTTTTCTCGAATGTGCATGGGACTGAGATGTGCTTATGTGGGTTTGATTGTTTGAATAAATAATCGCTTTGCCAATAAACTTGAAATGCTGGATTGTGGCCTGTTAAAATCCTCGTGCACGAAGCAGATGAACCACATTGCAGTTCCCACCACCGAAGTGCTGTAGAAGTGGTGTTTCTCCCTCCATCTGGTAAGTAAGCAAAAATACGTTGTGGTTTGAATTATGTCTGCCTAATTTCAGCCTTGTAACCGAGAAGAATCTGATATTGTTCAGTGACTCACAGACTGCGAGAAAAATGATGAGAAGTTATTTGTTACAAGTGCGTGTTAAGCTGTGATCATGGAGAGGAATAGGGGAGGGAAAAGTGAAGTTGGGAGTTGTGTCCCTTCCCTTTTCTCATTTATTTTCGGATGGTTTGTTCGATAAGAGTCTTGAAATACCAGCTGAATAAAATATGGTACTGGTTTTGAGTTGTATTGGTTAGTTAACTGTTCTGATCTCGTTCTAACAAACTCAAAGAAACTAAAAATATTTATTAAAATGGTTGTGATGTCATTGTACTGGAGATGTGATCATCATGTACTACAGAGGTGTATGAGGAAAAAGGGGAATTGGAGTGAGTATCAGCTGAATTTGTATCACCAAAAGATGTAGTTATGCTTGATTTTGCTGGGTTTTTTGGTGAATCTATTTTCGTGAAAGACAGCTTTTTGGAAAATGAAATTAAGAATTGTGTTCTTAGTCTCCAGCGACAATTAGCCTGTTGATTTGTATTGCAAAGGGCAAAGTGTCAAATCTCTGGAACTGTAACCTGCTCTCCCAAGCTTTACCCACGAGTGGTCTTTCCGTGTATGTCTCAGTTTATGTCATTCTACGTAAGCGCTGTTACTGTTGTGGAAAGCCATAGGAAAAGTCTTTGGAATGTATTTTAACCCCAGAATCAGTGAGGATTTTCAGTGCAGAGATGCTGGAAAGGATCTGTAAATCCTGTTTCCCAGGGGGTTGGTGAAACACTGAACCGTTTAACTGCAGTGGTTTGGGTTTGGTATAAAACTTTCTCACGGGTCAGGCTGGGCTAAGCCCCCTGACTGTAACCCTTTACAGCCTTCTCTGGGTTTAGTAATCTAAGGCAGACACAGGAGGGCAGAAACATTTCACCTTTCCCCCTTTTTATTTCTTTTAAATCTTCTTCATTGACCAGAGAAAATACTTGTGTGACTATAAATGAATTTAAAAAGGGAAAAACTTTTGGGGAGCTTTACAGACTATGAAGAAAATACTAGAAATAATAAAAAAAACCAACCAAATCCAAAACCACTAGAGAAAAACTCAAACCCCAGAGGGTTTGCAGCCTGTGGTTCTAGACAGATCAGAGTGTGTCCTGTGGCTGTCATTCTCAGAATGGGGTGAAGGGTGGGAAAATAGGAGCACTCTGAGTGTAAATAAACACATCTTTTCTTTAAGTTCTAAAATTTGGAATGAGGGATGGGAAGTTCTGTGCCAATAACGGAGTATTTGACTGCAAGAAACCCCTTGTGGGAGTTTTATTGTGTTATTTCTATGTAATACTGATGGTTTGCTGCACTCTAGTGGTGTTGAACAGGAGTCCTGTGCGAGGTCAGTTCTGCTCAGAGAAAGCTGGGAGGTTATTTCTGTCTGACCTCACAGGAGACCAACCAGCTCTTTTAAGCGGTATTTTAGTGCCCCCGTTTTCATTGTGGCTCTGTCCCGGGCAGAGTGGGAGCTGCAGGCTGAGGTCAGGGGAGAGGGGTCAAGAGCTGCAGAAGGGCCCTCAGGCTTTTAAGCTTCTCCTGGGTGCAGGCACATCCAGGCTTTGTGCACGGGTTATGTCCAAAGGTCTGTACAGGTGTAATTGAAGCTTCATACAATTGAAGATTTAATCTGCAGGATTAAGGATGATGAGCCACATTAATGTATGTAAAAGAGGAAATGATTTATTATGAAAATAAATAGGCTCAAAGACCTTAATCAGAATGCTTTAGTACCCAGTGAGCGTAGCCGGAACTGCTTGTGTGGTGCACTGCTTGTGAAGGAACACTGAAGGGATGATTTTAGAGGTACCAAAACCAAGCAGCAAGTGGAGATGGGTATTGCTCATCCATTCCAACAACTGTGGGCCTGTCTTACTCCTCAGCCTTGAGGAATAACCTTGAGGGGAGATCCTACTCGAGGGAGGCATCTCCGCACACACTTTGGGGGGTGTGTTAGGAGACCCCACCATTTCACTAGTGATGTAATTCTGGTATTTCCTGCTGGGCTTCCTGAAGTGAGACGACATTGTGGGCAGCATGGGAGTTTCAGAGAGATTTGTAGCATTGCTGCAGGCTTTCACAGCCACTATTTTTTGGGGGGGTTTTAAAATTTAATTGTATTATTCTGACAGCGCCTGTGGAGCCCTATTGACATAAGAACACAGAGCTGAAACTGTAGCATGACTAAGGGGAAAAAATAATCCTCATGGTCAGCCAGCTGCTGGAACAATAGGAGCAGAGGGAACACCAGTTAATTAATTGGGTTGAGATATTCCTGTGTGTTTATTTGCTCTTTTTAATTTATTTTTAATTTAA
>VYZT01004111.1:337855-393593 GCA_013400735.1 Pomatostomus ruficeps | reverse complement strand
TAATAATAAAACAATAATAGGAGATTACATAATACCTTGAATCTTCAAAGTGCTTTTGAGGACATAAAACTTATGTCATTAAGTTCATTTCTGCACAGGTGGATTGGTTAAGCTTCTTCTGCTCCGTCTGGTTAGTGTTACATGTATATACAGGTTTCTAGTTGTACCAAATGAGGGTTAAAATGTGTTTGTGTATATTTCCACCTTAATGTTTATAAATCACTACATTGGGTTCCCAGGCTAGATATTCTGGAAAGTATCATCAGGGGATGAAGTCGTCACAAGGAAGGGGGTACATAAGTTTGCAGAAGTGATTACTCATAGAGTTCCACCATCTAGATGTGCAAATAAAAGTGGTGTGAATTTTTGTCATTTAAAATTCAGAAAATTACAGCATTAGTGTTGTGTGTACTTGCTACTGTACTGGAAAAATCTCTGGGCTGCTGAAAAAATCAGGAGGTTCAAGAGAAGTATTTGACCAGGACTACTTAGTTCAGAAGCATTTGCCTAGAGAAGATGCCAAGATGCTTAGTCAAGTTTGCACCATGTGACTCTGCAGTACTTTCCAAGATGCTGCTACAGATTGGAGGGTTTGCCTCAAGACTTTGTACATTATATTTTACACAATGCTCATTGGCATTACACAAAATAAATAAAAAGACAAGAACGTAGGATTAAAGAGAACATGATGTTTTTCATTCCTGATTTCTCTGATGCTTCAGAGGGAGACAGAATGTGTTTTGCTTGTCAGTCTGCACATTGAAGTATTTGGGTGAGGATGAGGAAGATGGTACAAAAAAGACAAAATTGGCTAAAATGGAAGAAGACTTAAGAGCAATGTGGACTGACACTCCAGTTTGACTGGGTATTGAAATCCAATATAAAACCCAACTCCTCTCTGTGACCTTTTCCTAGTGAAGGAAGAGGGAAATGCTCCTTGCATCCCCAAGCTGTGGATCCTCTAAAACAAGGATCTTTTTGCAAAAACACTACCATCCTGTGGAAAACGGATGGAGGAGCACTGGTAGTAGATTCCCAGTGGCTGTAACCCAGGAAATACAAGATTCTGCTCTTTGTCTTTGCCAGCATGCTGTGTGAACTTTGTTACAGATGTGGATTTTCTAGATGGCCGAATTTGCTGTGTTAAGATGTTTTTCTACTAGATATTCTCCTATCATGGCTATACTGTGCCATTTTAAAAGCAATCCTTTTTTTGAGGGTTTTGTTTGTTCTTCTGAAGGATGGTTAGAGGTCTGATCCAGAAGCCATGTTGAACTTCCAAATAGAAAAGCACTTTTTAGGAGCATTTCAGAAGAACAACTGCTAGATGGATAGCAGGTACCTCCAGGAGGGATCATTCAAGTGATTTCAGGTTTAGACAGATGCAGAAATTTAACCATCAGTATGTAAAGAACCATTGCAGTCTGAAGAAATACATGAATCTGTCTGATTTGTAGAAATATATCAAGAACAGGGGCTCATATTCCTTCACCTGCAGAATAAGTTCTTCATGTATTTTACTTGCTGGAATAGTACAAGCAAATTTGACATCTTGTCCAAGGATCAGCTGTTCAAGGACAGTCAGATCTGCTCACGAGCAGAAATTCAGTACATTCCAAGAAGAGCCTGTCTGTGAAAACCCCGCACCAATAAGAATTTCTTCTTTGAGAACTTAAATGAATTCCACAGCGCTTTGCTGGAAGTGCCCTTATGCCTTTGGATAAGCCATCATTACTTTGCTTCTTTTATTTTTTTCTTTCTCTCAAAACTGCCATATAGGCAAACCTTGTGCAGTGAGTCTCGGTGTTATCAGTCAGGGCTGTCTTAATTCACTTCCAGGGAGATAAAGTGGTGCTGAGAACACCTCTTGGCTTTAAGGGTAAACTCCATCAAGAATTTTACTAAAGCCAGGAAATTATTTTATCATGTATTTTTGTCCAAATTTGTGGATGTTTAGGTGGTAGATTCAGTATTTCAGTAAGGTTTGGTATTTCCTGAGACTTGAGTGTTCCTTTTGTGTTGTAAAGGAAGTAGAGAAGGACTGTTTATGTACTGAAGATCTATATAACTGTCTGGAAATAATGTGTTAACATATTTAGAAGACAAATTCTAAATATCAAAATAAGTTTTAATAAGAGAAGGGGCCTGTTTTAAAAATGTGGAGTCATTTTGCATGTACTGAGTCAGTAACATTGTCTGATTTTTAGCCCTTCAAATACACTGAGAATATTGGGGTTTTAATGTAACTTCTCACTGGGTTAGGAGGTAGCCAGCCCTGGAGTGGACTGGTACCACATAGGTACCCTCAAAAAAGGGGTACCCATATTTCCTCCAAGTGAAATAAGAGAGGCGGTGTTAAGGATATGATTTATAATTATCCAGACTGGATCTAGATTATAATTGCATAGTCTGGACCTATACCAAGACACTGAAATTAGTATTTCAAGTTTGGAGGGAAGAAAGATGAGACGGTGTTTGGCTAGGTTGGTAGTTGTCTTATCAGCCACAAACTAAGAACCAGGAGAATTCAAAGAACCTCCCCTAAATCTTGAATATATGTCCCAAAAACAGATGAAGAGACTTTTACTTAAAATCTTAAATGGAAAACAGAATATGTAAAAAAGAGGCATTGTAATAAGGAAAAGACAGTTATAGTATCTTGGATTGTTATTACGCGGTTAGTAAATTAGAAAGATAAATCATTTATATTCAAAACAGAAGTCTTGGTTTAAAGAGCACTAACCAGAAATCAGTTCTGTTACACAAGATTCCTTCCCTTACTTAAATTTCCACTCAGCCATTTGAGCACGGGCAGCTCAGGCCATGTAGATCCTAGATGTGTTACTACACCTTGCGTGGTTGCTTGGTACTGGGAGAACAGAGCTCTTCCCCATAGGTTCTGGCTATTTGGGGGGACTTGGCTATGCCAGAACATGTCAAAGGTCACCAGGGACCGGTGTGTCAACAGCTGCACTGGGCTCCCCTGGTTGCCCAGCCGAATCATTCTTGGGTCTTTACTGCACTAACCAGGTTTCCAGAGATGTGATATAGGCACTTAGACACTTCACCAACTTGAATGCAGTTGTATTTAAAGATCTTCTTATAACATCAATCCCATTTTACATTTCAGGAATAGGATCAAGAGTCTCAGCAGATAGACAGCTCAGCATGAACGTAACTCCTTTGTCAGAGGAGCTGACAATATAGCAGAGTACAATTTCTGATTTCTTTTACTGTCATTGTATTAAGAGACCATTTTGATAATGTTGGTTCAAATCACCTAAAATTAATACAGTGTTTGCCTGTTGGGTGGGGTAAGCAAACACATCCTTTTTGTGATCAAGATGGCTTTCCTTTTCTGCCCATGGAGAGCTACTTCTGAATGTGATACATCCAGTCATTTACCAGGCATCGTTTCATTAGCAGCACTCAAGCAAATTTGGGCAAATATTGTCAGCAGTTTTGATTCAGAGTTTGTTAAACTCCTACTTACACTATTATCTCACGCAATTTCCAGTGCTGTCTTATACTGTCTAAAATACTAAGGCCTGCTAAGAGGGTTAACACTGAGAGAGAGGCTTATATACCTCATTCAGGAGACATCACTTGCAGTAGCGCGGTGTCCCGCAGGGGGCTTAAGCTTTTCGTGCAGCAGTGACTCAGAAAAGGACGAGTGCCGTGTTCGCGGTTTCCACCAGCGCTTGGTCTGTTCTCAAAGGCTTCCTCACTAATTCCCAGCTCATCACGCTCCTCATCAGCCTGTGTAATGTGCTCATCACACGCTCATTTTCAGCTTTTGATTTGGCCTGGCTGTCTGCTGGGGAAGGTTTCCTCCGGTAGAAGTCTCCAAGTGCATGAACAAGTGAGCTCTAAGTGTTACTAATAAAAAATCCTTTAATCCACTTTAACAATGATAAATTGGAACTGAGAACTTCTCTTACTTTACAGATACATTCAGTTCAGAATTTCACTTAAGTCAGGAAATCATTTTATGGGCAAGAGAAAACTCCTAAACACCCTGATGTGGACAATGGGAATGAAAGGCCAAATGCCTCATTGCTCTTCCTGTGTCTGAAGCACCTACTGATGACTGAAGCTTCCACTGACATGGCTGGTTCATATAAAATTCACTAGTTTGCCATTATTTTTATTCTTAATTCACCCTGGAATTTCCGTTTTTCTTTTTCCTGCACTGTAGCTGATACATGATGAAAGAAAATTTGATCTGGGCCACAGGAGTTCAGATTGAGCAAAGATCTCTCTAAAATGTACTTTTCTGGATTTAGATGGATTTGCTACCTTGTCTTGGTAGTAAGTACCTCACACCTAAAATCTGTACTCTTATCCACCTGCTACCCTATGGTTATTTTTGCTTCTATGACAAAGAACATAGCATGATCAGATACAGTGAAACACAAAGTCTCTTTACTCTTCTTCTTTCCCAAAAGCATGGGAGTTTGCACTGAGGACTCATCTACAATGGTTTGCACCTCTTGTAATCCCTGTGGATCTCTGTTTCAGTAGTGGCACCAGAACATTTCCCAGACACGGCTCTCTGCAGTGTCACACCAGGCACGAAGCAGAGTCCAGGCAGCAGGAGGCTCTTAGAGGCTTGTTCACCCTGCCTGGCCTTACTGTGGGGCTCCTTGCTGGGGCACCTCAGGTACTCCTCCGTGCCATTATCGTGCGCGCCCTGGTCAGGCTTCGGGATGCAACCCACATGCCAGCACCTGGTTTCCAAGCATCCGTCCGCTATCTGGCACCAAATGCAGGCTCATTGTTTCATGTCTGATTTTGAAAATCTGGCCCCAGCAGCAGGTTTCTGTGCATCACTGTACTAACATCTGGCTTTTACTGGCTTGGCAGACTGTCTGTATCATTAAGTAGAATGAAACTGTGCATTGATATGGACGGAGATGATCCTGCATCAATTTCCAAAAGGACGGTAGGGCTATTGGCAAATTAAATAGTTGAAGAAATTCTCCATCTCTCTTCCTTTTCATGATGTATCAGGGAATAAAATTGAGGGGAAAGCAGAAAACAAACTAATGTGAGTGTAATTCCCAAATTTCAATCTTCTGTATATTATGGGTCATTACCCGTTAATTTGCTAAATGGCAGTTTTCTATGAAAGAAAAGTTTTGTTTAGCTGTATAATGATGACAGATGATGTAATTAGTATCATCCCCGCATTGAGAATGATAAAAGCATTTCTTTTGTGTGTCACTGCTTTTAGACAGTATAATATCAAAAATGATAACAGTGTGAAAATTGGACCGGCCGCCTTCATATTGTGCACGTAGAATACCTCAGTAATATGATACAAGTAATGACAGGTACTTTGCCGTGTATTCATTTTCTCCACTCTCTAGCCTTTATATTACAGCGAAATTAAAGCACAGCACTAAGCAGACCAGACGTGCCTGAATGCAGACCCATCTGATGAGCCTGTAAACGGCCAGCGTCCCTTTACTATTGCTGGTTATGATAATTAAGCAATTACAAACTGAGGTTTTGAGGGAGAACATTGAATCATTTTTGAGTTAAAGAAGTTGGGGGGTATTTTAATTTCAGGCCACATTTGTTGCTTGAATTAGTTTTAATTATATTCTGTATAAGTACTTGCCCCATATCCTGGTCTTGATAGTGGTAGATATTCTCATTTAAATATAAATAAATGCCAAACTTACTTAACATGGAAAAGTGACTGCTGTGACTGTGTAGTAACAATTTTCTCTTTGTTGCCATGGTTTGGATTTTTATATAAGCTTTGCAAATATAATAAACCTAATGGAGCTCTTCATCCAAGGAAATGGGTATATTCAAGAAAATAAATTACATTTTGCAAGCTAATGAGCTCTACTAATTGTGTTTATCCTTGTGAATTAATACAATTTAAGCAAATCTATCCCCCAAAATCAAGCATTTGATTGCATTTTAGCTGCGTGGAAATCAGAACATCCGGATCAAATCTGAGTTTACTGGATATCCAAGGAGTAGGGGGGAAGGTTAATTTTCATTGACTCGTGCAGCTGGTACTAGCTGGTAGTAAAGCAGGAAAAGTTAGATTCTGAAAGTTCTGACTTTCGTTTGTTTTTTTTTAATCCAACTACTTCCCACACAGGCAGAATTCCCAACAAAGAGTTGTGTGTAATAAATCCCATGTAATACAGCAGCAGGCATGTACAAGTCATGGTAATTAGCCCACATGCCCACAGGACAGGATAAAGGAAGGCAGCAAAAGCGAGTAACAGTTGTACTTTCTAAGAGACAGCTTGTCTGCATCCACTTCCCTCTCTCCCTCCCTCTTCTCACACTTCCCCTTGCCAACAGTGGATTTCTTTTTTTTTTTTTTCCCTTCCTATAAACAGGTTTTCATTTCAGAGAGGCATTTTGGGAGATGTAGGACAGATTAGAAAACTCTCTGTATATTCTGGCAGATTTTAGGTTATTCACCCAGTTGGCTTCTTGAAAGGATGTCAGAGAGTGGAGAAAATGGTCTGTTTGAACTCTTGAAACTCTGCAAATAGCCCCAAAAACTCTCAAGCAAACTGTGTTGGTCAGCAGGAAGAGGCAAGCAGGTGCTGGCCTGAAGGTTTGTGCTTGAGGAGGGTGACAGCAGCTGTCAGCAATGGTCCTTATGGAGGCAGTTTAGCTCACCACGTGTTGGGTTGCTGCCATTTTTAACACCATGAGCGAATGCATGCCTGAGATGAAGTCTGAGCCTGCCTGACTGTACTTCCTTGGTCCCGATTGCTTTTTTATCCTGCCAGATCATTTTCAGCACTGATGCAGGAGTCCCAGCAGTTAACAACCATCACAGATTCCTCAGATAGAGCTGGTGTGAGATCAGAGCTCTCCTGTTTCTCGGCAGTAGGCCCCCCTTTATTTAAAACCAGGATTGGGAAGCAAAGCCAGCCTTCCTTTCTCAGTTTCTGAAAAAATAGCATCTTAAAGATGGATAGCAGACACAAAACGGGCTCAGAAGTGAAATTTTTGGTTTGTTTCTTGCAGCTTAGGTAAGAGCCAGGCTGATCTTTCCCAGACTGTGCACTGATAAAAAGACCCTTCTTCCATCTCTGGTATTCAGGTACTGAGAAGGGCTGTTAGGACCTGTCTTCTGGAAGTTTTGGATTAATTGCATTTGTGTAGCGAGCAGAGCGCAGCCCCTCAGCATCAATGCAATTGTGCTGTTACAAAGATACTTAGAGTGAATTCTTGTGGATGAGAGACAAGCTTCACTCGTAAGAGTGAAGCAGCAATATGTTTGTTGATACAAAACAGTGATTTTAGAAAGTTTGATAGTAAATGCAGCAGTGGTTTAACAAAATCCGGTGATAAGGTACACTTGATTATTTACAATAGAGAGGACAAAGTCAGACGAAATTGTCAGGGAGACCTTGTAATTCAGTCATGAGGATCAGAAGGGACCCCCTCGCATTCTAAACTCCTTTTCAGAGAGGAGTTTAGGTGCTGCTGGGTCCAGCATTAGTCCCAGCATTAATCCCAACAGTTTATGTCTTAAAGAATTACCTATATGCAGTCAGTCCTTTGTGTCATGTAGCTAAGATTTCAAAGTTTAGCATGCTGTTAATCACTTAGGAAGAACCTCTTGTGGCAAGAAATCTTTCAAATTTGAGGAGTAACCTTGAGAGGTGTCCCTGCTCAGGGGGAGATCCCGGTGTGCAGCCTGCTGCCAGGCATGGGAGCTCAGCAGGCCCTGGGCTTTCCACTATTTATGGAGCAAGATAATTGACTCAGAGTCGTATTTGCATGCCAGCCACACGTTAACTTCTCCCAAATTTTCCTTGAGTCAGACGTTGTTCAGCACTGTGGTTAGGTAGGTGCACTGCTCAGATTAGCCCTTGGCTGTTGCCTTGTTATCTGTGTCCACTTTGAGCCAGATGCAGCCACCATGACCAGACACATCCATGATGACCCTGCTGGTGGTTTTCACTTGGAGAGAATTATGGGAAATAAAGGCCAGGCTGGGGGAAGGGGGGAAGCACACTGTTGTAGGAGTAAAAAAGAAAAATTGAGAGTAATAGTATGACCACAGTGGAATAATAACTTGGGAGGAGAAAGAAACCTAGTAAAAGAAATATTTGTATAAGTAAGTCTTGATGCACAGAGCTGTTCTGGATTCCACAGATTCTAAGCTCCTCAAGGAGGCATTGACACAGGCCATAGTAACTTCAGGGATGCATGCAGATAGATATATAAGTATAGGGTCCCAAAGTACACATTAATGAAACCATTATCTTGTCAATGATACAGAGTGCGGAGCTATCTTTAGCAGAAGTTACTATGATTCTTCATAAGAGAACATGGAATTTAGTGACATTTTTATTATTTGACATCACATCACCGTTGAAAAGTAAGGAGGAAGCCAGAAGAAAGATAAAGTACAAAAAGCTTTACAAGAAAAATACTGTTCACCTCTGATGGAAACTATAGGCAGCTAGGAGAAAAGAATCTGGAGTTTCTTGAGTTCTTGGCATTGAAAGATTTTGATAGGAGCAGTTTAAAAGTTATCTGTTGCAGCAAAACTGCACCTCAGAAATGAGTATGGCTATGATGACATGATAGCTTTGGGCTGCTGACTTACTGCACAGACCCCTGCATACCAGCGAGAGTTGAAATCAAAGTGGAACCTCTGTTTTGAACTTCCTTTTTCTGCAGCTTTTGAGTCAGATCTTCAGCGTTTCATGTCTCGCCGTGTGGGGTTGTAGAGGTCGCTTCTCAAGCCCCATTGACCCCATGCAGATTTATTGTGGAATTGTTTCGGTGAAAACAGAGCTTTGAAGCATCATGCAGGTTGCCTGGTGGCCCCCACAAAGTGCTGACCACCCCAAGTCTGAGGGAAGAGATACTTGCACAGAGCCGAGCTCTATTATGGGTTATAAAGCTGGGACAGGTTTGAATGATAGACGGAGTTCTGGCAGGCTGTTAGCTCTCACCATCTGGGAAAATGGGAATGTTTATTAATAAGAACCTTTGACATGAAATGCATGATATGTGCCCTCTGTGCTAGGCCCATGATTAATAATATTAATTATGGGGAGTTCATTACAGTCTCATGGGGATGTGATATGTAATTCAGCCAGCGTTTCATTGTAAATTTGCATTAATGTCCACTTTAAGTACAGTAGCTATCTATAGCAATGCAGAAGGAGCTGCAGTCAGTATGTACAATAACATCCCCTCCTTATTAAATGATGGTAGACTTTTACTTCAAAGAATTACAGACCTATTAGCATTTCTCCTGTGTTAAATCTTTGCTGTCTTTGTAATATCTATTGCAACCTACCTCCTGGTGCTATTAGAACTTTCCTTGGTGGTGGTAGAAGAATCCAGCTCCTTGCTGTTTTGAAAAAGGAACCAGATAATTTTGAAATCTGGTTGGAAGTAGTCTTGATTGCGGTTTCATTAGCAATTAAAAGAGCATGTAAGCTAATGGTTTTTCCACCCTGGTCCAGAGAAATTATGCACAGTGGGCAGCTCTTCAGTTGGTGTAAACCATCAGCGATGTAATGAAAGCAATGAACCTTCACTGATTTGCACTGAGAATCTTGCCTGCTCCAAATTGTTCAAACATATGCCTTCCTACGGCTATGCTTTATTGTTAACTTGTTTAGTAATGAAAAAATAGTTCATCTTACTTGGAATTCCTTTTCCCTAGTTTGCCTTCCAGGAATCCCTTGTGAAAATGCCACTATCTGGCCTCAGTTTCTTCTGAGTCACATGTGCTGATTCACTTACCTTCATACAAATAACCCTTATATACAAACACGATTTCTTTTCATCATTATGTAGCATCTCAGAAACCAGCAGACACTCAAAGCCACTGCCTTCCTGTGGTGCATCCTGGGAATGGCTGGGAGGACCACAGCTGTAGTGGCCCCAAATATGTATGCTTTTAAGCAGCTGGGGAAGCAGCTGGTGGCACTGTGGGAGGCATCATGCAGGTGCCAGAAATAGGCTGAAGGACAGAGTCTTTGTTAAAAGACTGTATATATGTTAAACTATATGGGTGTATAAATAGGGATCCAGTCAAACCAGGAAGAATAGGAGAGAAGGGTACAAACCCAGGTATTGTTATCTTTTGGAGGAAGCTGCAAAACTGGTGAGTTATTATTCTTATTTATTTGTTTGGATTGCAGTGGGTTTTAGAAATGCAGGGCTAGAAGGGGCCTCCTGGCTTGTTGTGTTCCATCTGCAGTCATGGGTAACCTTATGCAAAACATCTCTTAGGAGAGTCCAAAGATCACTTGCCTTATGTTCCAGTGTATACCAGGGGCCACAGAATCCTTCCTCTCTGAAATCTGTCACCTGTAGTGAAAGATGGAAACACACAGCTGTACCGTGCCAGAGGAAGACAGGGAGAAAACTCCAGATCATCACCAGCAGCTTAGATCCTCAGAGTTTTCTGTTTGGGAACTTTGTTTTGTTGAGTTGCCAACCCAAACCAGAGAATTGTAAATCAAAGTGGCTCTACAAGTGCCTGTCCTAGAGAACTGGGTAGCAGCCTGCAGCCATTTGGCACTGAAGGATGCAAGACCAGATCCAGCACCTGTTGGGCACTAAACACTTTTCTTAGAATCCACGCAGCTGACCAGCTCCTGGGGGAAAGGCAGCAGCTGCTGGGCAGCAGTGGTTAAATATAGGAAATGAAGAATGCCACATCAACTGGAAAGGGAAAGAGGGAGACAGGAATCCAGCAGCACTGAAAATTCTTATTGGTGAGGAGGGCCCTGCAGTGATCAGGAATTGGAGGCATTTACACTCTGTTTTCTCTCTTGTCTGTGGCTGCACCTACACTCAGACACTACATCAGCCTCAGATAATGCCCAACATAGTTTGGCGCTGACTGTATTAATGAGTGTCATTTCTGAAATGTTTTGGAGGAGCATGTGAGGGCCCTGTCTCTCACTGCGTGTCACATATAGTTGCTGAGATATGTTGTCCTTAATTTACTTGATTCTTTGTAGCACTTTTAATAGCAAAAATGCTGTGAAAAGCTTAAATATGAAGCTACAGAGATTTAGAACAGATGGAGTTTGAAAAGGACATTCAGCCTTTCCTAATCTTCAACTGAGATCAGCAAGTAAAGCAAAGGGAAGGACAACCTGAAAGATAATATTTTTCATTGTGATAATCTGCAGTACTTTAATTTCACCGAGGCATTTACATGGCCCCTTATTGAAGAGTCTGAGTGTTCCTTTTGCTTTAGCTGAAGGACTCTTAAAAAGAAGCAGAAAAGCAAATCTCTTTGCTTAGCCAACCTTCAAGGTGGTGCCAGATATCTTTGCAGAGAAAGACAACAGTGTGTTGTCAAGGAGGCTCAGCTGCAGATTGGAAGATTATCCCTGTTCTTTGGATGAACGAAACAAAAGAAGGTAAGAAGAACAGGGAGGAACACTCCTGGTTTGCTTTATTTGCCTGCTGCACATGCACACAAGAGAGAGGCTCAGGGCACACAGGTATCCACAGCCCCTGGCCCTGGTGTCCCTCTCTGTTCCAGGAGGACATCTGGCCAGCACACACTCCTCTCCTCCCACCCCTTTTCCTTCACACTGGGCTGCAGCAGCTCAAGCTGGCTGAGCCTGTCGTGGTGATGATATCATGCAGCTAAATTAATTCCAAAGCTGATCATGCTTGGAATTAGTTAGACAGGAGACAAAAAAAGAAGCTGAGAAAGAGGGAAAAATGGACCAGGTGTGAAACACCATGCAAGGAGAGGAAGTAGTGGGCATGGTCCCAAAGGTGCCTTAGGGTTCGGTTTAGCACAGGGGGTCTGAGGTGACAGGAGCTCCAGAAGCCTGCACGGACCCCTTCTTTCCATACAGGGTTTCACTAACTGCCTCTTGGCCATTCAACTATCCAGAGCTCAAGAGGAGTGTTCCTTTCCACTTGAAGGACAACACTTTGATGGACATAAAGATTCCTCATCCTAATGAACAGCAGCCATCTCACTTTATCTCATTCCCTGACTTGACCTTGCCGTGAAGCATAACCCAGGCCCAGGAACGAGCAGTGCTGAGCAAGCATCATGTTCTCTGTTCACAACCTCAGCATCTGCTTCAAGTTTAGGCCAATAAATCACAAATGTTGGGAGGAAAGGACCACCTCCTGCTGCATGTCCTGACAGCAGTTCCCACAGTGGGCATCTGATCCTTGACTGAACCTCAAGGCACTGCCATATGCAAATAGCTGTAATCTCTGGTTTGTTGTTCCTCCAAAGGCAGATGCACCTGCATGTGTCTGTCTGCGTGGAAGCTTAAATAAACCTAGTTGAGGTTTGTTTGCTTCTGCAAGCTTGATTCATCAGCTTGATTTCAGAATGTGTAAAATACTTCCTCAGAATGGCTTTTTGCTATCTTTCTCCTAAATTTGCCTTAGAGAAGATGTTCTAAAAATACATAGTTTTTAGTCTTCTGATATCTTGGATGCTGGCCTGCAATATGGTAAAAGGATTGGCTTCTAACTGATATTTGCGGGGTTTTTTCATTGTTTCCAGCATAACAATCTCAGAGGCCCCATGAGCAATGTAAAAAAGAGTTACATTACAACTTTGTGGCACATGGTGTAACTCTTGAGGATGGCCCTGTTGGACTCGATGATCTTTGTGGGTCCCTTCCAGCTCAGCATATTCTGTTGTTCTGTGAACTTTGTATGTTGAGCCAGGTTTAAGGAAAGGAAGGAGGACTTCAGCAAACTATGGTATTTTAGGAACTTTTATATAAAGCCACTCAGACAAACTCCTATATAATAATCCCTAGCAGGGCCATCAGAATTGCAGCCGCTACCTATTCTACACCTTGCCTGCAAGTTATCTTGTTTATTTTGTACAGCTGCTCTTCTATACGGTTGTTGCATTATTTTTGCTTACACACAAGTAGTTCACAGATAGCATTTATAACATAAAAAGAGAAAGTAAAAGGTGGCTGCACCAAGCAGTCTGTGAATTATAAGTGCCTCTCTGGTCCTGCAGCCAAAATTAGTGCTTTTCAGTAAAGTTGGTGGACTATATCCTTCCTGAATTGCTGTACCTGATCAAAAGCATTTGCAGAGCCAGGACCCACACTGTTACATGAGACTTCAACTACTTCAGCTACAGCAGGGAAAATTCCGATTAGGTCCTTGAATCTGTTTCTGAGTGCTGGTCTTAGCTTTTCCAGGTACACCGTTAGCTCTTGAGTAGCTCACCAACTGGTCTCCATCTGTCATCAGTGGACAAAAGCATTGCTACAGGACTGGCCATCTTCTCTGTTGATTGGGCATGAAAATTTTAGCAACTGGCTTGGGATAGAGGTGTGTCATTTGGATGCTGAGCTACAAGCCTGGTATTTCTTGCAGACTGTCTTGCAGATCTGTTTCCTCATCCATAGTTAAGGGGAAGAGGTGCTTTATGGTTATTTTAGATTTCAAGTTCTTTCGAAATGCAAGACTTGGGCTTCTCTATTTCTATTAGAAGTTATTTGAACAGTTCAGAGGTCCCTTCAAACCTAAATTATTCTGCAGTTCTGAGTCTAAATTTTTGAAGAGTTCCTTAAAAATAAAATTAGATGGGGAAAAGCGTAACTTTCAACTAGCCACAGAGCTACTTTAAATCTCTTCTTTGAAAGTTTCCCTTTGGCTGCTCTCTGAATTGTGCACAGTTTGCCCTCCAGGGCCCATTTGCTCTCTCTTGGCAAATCAGGTTCTTAGAGATGAAAACAATGCTGGGAATATTTGGGGGGGTGGGGCTGCTGCCCAGGACACAAATCGAATAGACAGTGTCTTCCTGTGTGAAAGCCCATTAGGCTTCCTATATGTTCCTGTATGTAGCTGGTATGTTTGATGCTGAAGTCAGTACTACCTGGATATTTTGGGTTAATTAAGCCCTTCAGACCACATCTACACTAATAAATTAAGAACGTATTTGATGGGTGCCTGGTACAGACATCCAGCTGGCACAGAACAGGTTGCATTCTTCTTCTTAAAATCATGTACTCATCGAGAGCGGGTGCCTGAGTGTAAATGGTCTCTTGGGAATGATCCCTGTCCTGTTAGGAGAATATTATTTGGCCCAGACCAAAACCACGTGAGTGGCAGAGACAAGTGAGTTCTTGTGCAGAAGAGCGTTCCCTGACAAAGTTGAAATTACTCGTACAGATGTATCTTCGGGGAGCCCAAGCTTACAAACGCCTGTTCATGAGTTCTAAGTAAAGGCACAGTCTTCTTTCTTCTCTGTGGATGCTTTTGTGGGTTGTTTCATTCATTTGTTGTTTTTTTGTTTTTCTCCCATACTCACTCCTAAAATGGTTTATTTTTTTTCTGTTGCAAATTCTGACCCCTTATTTCATAAGGTCTCTATGATGCTTTCCATCAAGTCTTCCTAATTCATTAGGACTAGGAGTGACAGCATGCTGTTCCTTCAGCCCACATACAGACAGCATCAGATGGACAACATCCTCTGCAATACCATCTGCCAGTAGAGAAGCTGAACCTTTAACTTCCAATCCTGGCTCTTTGCCCAAATTAAATAATCGCGTGTAGACTGACCACCATGGTTTCTGTGAATCAACCACTAGAGGGAGGCAGGAGCGACTTAGCTTATTTTACTTCTACAGACTTTGTACTGTACAAAATTTTATATACTTTAACATCCAGGTTTTGTAGTCCTTTTCCGTAAACTAGAGCCAGTTTTTTACACAACCCTCACTTGTTGCATCCTTACTGGGGCATTGGTTATGGGCTGTTCATCACAGTCGTTGTCTCATGGCTTTGTTTTTATGGGGCATCTGGTAAACTGTCAGCGTGTTTGCAGAATATATTGCATTTGAGCATGGCAGAAATAGTGGATTTTGGGGTTCATTTCAGCCAGAATTCTCCAACCATTCCTCCTCCCTAGCTTTAAGCACAGCAGAAGCAGGCAGTCAAACATTGCAATGGCATGTTATTTCATGTAAGGGATTTTTTTCCCGCTTTCGAAACTAAAAAACCACTGCCAGCACTGGGAATTGATCAAACCATAACATTTGTGTGCAACACCCTAATAGATGCTATAATGCCTTTAGCCTGGCTTACAACATGGCAGCTAGACAGGCATATTAGCTGCATCCTTTTACATGCAGACCTTGCTGTTAAATCGTGTTTGGCTAATCTTCCCTTAGGGGAAATTGGATTTCAGCCCCTCTCCCAACCTCAAACCCCACTGTAAGATATAAAATTGGTTTTTAGAAGTCTCTTTTTCTCTACGGCACTTTAATTGGCATAAGGTAGTTGCTCCTATAGAGAGACTATTGATTAGCATTTTTATTTTGCTATATGTTAAAGCGCACCACTTTCAAAAGCGTTTCATGAGCTACCAAGGCAATAAACCTCGCAATAAAAGGCTGGAATGTGGACTGACTTGGCTCACTTACTCCTGCTGGTCTCGTTGGGTTTATTTTTTTGTTTTGAAAACTGGCAAATGGCTGAAGCTGTTTTTCATCAGCCTTCTCGCCATTCCTTGTGTGAAACCCAAGCTGGACACGGGAGTCAGTATCAAGTGCACAGCCAGATTTGCCTCTGGGGTTGAGGGACCCAGAGTTCCAGGTAGCTCTGTCCCGTGCAGCATGTTCTTCAGTGCCCACCTCAGGGATAAAAACAGGCACAGCCTGTGCTTAGTCCTCCCCTCCTTCCCCAGCTTTGGAGTTGCAGACAGTGCTGTGGCACCAACCCTGAGGAAGTGGGACAAAGTCATTAGAGAAAATAGATTGATGGGATTTTTCCCCAAGAAAATATGCATGCATCTTAACATCTCATCTGATTTTTCCAGCATACTTTATTAGACTTCCTAAAAAGTCTTTAATGCATTATTATATCTTTGAAAAGATGTTAAAATGCCTCTTTTAGTCCTCAGCGCCTATTTTCAGCATGAGTACACTGGTGACCACTCTCAGGGCTTTGTTCCTTTGGGCTTTCTTTGTTCCCAGAAATTAAATAAGTTACAGTTTTAAATGTGAAAGTCCCTCAAGTTAAGTCTGTCTCATGTCTGTGTCAAACTCAGTTTTCTCTTAGTTAATGGGTTACTGACAGCCTGAAGTCAGGAAGTTAAATGCAGTCTAGCTGCAGAGCATGTCCTGAATGCCTCGTTTTTTCACTTTGTCTCCTACTGCCTGTCGTATACTAAAAGCAAAAATAACACTTGGCCTCTTTCTGTTTGCCATCACCAGTGAAAATAAAATTTAAATATGTAGATGGCAACACTATGTGTTTGGAAATTTGTTTATTCAATAAAGCAAATACTCAAGTTGCCAGAGATTTGTAGCAGTAGAGCACACGAGTACTCAAGAGCAAAAAATGTCGAGTGAAAACAATTTGGTGATCCCAGTTCAATCTCATTACGTTACTTATCATCAAAATCCAGGTCTTGGAGGCAAAATAATTTTGACCTAAGACAAAGCATTTGTGTATTTACTCTGTGATTTCCTTTATACAAGCCATTTTGGGGGTACACTGCTTTGCCTGGATCTTGTGTTTAATGGTACTTTGCATCCATCTATGCCACTGAGACAGATTTAATTTTAGAGTGTTTCAGAAGCGCCTTTTCACCAACCAGACATTAGCTGTACGCAATCACCATGAACTACTTTGCTTTCTCAGCATGGCTCGGCTTTATCCTCAGTCAATAGACATCTTATCAATCCTTGTTCAAAGACATTCTCTTGCTTCCCCTGGGCTAGTGCTGGTGATAGATAAAAAGTCTGCAAGCTTGGGTTGTGATTTGTTAGTCCCAAATTATTTGAGGCAAATGGATAATAAACAAATTTTAAAAGTCCACCCAGTTCATTAAAACTTGAAGCAGACATTTGAAAGTGTGGTGGGGTTTCTGAGGGCTCTCAGCTTCACAGCATGGCCCGTGATGATGCATGTGCAAACCAAAATGTAATATAAAGTACACTTCTTTCATCTTCACAAAGAGGTTTTATCATACAGCCTTAAAGACCTTTAGATCTTTCTACATCTGAAAGGAAGATCCAACATATCTTGGAATTTCTCAGTATAGATTCAGAACTCCTTTAGTGACTATTCCTTTGAATCTCTGGGTTAAGTCTCATTTTTGTTTTCTATTAAAGTTTCTTCTTTTATTACCTTTATACTTACAGAGGTCATTAGAGGATTATCCCTAAACTTCAGAATGTGAGCAATTTCTGGCAGCTCCTGCGATTTCCCTTCCTATGGTTAACTAGACTTTTCACTTGAACCAAAAAAATAATTCTTATCATTGCTTTATCTTGATTCTAAAAATTTCCCTGAAGAACATCTTCAGTTTTCTTTAGCGTCAGTGTGACAGTCTTCCACCTCGTATCAGACAAATGATAATAAGAATCATTTTTCTTTGTTAAAATTAGGAACATTCTATGTCTGTGAATTAAGACTATGGTTTTAGAAGTAAATCCATTGGTACTTATATGGCAATTCGCTGTTATTAGAAAAATCACTGCATTTTTCACAGATTGGTCTATGGGTGCACAGGAAAAACATAAACAAAACTTCTTTTCAATGAAGATAAATATAAAATGGTCTACAATAAAAATATACTCTGTGAATAACTAATTGTAAACTGTGCACGTGCCCAAACAGCTTTCTCTCCCCATCCACTAAGCTTTCAAGACAGCCATTAGTCCAAAATAAACAGCCATTTCCAACCGGGAAAATTAGAAAGAACTTCAAAGAACACTGGGCCATCAGAGGATGGTCCAGTATGAGAAGGCAAACATGAAACTCGTGGGCCAACGTGCAAAGGGCTGGAGAGAAATGAACGTATGTCAGCACCAGTACAAGTGTTTCTTGTCGGAATGCAGTGATGGGAAAAGTGAGGGTAAATGGTAAAATGTGGTAAATGTGGCACATCTGCCATTCAGTTTAGCCCACCTATTTCCTAGAAATCTATGTACACTGTCATGGAGAGACTGCTCTGCTGCTGCTGCTGCTGCTGCTGCTTTAGTTTGCCATTACTTTGAATGAAAAGCTCTACAGGCAGATCTGTCTGATCTTACCAGCCCTGAATGCCCGTTGTAGGTACTGGGATAATAATATTCCCCCAACCTGACAAAGGTTCCTGAAGCAGCAAAGGAGTGCCAGAATATTTTCTGACTTAACTTGAAGAGTTTTGACTGTGGATTCCTTCTCCTCATCCTCATCCTGCTTGTCCTTCTTCTCCTCCTCCTCCTACCCTACCATCATTTAACTTTGTTAGAACCCATCATGCCACCAGCTACAAACAGATTTGGAAGACATAGCTCTCAGATTACAGTTTCCATGTCGTCGTTCATCAAAGGTTGCAATAAAAGTCCCCAGAAATAGACTAATGGGGACAGAATTCTGGAAGGCCCCAGTCTGTCGGGATACCAGAGGCTCAGGAATGCCAGTGGGATATAAGCAGATCACAAAGAAGTGATAGGAATTCAGCATATAACACTGTAAATTCAGCTGAGTGAATAACTATACTGTCTTTCTGCCAAATTATTTATGGTTATTGAAACTAAGGGACCATTTTGCTGGAAAAATTACATTATAAGGCATAGAGCTATTATAGTCCTACCTAATTGTGCAGGTGATCTCATTTACGATTATGAGAGGTGGAGAGAAAGCCTACAGACACAAAGGTTTTATTTTTGTTTAGCTGAAGGAAACAAGGCATGTATGGCTAAAAGTCTCAGAAGCAGATGTGCACAAAAATGTATGCATGAGTTACAGGAATTATGTATGTAAACTTGATAGTAATGCATGTGGCACATGACTAAAGACCTAAGGGGTAGCTTGCATATGCAAAATTATCTACTGATTCTTTGGACCCAGTCTTCACACTATGATGTGACCAGATTAACTGCCACCCCTGTGGAAGTGATATCCTTAGAGGTAACTGTAGGGTTTTACTGTTCTGTGATTCTGTGATTCTCTCATCTCTTTAAACAAACATTCTATTTCATCAACCCATGTTACACATAAAAAGTTAAAGGAGAGTAAAAATAGCTAAACAGTGCTCTGATCTGTCTGCCTTGCCAACACGTCTTGTACAGTAGTTAGATCTGATTTTTAGAAAAAAAAAGTAGAAGATATTCTACAGGAGGCACTTGTAGGACCTTTCCTAGGCTTATATAGCTTATTGCTTTCATTTGAAATCTCCTTCTATTAATATTTCATAATTTCAGAGTAGAAAGAAATCCTTATGGCAGAAGGATGAGAATAAGGGGATTTTCTCTTTGTTTACTTTTTATGCAAGGTAGCTGGAAAGGTAAGTAGGGTTTCTCTGGGAATAGGGAGGATTTGATTGATTTTTTAGAAAGGTTTTCTATGTTATTGTCATTTCAGCATGTTCACTTTCATCCAAAATCAGTTCATTTTGTATTGAGAACTGAAAGAGATTTCTAAGACTTCTATAAGGTCTGAAACTTATACAATCATTGGGTCTCACTGTTTTTTAATTTGATTAGCCCATATAAGCCATAGTTTGCAAAGAGTTCCTGTTATCAGAGACTGTAATTTTTCTCCCAATTTTATTAAATACCTGATGAATAGAGAGGATTCTACATTGCCTTGTATGTTCCACTGAGGAAATGTGGGACATCTCAGGAGCATTAGGAAAGCCTCACTTCTCTCAGAGTCTTCTTGAAAACTGGAAAATTCAACCACAAGACTCTGTCCCTAGAAAGCCATCCTTGCATACTCCCAGATCAACGTGTTTTTATTGGCTGGATGTCTGGTGGTCAAATGTTGCTCCCCCCTTCATTACGCTAATACACTGAGTGAAGCATTGGGCTTGTTGACTAATAAGCATAAAATACAATTAATTGCAAGGGTTCCAAGAAATCTTAGTTAAGGAAAAGCAATGCAGCTTCTGGAAGTTAAGTATCTGCAGAGGAAACATTTTACAATTGTTTGGGCCATCAGATTTTTAGGTGGCAAACAGTTTGACAGGGCTGACAGTGTGCATGTCCCCAGCACACTTGCTTGGTGGAACAGGTCCCTTCCCACTCAGTCCCCCACTCCTTAGACAAGGAGGCCAAGACACAAAGTTGTGGTGGCTTGCGAAGGTTCACAGAGCAGATCTGTCACACAGCTTTGAATCGCAGCACTTGGTCTTGGCAATCTGCTCCTCTTTCCTGAAATGAGAGAAACACATGCTCGCACACACACTCATTTAGATCACAGCCCCTAATGTTGATTTATCAACAGGGTTTCAACTTCTCCTCACATTATTCCCACACATGCTCCATTTTTCCCCCACTTAGGACAGAGTTAGTACCATCACAGTCCTGCATCGCCCCGTAATAGCTCTGCAGGCATTCAGCCTGGCACGTGGGAGTTCTGCAGGGAATGTATGTTTGTGGAGGACTGGGGACTTGAAGTAGGTGGCACTTCATGATTTTACTGACCGAATGATTCAAGCTGCCTTTGCAAACTACCCATCAGGATCCTGCTGCATTTTTCTGGAGGCTGCATTAGTTTGAGTAATCCTGAATGTGGAATGAGTGCTCATAATTCTGTCTCTGAAAATGTTTTCTCTGAGATTTGATACCACAGTTTCTGTTGGTCTGTGATGCTAGTGTATTATGTTGTTACCATGTGCTTATATTCTTATTCTAAAATGACAATAAATAAAAAATCTTCGGTGTAGAGAATGAGGATAAGTCAGACAAGCCTGCCTGCTAAATTACTGTCCCTTCCTGTGGTGGTTTCTCTGTGACTGGATTAAAAGAGGTTGTCAGTGTATGCTCATCCTGTCCCCTGGCTAGGTATAAATAAAGGCTTGGCAGGGTCTAGTACAGCATCTTGTTTAACCTCTACAGGTACCAATATTTACTCAGAAATTTAAAACAATGCATTCAGCCTTCTCTTACTGGAGGGCAACAGGCGTACAAAGTGGCCAGTCATGTCCATGGCATGTCAGCTCTCCCCATGGGCTTTCCCTTCCATTATGTCTTGCTGTCTCCTTTTGTTTAATGTAAGAACTGAATTATGAACTGCGCAGGAATTCCAGAGCCATTACCACAGTCTGCTTTGCAGAGAGCTCTCTTTATGGTATTCAGTGATTGCTTTCTCTTACATCCCAGACTGGAGCTAGAAATGAAACATGTGCCATTCTGTATTTTCCAGCAGTTGGATATTGTAATAGCCACACTCACAAATTTGTAGAGTTGTGTCCATGCTTTTGTTATACAAAGCCTTTCCTCTGGTTTCTCTTGTTGTTGCTGTTGCCAAGAGCACAATGAATTTAATCATGTGTGTGGGTAAAACGGCTTAGAAGAAAAAACTTGGAAATTCTGCATATTTTTAAAAAATCATTTATTAAATTCAAAATAAGAATCATATTGCACTACATTTCCCTCACATTTTCTCATTTCAAAAAGGGAGCAAAATCCTTACAAGGGTATGTGAGTGGTGTTGTTTTCTTAGAAAGTGAGTTTTTACTTAAAGAGAAAAAATGTATACCTCTGAAGTGGGCTTTATCAGGCAGCCTGGAAAGAAAATACACAACTTGAGAGAGCCACTGAGTATGCAGCAGCAAAAAAAGAGATTATAGTACCTCTGCATGGTCTAGATACTGAAGCAGAACCTTCTGCCCATTCCTTTGTTCCCTGAATCCCTATAGAGTCTTGCGTCCTCTTGTCACTGTGACACTTCTGCAATCCCTTTGAGCTGCTGTGGCTTCTTCCCAGACTCAGTGTGTCTCATTGCTGCCCTCCAGCCCTGGCACTGCAGTTCTCTCTGCTTGTGTTCATTTTCTTTGACGATTGTCTGTCCCCCTGTCCCCAGAGAGGCTTAGGCATTAGCACACCAATGCACTGGAGTCGGGCTCTGGGCTGCCCTTAGCAGTTCTGAGCTGGGATTTAAGGATAGAGATCACAAGGCGAAGCTGGCACAGCAGGGCGTCACACATAGGACAGGTGATAGGAAAGAACAAAAAAATTGGTACATCTAAAAATCTCACCTCTTTTGAAGACCTGAATTCCTTTTGGAAACGTGGATTCACACCCTCAAGCTCCACGTTAAGACCTTTAATTCATGTATGGCCAAGCAGAGGGGAGATGATAAGGCAGAACAGTCTGTTGCGTAGACACTGCCTGACAAATAGGAAACGCAGACTCAGTCCCCTCCTCTGTGTTAGAGACTCGTGTCTCCCGCCTCTCAGGGGAGCAGCCAGCCTCCATAGTCTCAGGGTGGACACTCTTTCTTGGTGTTAGGTTGTTGTGTGTGGCAGTCATGGAGCTAGAAGATGAAGTAGGAAGATCCACTGTGGCCCAGTAAACCATCTGTGAGGGTGGGAGAGAGCCCTCTTTGGAGCTGTTGGACTCGTTTTGTAGAAAACAGATGTTACAAGGAAGCTGCACCCTTAGGACTTCCCTCATGGCAGAAGCAAACAGGAAAGCTGCACAGCTGACAGCCGAGGAGAAAAGCACAGGGCTCGGTTTAAGTGCAGATCACAAGGGGTCTCCTGGAGCAGCGAGACAAGAAGCTGAGAATTACGGAGATGTGGGACAGTGTGCGGTTATGGGGAAGCAGCAGGCCCTTCGGCCAGGGACCCTTCCCACTGGCCATCTGGGACCATGCTTAAGGGTAGATCTAGGCATTCTCATCCTGCTGGTTCCCATTAATGGTTGTGACTGTGGTGCCATTTCCCTTTTTGTACCCTCACTAACGATCCGACCCCTCGGGGCATGCTGTGCTGTGTGCTGGATTTGCGCCCAGTTAAGTCCCCCTGTCAAAAATCAGGCTGGCAGGACCGTCTGTGAGGAGTCTGGGTATCACTCTCCTGCTCTTTTATCTGAACTTCTTGGTGATATTCTCAGTGTCTGTGCAAGAAAGATTTGATGGAAAGGCTAAGGCTATCATTCCTTGAAGATGAAACAGACTCCTAGGTGACTCTCTGAGATCCTGTCAAACTGACAATTTTAAGGCTGCCAAGATTTACTTCAATTATATATATTGTGTAATTAATGTAACGTCAGATACGTGTATATATTTAATAGTGTTAGAGTGTCTGGGGTCTTGTATAAGTTAACAGATAACCCAAAGTAATAAATAAAACAAACACATGGGGCTACTCATAAAGGGAACTGCTAAGCAGCACAAGGAGGGGGCTGCAGCTTTCAGCACGCGCAGTTGGAAGAATCGGATTTTGTGAATTCCCTGAAAAATGCCTGGTCGTAGGGATAAGTTAAAACATTCACAGTGATCACTGATGCCCTACGTGATTTGTGGTCTGCAGGTCTAAAGGAGACCATTCTTTTATGTGTGGGCAGCACGGCTGAAATTAGGGGAAGCATCTCTGGTGAAGGTTTCAGAGGCAGAAAAGTGGCACGCTGGGCACACTGGAGGTTGCCTCAAGCGTTGCCTTCTGGAACATACCGGCTGGAAATGAGATCAAAATGTCACATCTCTGTGTGATGGGGTTGTACTTGGGCTGCTTTCAGGTCCTGCCTCCTAATACGGGTCTCGTAGAAAGCTTGTTGAACAACTGCAGGCAATCTGAGAACAACTATAAATCAATTTGGGAGATACAGCCTGATCTGCATACTTTTCTGCTAAAGAGTTTTTTATAGTTGAAACTTGTTAAGGTTCAAAATCTGTTAATAATACATAATACACAACTGAAATAAATGAATTAGTAAATTCACATTATCATTGCCTTTATTTCACAGAGTGTCAATCTTGCCCTGGCTACTTCCAAACTCTGTTTCTAAATAAAATGCATTAAATATCTGTCCAGCTCTCCTGCGGGAAAACATTCACTTCAGGTTTTACTGTTGCTACTGAAGAAACTGTCCTGCTCATATGGCACAGCAAAGGGGAAAAAAGTTTTGCAGGTGCTGCTAAATCCTTATGAATGCCCATGTGTTCTCCCACATTAAGACTGAATTAGGGGAGAATCAAAGAGAATTGTCAGTGTTGTAACAAGCTGGTCTTAGGAAGCTGTGCAAAATTAAGATTCAGAAAGGGTGGCTACCTCACAGCCATGAGCAAAGGTCCTTAACTAGACCTTCTAGCCTAAAGAAAATAGAATCAACTCCAGTGCCTCTAAACAAAAACCAAAAAACAACAACCAAAAAACCCACTAAAACAGAACAAACAAACAAAAAACTAAAGGAGCACCTAAGCAAAACTATATTTAAAACCTAAGGAAGAGATGTACATGGGAGATGGGGTGTGGAAGGAGACCACAAGGCTGCAAAAGATCTTTGTTAAGAGGAGAAAAAAAATAAACATGTCCTCTGAAATCTGCAGTGAGTCACTACAGGTCATGTTTTATGGGGATTTTATTGCATGCTTCATGTGTACCTTGTAGAATAAAACCATATGCATCTGATTAGATTACTTAGTACTGGGAGTGTAAGCTAAGAGCTTAAATTGACTGCAATTATTTTTAAAGGAAATTATATTCCTGCTGTTTTCTGTCTGTCTGCTGTCTTCTATCTTTTTCTCTTTTATTATCTCTTTTATCTTGATTCTAAGATGGCTCTCACACCGTATCTACCTTGCCATCCCCTAGTTTGTATGAAGGCGATTCACAGCTCAGTGCACTGCCTGTCTCCCCTGATTGTTTACAACTGGTTTATTAACCAGGCTTTGTCTTGGACTATCTGTGCTTCATCGGGAGGGAGTGGGAGAGCACACTTGTTCATTTTGCATTAAGCATGTGTGCTGATGTGGAAACATCCACCCATACCCCTCAGCGGAGGTATCTGTGTTAAAATGAAACCAACTTTTATAGGAAAAAAATTAATTTATTACCAATGCAAGGTTATTACTTGGACCATATAACCTAGTGTAAGTATATGATATTGCCTCCACCTAAGAGTCCTGTATTCCTGATTAAAAATTGCCAGAGGGGAGTATATGCCTTGCAACCACTTATCTGCCCCGTTTTCAATTTCACCTGCTACAATATTCCATTTGAACTCTTTCTTAGAATTTTCCAGCTGAAGTGAAATATTTGACTTTCTCATTGGGCTTCAATTTTGGGGTGAGAGGGCAGGGGCTTGAGAAATTTCTTCCTTTTCCCTGTTGCCTTCCTGTTCCTTCCCCTAGAAATATGTTGCCATAAGTGCCTTTGGCAAAATAGTGATTAGCTATAATGAAGATCTGTCTGAGAGAGATTACTGCCTTTATGAGGTGGCATTTTTCAATGTGATTGTGCCTGCACCTTCCAGGCAGTTTGCTTTCTCTGGACACAATTATATTTATTTTGTTCTATAGTTTTAAGTACCTAGGCTAGGCCAGGCCAGGCTGATTTATTCATATTATTTAAGTAGACATAACATATAATACATTGAATCTCATGTTCTACCATGATATATTATCATTCTTGCTACCTACAGTAATGGATCCACGTGCAACTATCCACTTGAACCCCAGATTCCCAAGAAGACATTGCAGCAAAATTGAAAAACTGTTAAGAGGTGTATCTAGTCTAATGATTTTCGGATCTCCCCTGGCTCCAGACATGTTTCCTGGGGTAAGATTCATCACACCTCACTTCAGGCAGTCTACAGGGTAGATGTTAACATTTGAGGTATTTTATTGAGGCTCTTTTTCCCATCAGTGAAGATCTAGACATGAGCCTTAAGTGGGTTTGTAGCACTTAGTCTGATCCGCAGAATGCGAACTGTGCGTGGCTCCTTTGGCTCTGTTGACTACAGCTGCTCTGTCTGTTGAGAGCCCAGCTTGAGATATCTACACCAAGTTAGATAGGTCACAGTCTATATGTCCTACTAAAATCTTGGCCTTTAATTCTACAGATGTCTTACCATCAGTTCAAGACGCTTTTACTCAAAAACAGTGATTTACTACCTCCTCTACTTGGTTTCTGTGAGCAACAATATCATCTCACCTGCCCTTTCCAGGTATCATGTTCAATGTGTGTGCCACCTTCTTTGCAGTCTGGTTGAATTCACAGTCTTGCTGCTTTTTCTGCCCTTCCATGATACAGGCTTTCCAGGTCATTCTCGCAGCCTGAGCTCTTTTCCTGTCTCTCTTCGTCTTCTATCTCAGCCACTAAAGTTTCATATTCTTTGACTTGTACATGCCAGCCTCGTTCCTTTCAGAGCTTTCACAAAACTAACTGGAAAGGCTGTAGACTTGTCATCAGGTTACCCAACTTGATGAATCTCTCTATTGCCCTCACTTATTCTGCTTTATCAAATATGTCACCTACATTCACAATAAAGGTCATTAAAAGTCGGTGTCTCCCGTCTACCAGTTTTTGAATAGCTTCCCTGAAGAAGCTATTGTGCTTAGACATCATATGTGAGACCATCTCTTTTGCTTTCAACCCAGCACTGCCTTTCCCCATGCTGCTTCTTGCACCAGTAAACTAAACACCCCTAAGAGCACCACCTGGTTGTCCTGCCGGTTCATCTGGAAAACTCTTCCTTCATGTTTAGCAGAGGCTCACAGGCACCTCTAGGAGATCTGTACTTAAGACACAAGCTGCATTCCCATAGGGACACCTCCATGCCCATGGCTAACACAGCCTTCGGGCTGCCTGTCCCCTTGGAAGAGTCCCATCACAGGAATTTCTCCCCTCAAGCCAGGCAGCCTTTTTGCCATATGCAGTGGTCCTTATCTACACTTCAGTTTTAACTGAAGCTCTGTAGGGCTCCATTACGGGGTTGGTGTTCATGTTTCCTGTTGCTTGAACAAACTTTATTCTGACTTGCATTGCCCTTCTCAGTGCTCACCCATTCATTTTCTGAAGCAGCACTTCCCTCCACCACACACTCACACCCACACACACTGCAAAAAGTAAGGAGAAATAATTTACTTTTTCTTTTAAAACGTGGCAACATGCAGGATTGACCACTTCTTCACCTCTTGAGAGTATCGCTTTGTTAACATCATTTTCAATAGAAATCTTTATCTGTGCTTTTACAGGTCTAGCCTTTTGAACCCTCAGCAGTATGTTCTTGGACTTTATGATTTTAACCAGGTCCATTATTATCTAAATACTTGGGGAAGCAGGCAGGGGAGAGAAGAGAGAATGACAAGTGACTTCTTAAAGTGCTGTTCTCGGTAGCTCTTTACAATATACATTAGCAACAGCAGGGAGAAGAGCTTTCATGGTAGATCTGAGCCTGTTAAAAAAAGAAACTATGGTGCATAGTCTCAAAAAAAAAGGGGGGCCGGGGGGGGTTGGTTCATATCCGTCATCATCAGGCTTGGCATTTCATGTTTGCTTAGGGTGATCCTGTTGTGCACAGTCTAGACGGAGCTGTGTCAGGTTTGCCCCTGCTGCTTTACGGTCGTGCTGGCTATAGTTTGCTCATGAACAAAATCTCTTTAGGTGTTTTGGGATGCACAAAGCTTAAGATCTTTAAATGCTGCTCTCTAGAGTGTGTGTTCCTATTAATGGGCCCATAAAGATCCCCTTATTTATTATTGTTTAATTATATGCAACCTGTTGCTCCAAAATAGCTGTGCATAATTGCTATTTATTTCTGGGCTGGCTTCTCTGTACATGTATTTAAAACATACATTTTGGGTTTAGTGAATCCTGTGTTACTCATTGTTCAAAGTGACTTTATTTTCCCTTGTCTTTTCTGTAAATGTTCTTTTGATATTTAGAGTGTTAGTGATGATATTATTACATTGCTGTTAGCTATTGAATGAATGATTGCTGTTGTATTCTGAATGTGCTGATGCTGAAAATCTGTGATATAAATAAACTTCCTCTGGTAACATCATTATAATAGCACAAGCAGCAGAAATTTATGGAAAGAACAGATTAAATGCTTAGACTTAAATTCTTCAGTGTGCAACTCCGCTTAAACTGCTGTGTCTGAATTTTGGGTTGCTGAATCAGGTGGAAAAAATCAAACTGACACATCGCTTGTCTGTGCATTTTTACTATGATATATTATGTTACTAAAAGAAAAAGCTCAAAATCTACCATTGATAATCCTGGCTAAAACTTGGAACATAAATTATTAAGATCTGTAGTTTCTTTTCTAAGTGGCCTGGGACTTAATGCATATATCACAGCAAAGAAATGTAACATCAATATGTACTTATGCATTATAACATGAGACGTTTTTATGTGCGTAATAAAGCATTCACTATGTAACTGTTTATCCAAGCAACCGATAGGAAGGTTGAGAAATTCACACAGTTAATCATATTTATTTAGCTAATTAACAGCTAATAGCATTAATCATAAAATGCATGAATATTTAAAAAGCAATTTATTATTGAATATGAAAACTATTTTCAAACTTGCTTTCCAAACTATATTTTGTTTATTTATATTGATAAAATCTCCCAAGATACCCAGTCTAAGTATTTCGCATACTCATCCTGTAAATTGAAAATGCAGGATGCAAAGTACTACGCCAGGAATTTACCAGAGCTCCACACACCTCCACTAACCATCTCCAATTACACTGTGTAATCACTCCTAGGCCAGGGAAATGAGACTCCCAAAGTCAGGGGTGCTTATCTCCAGATTGCTGCAGTCACCTACGCCTCGTGTGGAGCCTCAGGATTTCCCAGAAATGGATTGAAAAGTAATATTATAATTATGCAGTAAGACTGTTGCGCTGGTCCCCAACCTTTGCTGCCCTTTGGCAGCAATACTGAGCGAGTAATGTTGTACAGTGGGATCATAATTTCTCCCTGTCAGCCTTAAGTGTTAACTCCTTAATTCCCTGTGGCTCGGAGCAATGCTGTCCATTAGCAGCCTGTGGGGAATTAGTGAAAAAGCTGAAGACATCACCAACATCTGTGTTTCTAATTCAGTAGATTTGTTCTCTTCTTTTCAATAACTTTTTTATTACAAGTTTAATAGTGCCCAGTGAGACTCACTAATAAATGAATGAGTGTTCATTTCCTGCACAGGTTTTGTCAAATTTGCCCTATTATCGCCCAAGTCCAGACTAAGAGTAATAGAGTGACAAGTCTCATTGAAAATTGAGGAGAGGGAGATGTGTCTCTCTGGGGGAAGAACAGGAAGACGTGCATAAAGGCAAAATTAAAGTCTAAAATTAAAAAATAAAATAATGTAGCATTTTACCTATATTTTTCAAACGTTTATTTGTAACCACATTTAAATTAATTGGAGTAAATGACTGAACTCGGTGGGTATGCGAAAGATGAAATTGTAACCACTCACAGAAAGCATTACAGCAGCACTTTAGCAGTGCTGTGGGGATGGCTGTGTAGGAGGCATTTTCATACCAAATCAGGGTTTTTTCTGAAGTTATTTATAATTGTTTCAGGAAAAATCTACCTCCCTTCAGGGCTTTGGCCTGTAAGAGTGGGTGCTTGCTTGCTTTATGGTGAGGCATTTTCAAATGCACCATGTTCCCTATGGCCATTTTAGAGTTTTTCTGTAGTACAACAGGTTTCGACCAGCTGAATTTTTTTCCAAATTATGTTTGTCTGGTTTGGGGTTCATTTTCAGTGAGCTGAGCATTAGTTTATTGCAGAAAGGAAAGCTTTCAGTCAGTAATTGAACTCCAAACTGACTTGGACCTTAATCCTGCAACGACTTAGGCAGATATTTAATGTGTCCATAGAGCAGCCAGTGGGTTTGGAGTCTGTGCTTTATGGGATTGCCTTCCTTTGGAAATGGGAGGTCTGCTGATGACAATAACTTGAAATGCTCACTTAAAGTGGGCTGCAAAGTGCACAATTAAACACATGTTTGAGTCTCATCATCCTGGGAGACTGTTTCCAAATATTCAGAAATTACCTGGGTTTAAATCTCATATAAATGCTGTTAAAGATGAAGAAATTCGGTGTAAAAATAATGAAACTGTATATTTGTATGCACATGTACAACTCAGTATTGGATCATTTCACTCATATTCTGAACATACGTTACATTTCTCTTTTATGCATGAAAAGGGAAACTGCAGTCCAGCCATACTATGATCGAAGTTTATACTAATATATTGCAATTTGTGTGCTCAAAATGGTCCTCTTAGCTTGCATATTTAAACTAATGCATAAGATCGTATACATAAGGCCTATAAAATTATAAACTATTGTAGTCCAATTGGATTATAAGAATTATGAGTTTCTTTTAAAAGTATATGTGCTTTTGTGAGCTTATCTGGTTACCTAGTTTAATGGAGAATGACATCCTTTTCTGTGTTTTTCTAGTGGGGGAGTGAGAAGAGGAAAGTGAAAGGTTTTCATCCGTCCTATAGAATGCTGTAAAGAGATTTTAAAGGAGAAATTTTAAATTATATAGAAAGGTTATAATTTTCTGTGAAGTCATATGGAACTCAGCACAAAGTGCTGATGACTTATTTTCATGTAAATTCTTCATCTTGATGTAATTCACGTGGCATCAGCACTGATAAGTAATCAGACCTTTCTGATAAAACCTAAAGCACAGAAGAATAAATGAATGCCATGCATTTAACTCTTGACTGTAAAGCCATAATCTAACTTTGGTTTCGACTGTATAATCCATAAAATATACACGAAACGTGGAAACCAAGGTGACTGCAGTAGAGGTGAGCCTGGCAGTAGCTCACGGTGCTGGAGAGCGCAGGATTGCTGCTGTGGGGCACAACCCACTGCAGCCACCCCAGACTGACTTTAGCCTACTTAGCTCCTCCCTGGCATGCTGACCTCAGCCATGGGGCTGACGTGTATTTAATACATAATTAAAGTTCGAGTGCGAGTAGGCTTGTGGACACTTTCTCACTCAGAGCTGAGGATTTTTTGTTCAGATCCCAAATGAATTTTGTTTGTGTGTATATCAGTGTTCTCTGCTAGCCAGGGACGAAGACATATTAATACTTATTCAGTCTTTTGTAATATCCTTTGCAATCTTCAAATTAAGGTTCCGTGTAAGTATATTGTAGTGTTGTCGGTTGTTCGTGTTATTAATCCTGAAATAATAAAATGTGTATTAGATAGAATCAGGGCAGCTCAACAGTATATTGCAGACTATAAGCTTTCATTAACAGCTACAAGAAATTTTTTGTTAACTCAATGTGTGTAGAGACAGGGAGGGAGAGAGCTGGAGGGAGTGTGATTTGGGTTTGATAAAGAGAGGATAAAACAGGAGTAGGATTTGGATTCTGGACAGCTCTGGCTGCTCTTCAGCTTTTTCCATCAGTTGTCTTCTGGCAATACATTGTGCTGCTTGCTCAAACATAATAATGGTCTTTTATAATGGTCTTTTAAACCCGTGTTTCATGGGCCAGGTAGGTTAATGTGCAAGAGCTTTTTATTTTTACTGGGGGTTTTGGTGTTGCTCTCAGCAAATAGGTGAATGCAGAATCCTACAGAATGCTGCAGTTTTGGAGATTTTTTTTTCCCACTATGATTAAGGAATAGTTCATCTATAACCAGAGCAGATCTCAGTCACCAGGAGATTGCAGTTGCCAAAAGGGGTATTTAATCATCTGGCTAGGGTCAGATCTGGAAAGAAAGGCCATTGTTACGGCTGCAATCTGACTGCTGAGGAGAAGCAGCCAGAAGTGAACCGCCCGCTCGCTCTTCCATCCATCTGCTCCCTCCTTTCTCCATTTTTCTAAATATTTCTTTTGTGCCACTTTAATTATGATCAGCAGAGGCACTTGATAGAAGCTCTTTGTTCCGACAGGTGTGGTGGGTCCTACGATTTCAGCACTCCTCTGTCTGGGAATGGTGGAGGAGCACTACAGAAACAAGAGCGAGACGATAACGTGCACTTGGAAGGACAGGCATGTGTTTATTTCCCAAATGCTTTTGGCTGGAGTGGCACGTGACAGCCCGTTTCACGTGTTGATATGCGGTGCCTGGTGCTTTCATGTTTCTCAAAGGCATCTGATGCTGCTGAAGCATCATGACAACTTGGCTGTCTTTGGGATCAGAAGGTTCAGCATCTCTTGGGCCCGCTGCATCTGCTGGTTCATTTGGCAAGAAAAGCAGTGGTTCACAGTAATGTCTTCCACCTCCCAGGTTAAGCAGAAGAATATATTAATTGTAGCTATGTGTTGTCATCTGTACGCTCTGGAAACAATTAGGGAAAACCTTCCTAATTTTCCGTGCAAGCTGAGCCTCGGGTGTTCAGTAATAAACCAGCAAACTGTGACTTTGGCGCTTGGATGTATTGGAACCTTGCATGACTGCTGAGCTAAAAATGAAGCAATTCGTTCTCTCCTTCCTTAAGTCTGATCTTAGCACTGTATTTTCACAGTTTTCTGAATTTCAGGTTTCTGAAGTTCCCCCAAAGTAGCATTGTTATGTGACTTAATAGAGGCTTTTGTGTGGGATTATACACATTTGAGAAAAGGAATCAGCAGATTCTCATAAATGAATAGTGCTGCATTTCTTTAGCAACATTTCTCCTTGATCTGCACGTTTCATTTTTTGTCACCAGATTACAAAGAGAAATTGAGTCAAAAAAGTTGTGGCCATTGCTAGACAAGGAAACAGCATGTTGTTAGAGAGGGAAGGTGGAAGCTCTCTCGTTTGTGCTTTGGTTTGGCCCAAAGGAGGCTGCAGGGCTTGTGCCAGCCCCGAGTGCAGTGCAGAGCAGCACATGAGTGCCCTGGAGTGTGTAGTTAAGATGAGTTAAGCTCTGCCCATTTAAGCAATCAATCAAACCAGTCTGCCTTCCTCATCAGTTAATGCAATGAATGAGCTTCATAATGTACCATGAAATGAGAAGCTTTTCTATGGAGGTTTAAAAACAGAAATGTGACTGCTTAGATAAACGCTGTACAATTGCCTTCAGTTCCAAATCACATGCTATCAGCTTCAATTAGGTTGAAAACTGTCATAAGGTTTGACTTTTGCATCTGGGCAGCGTCTTAAATTGGGGTGTTGGTCTTAGGTAAATACAATCTGACCACTGGAACGTGGAAGAAACAGTAGGAGACTACACCAAGATATTGCAGCTAATGACAGCTCCTAAAGCTGCAAGGCTGTTTTACCAGCATTCCTGTAAATCAACTTCTCTATCATATTTTAGGCATTAGAAATTCTGTTAGCACACTGCTGTGGTTAAAATTCCCATTGCAAATGGCAATTGCATGTTGTAGGATGTCTCAGATGCTCCATCCATGGTGCTGGTGTTGCTTTAATACTAATGGCAATGGAACTGTGTCAGTATTAACAGATGCAGTGGCTTATCTAAGCCTATCATTATAGTAGCCACATGCTTACTGGGAAAGCACAGTATCCTATTTCACAGAAAGTTAAAGAATTATTGACACTTTAAGTGACAGCATGGTATATAGGGAGATGCCATAGTGAAAAAGTTATCTGATGGCTTAGATTTATTTTTTCCTGTCAAGTTTAAATTGTCAACATTTCTTGTAATAATAAAACTCTTTGCATGGAGAGGACTATAATTTAATTTACTACTGTGAATATTGATTCCTGGATAGTACATTCTTTATCCTGCAGATGACCTAGATCCTTGGTTCCCTAGGGGTTTCGAATAATAACAGCAGCAAAATCGTCTGGATTACATAAGAGACTTGATGGAGATTAGTTACTTTCTCTGCTGACATTTTAATTTTATTCATTTAATTTCTTCCTCATATTCTATGTCTTGCTTTGTAAGCTGGAAACCATTGTCAGTGGATTGGTGGTGATGCGCACTGAGTGTTTTAATCATTCTTCCCAATCATAACAAAACTTATGTTCAAAGTAAACCAGAAAAGGCCACATTCACTTAGAGATGTGATTTCATTCCTCATAAATTGGAATAATCCTCATAGAGATGAATTGCTCCAAGTTTATATATTGGGAGGATGGTTGCCATGCGCTCCTGACGGAATTCCCTTGTAGCAGTCAGTATGGTGAAGGGTTGCATCTTCTTTAGAAACAGTGGGGAGTATTCCCACAATGCAGGGACAACTGATGGAATTCCCCTTGGAATCCACAAAATCCCCTGTTTCCAACTCCTGCTTTACAAGAAAGGATAAGAGCTGCAAAAATGATACGAGATTCTTGAAAAGAATAGGGAACGACAGGAAGCAAGGCCAGTGGAAGAAGTGAGAGAATAGGGGTGTGGGAGGGAAGGTGGGAAGAGTCCATCAAATGCTTTCTGAATCCCCAGTTGAGGGTACAAATGGATGAAATATTCAGGTTTTTGAAGGCTCTGTATCCATAGGGGCCAGTGATCAGTCAGGTTATTGGGAGCCTAAGAGAATTACCAGGTCTCTCAAAATTCCCCATCTACCCATGGGAACGTGGCAGAATTCTACGTGGAAAACCCAGAACAGAGCACGACAAAATAGCACAGTTTCAGCATAAAACAGGGGTTACTTCAGCAGGTTTTTCAGCTGTATTTCCTTTGCCCAGTTATTTTGAGCCACTCTAAGGCGATTAGAGCGGCTCGTTACCGACACTGAGGAGCTGAGAAGGCGAGTTGTGTTCCCTTTTGAGAAAACTGTCACTATCTCTGCGTGAGCTCGGATGGGATTGAATAAAAGTCTGTTTTGTGCTCAGAGCAGCGAGCGAGCCCTCTTTCTGCCTGCCGTGGCTGGGGTTAATACAGTCAGCTGGGGGATCTAAAGCCTGTTTGCTCCATCTTGCAGCCGTCTGCTCTGGGAGCTCTACTGCAACAGGAGATACTGTGTATGTACATTGAAGATTATTTTCCCTGTCCTCTAAGCATTTCACTGCTGCCCACCAAAGAAGCCTTTACCTAATTTAGTGACTGTTTTCTCCCTGAAACACTTTCCAGTCGAGGACCTGATTAAGTAATACTTTAAGCTTACAGAAATCCTTCCACCACCGTTATTACAAAGAAGTAGGAAAATGTAATTGCCCGGACAGGATTTGTGATGGGCACATTTATTAGCATAGATTATTTTGTATCTATAATGGATACATAAAATTGCTTTTATATAAAAATAGGATTCTGGAAATGTTGTTAAGTCCCTGAAAGTTGTGTTTTAATTTTATCTAAGATGAGACAAAAAATCTGACAGTACAGCCATGTAGCTGTTATGGACATAAAGGGAGAAAATTACTGTATGTGGGAAGTGATAAACCCTCTAAACCCATATCTGTCTGGCACCACAACTAAAATAGAGAAGGAAGTTCCTGAAATAATTTGAAGATATTTTTGTTGAAGATCAAATTTTAAAGTTTTAATAACAGCCTTTTAGGTCAGAAGGTTATGTGATTTGTGTACCACGCACAAACCTGGTTTGTGTACCAGGAAAACCAGGGTACTTTGCCACAGGTTCAGTTTCCGAGAAGATAATTACCTCAAGTATTCTTAGGAATAGGATAGACATTTAGGAAATGGTATAATGAAATCTGAAAAGAAATTCAGGATGGAACAGCCTGGTTCTTAGTCATAACCTCAGCCATTTGAAGCAGACACAGATTTTATTTCATTCAACACAGTCACTGCTGTTCCTTATATATCTCCCACACTTCATGTTGCACAGTATGTTCCTACTGCACAATCTTCAGGCACAGAGAGAGAAAAACTAATAGTTTTTTAGATAGGTGTGGTTTCTTAATTAAGTGTTGCATTTTAAATCATCAAATGTATTTAAATTTAGTCCTGGAAATACTCAGTGTTATTATTAGGACTCAGAATCTAGGTCAGCCTTTCAGAAGATTCTGGGATGGGGGCATGTCAGCATGGGCAAAAGCATTAGCCATTCAAGCTGCATGTGAATATGCAGAGCTTCATATGAATTTTTATTACATTAAAGAAAAGGGTTAAGGGAAAAGCCAGAAGGGGTTGGCGGAGAAAAAAGAAATCTGCGTTTGTAAGTAACAGGATTTTGCAATTTAGCCCATGTGTTAATGGCAAAATGAGCCCTTAAAAGTATTCTTTTCTACAATACTTCATTTATGGCTACTGGTTAATAAGGCTACTCTGATTTCAATAGTTGCCTTAATTTAAAATGCTACCTTGATTTTCACAGGAATGGCTCTTATTCCATGAATAAATTATTACTTTGTCACTGTTTTTGTCAGCACTATTAACTATGGAATATATTCTGGCTGGTCATTTTAAGTGTCTTTCTTATCAGTATTGTGCCTGGCATTCATTATCCTCTTATCTCTCCTCCATTTCTCTCAGCAGAGAGGTAATGGATTGATTACTTTCACTGCTATATTGGTCAGGATGTACAACAAATTCTCTTCAGCTCTACAGCTCATTCATCATGGATATCCTTTAATCCCCATCCCTGAGTTTAAACGTTTCATTCTCTTCATATATATTGGATATTATTAGCAAAGACTAGAATCCAAGCAGTGCATCTTTTATCACTCCTTTACTGTAAAACAGTCACTGAAAATGGGGGGAGGTCTGTCTCTGTTATACTGCTCAGGGGGTGTTTCAGTGCCACAGAACCACTAATTCAACAGCATTTGCATTTTTGGAAACACTGAATTCTGTGTTGCAACTGGAGAATTACTGAAAAGAAAAACCACAAAAGGGTTTTTTGTTGTGTGGTGCTCCCCAATGTGCTGTATATTCCTATGGGTAGTAACAGTATCTCTGCTAAATGGGTGCATATTTTCAATTTTTAAATGGTACTTGAAAATAAAGACCGTTTTCTTGTGAAAATTGTGTGCTATATATTGTACATTCATACTAGGGAAAACTCTCTCAGAGCAGCTGAGTGGGCGTCACAGGGTTTCCTCGCTGTAGCAAGTGGAGCACAGAGAGTAGGAGTGCTTTCCTTGGATTTTCTGAGAAACTCGTTCCTCCTGGTTAAACTGTCATTGCACAAGAGTCCAGAAGGCATCAACATTTTGCTTGGAAGGACCAAGACAGCAGAAGAACGATAGGGCAAGCTGAAATTGGCAGTATACATAAAGACTCTCCTAAAGATACAGAAAGAAGTTGTTCGTTCCTGAGGTATATGAAGGGCAAGCACAGTCTCTGTACTGCAAGGGAGGTTCCCCAGAATGTAGCCGTGTCTAAGAGGTAGCTCTGTATCACTAACTGCTCATCCTCTGGGAGGCACATTTGCTTTTCTTGTCACTGACACTGTTCCTGATACGGATGCTTATCAGTTTGGACTGCACCCAGCACTGACGTGAGGTTACATCAGCACCTCCTGTGCAGAAAGGGCTTAACCTGCATTTTTTGAAGGCATTCATTTCATCCTGGGAACAGACTAATCTTGATTCCAGAACAAATAGAGGAAAGAAATATTCTAAATCTTCCCAAAAAGTATTAGTCAAATATGCAGAAAGGCACCAGTCACTACAAGTTATCTAACCCTGAGAAGCAAACGCCAAAATCACTGATAGTCCTGTGACTCAGTCTCTGTTACAGTCAAGCCCTTCCTGAGTCTCTTCTGATGAAGGTTTCTTGCAATGAGGTTCACAAACGGCCTCTCCAATGCTTTCCTCTTGTATCCATGCCCTAGTCTCATCAATAAATATTAAAGTCTTCTCAGGATTATCCCAGATGAGTTAAGACTGATAAAGAGCAGGGGAGAAATTAAAAAATTGATAGCCATATGGTGACCTGCAAGAGCAGCAAGTCCCTTCAGAGAAGGTGGTGGTATTCATGCATTTGTTTTTAAATAGAAGAGACATTATATCAGTAAATTAGAATGACAAGTTATCTGAAATGCTGACAATATTCAAGTTACAACAGCCGTGATGCCTCTGGATGAGGAAGAAGCAGGGAGGAAGGAGATCTAGGCTATGGTTCTGAGGACCTGTGTTTGAGCATGTATCTTACAATGCTGTAACAGACTGCAGAGAATACAGCAACTGATCCAATGTTCAAAGATGTAAAGAGATGGAAATTTATCTTTTTTATTTAAGCATAAATAGTAAAGCACCGAAGCATTTCCGGTACTGTGTCTGCCCAAAAGAAACCACAGAACCGCTGTATATTTTCCCTCAAGAAAAGAGAGAGAGTACTTGCTTCTGATGGCAACACATTTCTTTAACATGAGGTTTTGCAAGAAAAATATATCATGTCATGATACTTCAGAGCTGTCCTGCCTTCTCAATTAAATAAAAAAACCCTGCTTATCATTATACCTATATTCAGTGTCTGGGGAAACAGTCCAGAAGGAAGATTGTATTGCTTCAGCTGGGTACTGAAATCTCTGTAAGCAGCCCCTTACCTCTTTGACATCTCCTCTTAGATGTCTTGTCAGAGTCTCTGCCTCTGACATCTCTTTTCGATGTCTTTTGTAGTTGCTTTAAATGGAACATGGCCAAAAATTAAGTTCTCATCCTTCCCTATGTCCCTTTTATTGTTATCAACAGTGCTGTTATCATCTCCGGCTCTCAGCAGTCGGCATGTTCACAGTTACACTTCTGAATGTTTTGCTCGCCAGAATTTGTCTGGTTGGATCAACAAGGTTTTTGTCACTGCTCCAGAAGTAATTAGGAAGGACAGATTTCTCAGCAAGAGAGAGGCACGCAAGCAAATCTAGACCCGTGTTAGGATCCGTGAAGGTTACTGCTTAAAGGGATAAGATTTTTAGTAGGGCAGTAGAGCCCAACAGAGGGGGAAAAAAATATCTCTCTCTGTGCTGTTTTAATTTGTACTGAAACTATTAATAGCCCAGGCTTTTCTCATTTCCTGTATTTTTCCCAGTGTGTTGTCCCTTTCTGCTTTTGCTCCCACCAGACTGAAAGAAAGAGTTATTTGTTGTCTTTAGAAATGTCATTTGTCCTCTATCACAGTATTTGATTTCCTGGCACCTTTTGCTCAGCTCTGTGGTTCACAGTAGGGATAATGTTGTGTCTCAGCGACCCCATCATATTATAGTACAACACTGAAATTCTTTCAGGTATGCAGGAGAGGGAGAACTGCTAAGAGTTCGATGTTGCACTCTCCCACAAAGAGCACTCTCTATTTCAGCCCATCATTTATTTAACATTTGACAGCCTCCAAAAGGAAGGGAGGGTTTTCCGTGCACTTAAATGCATTCTGGAAGGGTGAGATTCAGCCTGTACTACTGTCAGACAATCTACAGATCCACCTCATTTGACTAATTTCTGCTAGTATTGTAATAATTTCAAAAACAACCTTTGTAGAAGTCCTACTTTCAGCCTGCCCTGTCTTTGAATGCAGGCTCCAGTATTCAGCCAGAAATCAATTATTCACTGTCTTTTGAGAAGATTTCCCCCTGACTTTACTCCTCAGGCCCTGGGACAGGGCTGATGCCATACTGGTTTGATTTGGGCAGGGACTTGGGACTGAGAGCAGAAGGGTTGGTGTCCAGGGTTGGAGCTGCAGCCTCTAAAACAAAATTCCCAGTGAGTTTTTGGGTGCCCCATTGTCAGGTAGTGCTGATGCAGACACTTTCTATGTTACACTAGAGCTTGTGTCCACCTGAGTCCTCAGGCAACTTGAATCTTGTCCTTGGCGATGACATTTCTGCTTGTCCTGGTTGAACTCAGGTATCCTGTTTCTTTTATCTGTACCAAGATCACTTGAAGCTCAGCTGCCATTCTCTATTTCATATCTGGAGGGCACCCACCAATGTGATATTTCCAGCTGACTAGTGCAAAATAAGGTTCTTTTCTGCTTTTTGATAGTCAGGAGCTTTTAAATTATCATCTCTTCCAAACTGCAACCTCTGCCATGAATTACCGTTGTGACCTCACTTTATTTTAATAATTTTATCAAAAACATATTCAAATAGCTGTGTCAAGTTTCTCATCAGGACCCCATAGTGCTCTTCTTAATATACTAAGATCATTATTGAGAGACTAAATATTTTTCTTCCATGTAGCTCCTGTGCACTGATTTGAGAATTTTGATAATTTTATGTGTTTCTGGTTTTGAGTTCTTGTGAGTTATATAAGATTAATTATTAAAACCAAATATGAATATAGCGTAATTTCAGATGTTTAATAGCTGAAGAAATAAGAGCCTAGTTTCATTGAAGATACACAATTTTTGAGAAAGTAGCTTAAAATATGAAATATTTCTTTATCGACATTTGTATTAAAATGTGGTACTTAATTTCTGTTTGTTTCAGTTTCGATTAGAAATGCTAATTCAAATAAATTCGAGCTGAGAAAACAGTTTTGAAAACTAGCAGTTAAAAAGAGATCCGGAACTATCACTGAATAGGATACGGGAGAATTAATGCCATCCTTCTTAAAGCAGGTCGAAAATGAAAGCCTGAATGACTATTAGCACTATTCTTTAAAAACATGCAATACAATATTCATTAAGTTTTGATCAAATGTTTTACAAATGGAGGATGATTCAGATCTTTTTTATAAACTGATTTTATTGTAGGAGTATTTTGCTATTAGATGATTTGTCTTGCTAGGGAAATACTCTCCTCTTATTACATTCAGATTAGACTGAGACTTAGCTGAGGAGATTTTGAGAGTTTGGTTTTTGGTTTCCTAGAGCTATCCAGGATAACTCTCCTCCTAGTGTCACGGGAACTACTGCTGTATTGAATGTTTGCCATGGGAAGTTTGAGAAGGCTATTATCAAACTCTGAAAAAAAGATCCTGAACTTCAGCTTTATAATAATTTTTTTAATACAGCATCAGAAAGATGCAAAAGATCTGCCTGGAGACTGACATTTAGCTATTGTGCTCTTTTAAATTAAATGACAGCTCGTACAGGCATTCCAGGGCTAGGTGTAGAATCCTGTTATTTAAACATTGTCAAAGCTTGGGTTTAATTAACTCTAATTCAGTGTAGTTTCCCCACCCTTGCATACTCTTACTGTCTTTCTTTCAGTCCCTCTCTGTCTTTTCTTTCTGCTGGCCTTGAAAGGCTTCAGAGCACCTGTCAGGGTTACAGTGGGATTTCAAATGCCTTCATGCCGGTTGCTGCGTGGAAGGAAAAATTACGTCCTGGCAGAGCAGCAGCGAAGCATTTCATTGTCAGCTGGGAGAGCTGCAGGGTAAAGCTGGAGTGCTAAGTCTCGAGCTGGCTGGGGCTCTTAAGTGTTCCAAATGAGGAATGGGTGGTTTCTGAGGTGAACAGAGCCACCCTGCTTTGCTGATCAAAAACGTGGGGGACGCATTTGGACTTCCAGAGCCAAAGTGAACGGACCATTTGTCAACCTCACCATCAAATGAGGCGGCAGAAGTTGCCCTGTACCTGTCCTGGAAATCACAGAGTCATAGAATGGTTTGGCTTAGAAGAGACCTTAAAGGTCATCTCCTTCCAACCCCCTGCCATGGGCAGGGAACCTTCCACTAGACCAGGTTGCTGAAAGCCCCATTCAGCCTGGCCTTGGACACTTCCAGGGCTGGGGTGTCAACATCCTGTCTGGGCAGCCGCTGCCAGTAAATGATTTTACCAACCACACCAACCTTCACAGTAAATAATTCTTTCCTAATATCCAATCTAAATCTACTCTCTATCATCTTGAAGTCATTCTACTTGTCCTAAATGTTGCAGGAAGGGCTGCGGTGCCAGCAGAGTCTGCAACTCTGGGATAGCAGCACACTGAGGATCACAGCCCAACTGCTACAAAGATGAGTAGCAGCTCCTAAGAAAATCAGCCAATAGCATGTGTGAGGGGATGGGAAAGCCATCAAGTAGTGGGGTGGCACAAACACATAAGATCAAAGTCTTAAGTTGCCTTTCGTTCAGTGCTCATTCAGGTTTTTTTTTTTTTTGGCAGAAGTAGTTCAGATTGAAGACAACCATTCCTGAATGCTTTTAAAGAAATAAATGGCCTTCTATGCATACCTAGTTCTCGCCTCTCCTTGAAATGCTACTGCAGTTCCTCAGTCTCTATGGATATATGAATTATTAGTCTATTTCTCCAATGTGATTTTGGATGACAAATATTCCCAGGCCCTGAATGGCAATTTTGTAATGAAAGTTACACTAGAATAGGCCAGGAACCAAACAGTACGCATTAAGGTTTGCTTTTATGTAACCACTATTCAAAAGCAGTCATCCAGCCTTTGGGTGATAACAGTTTTCCACCTCAGTTATGCCCAATTCAACAGCTTGGTTGTCTAAAATGAATCCTAAGTTTCCTCCTTTTTCTATATGAATCCCCGTTCCCTCTTTGCATTCAGTTCACATTCTTTTTCTTTCAGAGCTTTTATGGCTTCAGAAGCCTCTTCAGTTTCTCCTGGTGACTTCCCAAACAGTGAAAAGTCACCTGCTGTTTTTCCCCAGACCAGGAGACCTCTTTTTGTCCAGATCAGCTGCCAGCATGTGCATGATGTCCTTCATGCCAGTGGCTCCTGTCCTGGGTGCTCCCTGGCCACTGGGAGCAGTGGGGGCAGCCTTCAGCAATCTCTGCCTTTCAGTTGATGAGCATCAACCCCACTGATCAAAGGAGTTGAAAATGTGGACAGCTAATCAAAGCTCATCAGCTCCCCTTAGTACTTAGCAGAGAGATGGACAATCCTAGGGGAAGCCCAGCTGTGCTGAAACAGATGTCCAAGGAAGCAAGAAGACTCCCCCACTGGAGCTGCCTGTTTCTGTCTGCAGAAGGAGCCTAGAGACCAAAATTAAGGCCAAATGCCTTTTACTCAGCTAAATGTGGATTTGATAAATTTCAGCCCAAAATATGTACCCTCTGTAAAAATATTGCAAGTGTGTTTATCACAATTCAACTTTAATAAGCAGTATTTTGAGGAGTGCTCTCCTGTCCTCTGCCTGAGGGACTGGTGAGGGAAGCAATCGCATCCGCAGCTGTCTGCTGCAGTGCTAACAGAAGTGGACTGAAACAACTGTCAAAGCTGACACATCAAAGGTCTTTCTAGCTTTTCACAGCCTTGAGAAAAAACAACCTGCTCAGATGTTTTCCTTAATTTTTTTTTCCAGATTTTCCAATAGCCCTCTTCTCATTACAAAAAAAAAAAAAAAAAGAGAAAATATTTTAATAAATATAATGCCATTATTTTTCCATCACTCAGGGACCACTGTGATTCTTCTTATTAAAAATGGGATCCACATGGGATGCCATTAATACTGGAAAATAAGACAGAGTTAACAATATATATTGCCAGTGCGTGTATAGTGTATATGTGAAGTTATAAACTTGAAAATGGGTGTATAAAATACACATGAAATTGATAAAAGGACAAAAGGTGTGTTACTTTCCAGTCTAGTAGAAATGAATAGGCATGTACAGAACATTGTTATCCTTTGCTGGCTTTTAAGGCACAAAAAGCAATTTGAGATGTAGTCTTGCTTTAGTGCCATTTTGATTCCTCCCACGGTAATGTCAGTGCCTTCCATGTGTGTGTGGATGTACACATAACATTTCTATAAAAGAAACTTAGTTCAGTCCTGGTTAAAAATGTTTTGTTGTGTTGCTACTATTCATGCAAACTCTAAATTTTCTGTAGCTTTATGAAAAAAACGCATTTAAGGTTTATTGGAGAAGCTTCTACCTGCCCATTGGGGCCAATGCTTTGGGCCGTGTGTGGTGCTTGGCTTTAGGTGCCAGAAGGGTAACTTGGTGCAGTTGAATTCAAGGAGACTGAAGATAATGGGTCACGCTGTGCTGTGCTGCACTGTGCCATGAGGCCTTTGTTGTTACAGGTCCAGGTGCACGGTAGTTACCCCTGTGATCTGCTGGGAGTGCTGGAAGCCATTCCTAGAAGGATGAGCTGTAAGCTCAAGCACAGCCCCAGCAGACCAGCCTGAGCTCGGCCCTGAGCTAGCGATGCTCACACACCACCATGCTGTGTTGGGCTGTGGTTCTGTCATGCCCTGGCTCCTTAGGAAACCCAGTGCTGCTGCCCTGCACTCCCTTCCGAGATCTGGAGGTACTCCACGAGGTGCTACAGCTCTGGAGGTACCCCACGAGGTGATACAGCTCTGGAGGTACCCCATGAGGTGATAAAGGTCTGCAGGTACCCCACGAGATGATACAGCTCTGGAGGTACTCCACGAGGTGCTACAGCTCTGGAGGTACCCCACGAGGTGATACAGCTCTGGAGGTACCCCACGAGGCGATACAGCTCTGGAGGTACCCCATGAGGTGATAAAGGTCTGCAGGTACCCCATGAGGTGATAAAGGTCTGCAGGTACCCCATGAGGTGCTACAGCTCTGGAGGTATCCCAGGAGGTGCTACAGCTCTGGAGGCTCCCCATGAGGTGATAGAGGCACAAGCTCTGGGGCCGAGTACCTCAAGCACCATCAGATCATTCAGAGTACAAACCACATCCATCTCGGAGGAGGTGAGGGGGCAGTTTGCTTTGCAAACTCAGTGCTTTGATTAATCTATTCAAATATTAACATGCCTGGTGAGGTAGACCAAAATATCCTCTGGATTTATAAATATTCATACACTAACATCTGCCACATCTGCATAGTTATAACTCTGTTTCATGGGAGGAAAAGCATCTCTTTGAGGAAGGTCCAAAGTAGCAGAGGGTTTCTCTCGTCATACCTGTCACTTCACAAGTTGTGTAACTTTTAAAGATCTCTTATACTTGCATTATTTTAGAGTCAGCCTGGTCTACAAGGATTTAACTCCAGAATAACTGCTATTAATGTTCCTGGATCACTTTTATTATGCGTATGTGAGGTAGTATATGTTTTCCACAACATAAAATAGCCTGTTTGATCATTTGCAAGCTGATTTCTGCCACTGGCACAGTCCTGAAACAGCCATGCTTTGCACAGTTAATAGAGTCAGATTTTCCTTATAGTCTTGACCTCTACCTTTGGCACTTAAAAACATGCTTTGCATTTTCTATGGTTTGGCACAAATCCTCAGAACTCCATGTCCTTTCATTTTCTTTTTTTTAGATTTTATTTTCTTGCTTTACAGTTTTACTTCATTTATGGTTATTCCGCTCCAAGATGTCTTTTCACTAGGTTTATTCCTAGCTTCATTCATCTAAATTTTGCCTCTAAGTCTGCTTGGCCTTCTTCTTCCAAGACAAAAAAGAAAATAACCCAAAAATATAATCAGCCTTGTTTGTCAGTAGATTCCATACAAATCTACAGCAGCTGGCTGGCTAGTTATTAAAAAAAATTACTTCTTTTTAAAAGTTTGGCATACTGGAAATCTTTATTGCTTCCTAATTTTTTGGCATAGGGAAGGCATTGTTTCGGTGCACCACCAAGTAAGTGGGTGCACAGCAACCATATTCTCTTTTTGCTTTCAAACAGAACTTGAAAAGATTGTTCCTCAAGTAGATTCAAACTGAGACATTTATTGAATGCCTTTTTTTCCTTCCAGAAGCTCTATTCAATACAGCACGGTTCTTTTTAAGGAGTTATATTAATTTTTATCATTTATAGAATGAATACTAAGGACCACAAAAGAATGGATTGGGCTATTTCTTGGATCCATCAACTACAGAGGTAGAAAAACATAAGAATAACTAGAGTTTGCACTTTCAAACTTCCAAAGTTCTAAACTTTGACTTCTTTGACTTGAACCAGTAGTAAAGATTGGTGTGAAAATGATGCAAAATTTGTGTGATTAAGACAAGAATGGTATAGTCCCCTACAAAAGGGAATGTCTTGCTTTTATTTGAAGTTGTCATTGCAGACTATTCCCTGGAGAACAAGCAGAGATTTGAAGCTCTGATGAATGGCTGTTTTATAGAGTAGGTTCTTGCCTTCCTACTCTATCTTTCTAACCTTTGACATTACTTTGGTTAGTCAAAAGCAGTTTGACCCTATTATTTCATGAGAAATGATTGTTTGTCTTTATGACAAATTACAGACAGGTTAAATTGTCAAGAGCTATTAAGTCCCAGGCTCAGAAGTTATTTAGGCATTTTGAAAAATTTAATCTACATTTATTTCTGGGGTTTTGTTGGGTTTTTTTTCATTTCTTAGAGTTCTTGCAGACAAGGACCCCGGAGGTGCGGCTTCACCTTCAGTTTTATTTTACATTTATGGCATTATGAATCTTTAAAAATAAGTTGCAGCCTACCCAAATTACACTGCAGTTGAGCAATTTGGTGTCCTTAGGAATGCACTGAATTATCTTAATCACATTCTCAATGATGTATTACTACCTTTAAAAATTATTGCTAGGAGAAAATCACAAGTGTATAAGAAGGAGCTGAAGAATAAAAGTGTAACAGTTAAAGGAAAAAAGGCTAAACAAAAGCCAAGACATAAGCTGACTAGAAAATTAACATTAAAAATCAGGAAATCAAGAAACAGTGTTTCTTTGGTGGTATTGCAGGTGTGTCTCTGTACTGTAATTATTATACAGTACAGCCATGGGGACCAAATTCTGCTCTCAGCTGAACAGCTGTGCTGGTTAGAACTGGGAAAGAAATACTCAGTGTCACTTAGAAGGGCTTTGTGTCAGTTTAATTCCACGAGACACTGCACAGCCACACAGCTAAAACCAGCTCTGAATCTGGCTAAGTAGGTACCGCCTGATGGAGTATTGACTGTGTCTTCAGTGAAATAAATTGTCCCTGAAACTATTTTTCCCTGTAAAATGCCATTTCAATCAGTTTTTTTTCCAAACCACACTAATTAGAAAAGTCATTTAACCATCATTAACAAGGTACATATTTCCAGAATTTGTTATGAGAGATGATGTTGTTTCAAAATGTATTTTATATTTGTTATCCAGTTTAATGAAATTTAAATAGCAAGTTGATATGATCGTTCATTAAGATGTAAAATGGTCAAATACACTATTTTCATTTTAGAATGTCATGCTTTTAATTATGTTGTTGCTATTTAGTACCATAAAAACGTCCTATTTTCTAGGTCAGTGTTTCATATTTGTGTTATGATTAAAACAGTTTGACATTTTGAATAAAAATATACTAATTCATTGTATTAATTAAAAATAATGACCTAGAAAAACATTTCCAAACTAACCTAAAGACGTCAGCGCAGTGAGACTTGACAGTTGTGCCATATTGTCACTATAAATGACATTTTCTACAGCAAAGTGAAAATGTACATATAAATGAAATAAAAAAAAGAAATTAGGATCTATTTTCATTTTTAAAACTCTGTCCATGAAATCTTCAGTCCACTGAAAGGGTCACAGGTACTTGGAAAGACAAAACCAGCTTTTGAAATATTGACATTTCATGTGAAACATAAAGGGCAGCTTTTGCACAGGTAGATGTTTGTTCTTCTTCAATACATTTTGGCTTTCTGCTGTCGGAGCGGAGAGGGCAAGTACACGAGAGGTGAAATCACAAAGCCCTTGAAGCTGAGCTGTAGATTTTTAATGAGTTTGTTCCCAGGGTTGTTAATTTGCACACATAAACTGCTATTGCCACATACTTAATTAAAAGTACCACCATTTTCATTATATATATGTGTGTATGTGTGTCTGTGTATGTGTGTGTGAAAATTTATGGTTTGGAGACATGAGGAAAAATGAATGAAATTATAATAATTACCTCTTCTGAAACTGGTTCAGACACACAGCACACGCTGATTAGAGACACCAGGTTCTACTCTGTGTCATAGGGCAAAATATCATTGAAGACAAAAGTAAACGATCACTAACTCTTTTGTTCCTGAGGAATGCAAAATAAAAACTCAGAAGACCACAATAAATGGTGGTTATTTCATTCCCAGTTCTGTACATTCCTTTTTGGAGCTTTCATCGCTGGGTTTAAGGCTGCCCTTTGTGAGGACCTCGGAGGCTGCCCTCCTCTAGCTTGGTTCTACGTCCTGGTTTTGTGTGTCACAGATCAGTGAAGCAGCTTATGGATGAACATCCATGAATTCCTATCAAGAATCTTCTATCCAAATTGAAACCTGTTATTTTCTGTTCGCCTAAAGCTGTAACATGTCCCGTCTCCAGAATCCTCATGGTTTCAGCAGCAGTTTTCAAAGATAGCTCCCAACCCTCTACATTTCTTGTATTTCACTGTCTTTAATGCCCGGATTCAAAAGTGCAAACAGTTAATGCTTTCCGGTGTATGTGGCTTTTCAGATCAGTGCGAGTGGCTTTTATGGACCCCTGTAAACCTGCAAACTACTGTTGGGCAGCTCTCGTTCTAAATATTCTGGTCATTAGCAAGAGAAGCTGCAAGTACCTCAAATTAAAATAGATCTTTGATTTCCCACTAGGACATCCAGAGAAGAAATTCACTTCAATTCTTTTGTGAAACTTTACAACTTTGTCTTCCCAGTGCGGGCTGGAGCCCTGGCGAGGCTGTCATTTGAACTGGAGCCGTGTTGCAGCCTCTTTTGTTCTCTGCTCGCCTCAGATGCCAGCTCGCTGCCTGCTGGCGTGCCGGAGCGAGCGGGATGACTTGTGGTGACAGCTGTAAAGTTGCGGATGGGAGCAGAGAGAGGAAAAAAGCCCTTGTTCTGTTAGGAGGGGTTTTATGTCTCTCTGTTGCCATAACTACACAGAAGGAGAAAAACATGCTTCTTTCATGCTTGTCTAGATTCAAAATTGCCTGTTGTCATCCTTTCATAGGTTCAGCACCTTTGCGGGTTGGTTGTAGTAGCATTTTCAGGTTATGAAATGATTGTGAAATTTGTATATTGCCTTCACAGTTGAAATTTTGACTTAATCACCATGTTTTCTGAGGTGTTCTTTTGTTTTCGTTTGTATTTGAAATGTTTTAGCCAAGTCTTATCAACCATCTTCATTATGTGAAAGCCATTCAGCTCTCAAAATAGTCTTTATAAGCTTGCTTAATTCTTAGAGAGCCCATAAATTTTAATACTCATTAAATAAATCTTTGTCCTTTAATCTCAACAGACTTCTTAAAAGTGTCTCTCTTTTCTTTTTTTTTTTTACTTCTCAGTTTGGTAAGGCAGCTACTTAAGCACATCCTGATAACTTAATTCTCTATGAATAGAAACAACATTTGCAGTTAAATGGTTTCTTACATTATCAGCTAGTTATGGCTCATATTCTCTCACCATACTGTACAAACCCCCTGCTCAGGCAGCATGGATACTAGGAATTGCCTTTACTAAGATTTATACAAAAAATACTTAATAATAACAGAAATACCTTCCAAAAAGTTTGCTTAAAAATCAAGGCTTGAAAATCAAGGCTTTACCCTATTACCGGGAAACGCGAGTTAGGCAGAAGTGAGAAGAATGTTTTACAAAATGTTCCCTAAACAACTACAATACTGTTAGACTTTGGAAATTTTTCAGTGCTTTAAAATGTAGGGGAAAAAAACCAATTATGAAGTCTTTCGCATCTTAAGGACAGATAGAATCTAGAGATTTGAAATTATTGTAAGTAGGAAGATGTTCTGAGGAAATCTTGACACAAATTATGGCTTTTTTAACGTGAAACACCATGTTCTTAAAGCTCAGGGGGCCCAAAAAATAGCTTATTTATCATTTTTTTGAAATCTGTCGTCACTTACGATTCTTAGGTAAGTTAACAGCCCTGTATTTAACTACTGCAATAACTCCTGTAGTCATGAATAGTCATGATTGCAGCCCCCCCACCTGCTGAAGCTACAGAGCTGGGAACCAGTTGCTGAAGTGGAGTTGTTGGGATGCAGAATACCCCAGGGAGGGCCTAGATTTGACAGAGAGTGTTTTCTCTTTTTTTCTTCTTTTTTAATTTTATTTTGCAATATTTGATTACACTTACCTGTTCAGATCGTGTAGTGAATCACTGCGACTCATTGTGGGGACACAGTCCGTACCAAAAAACCAGTTCTCTATGATATGAGATGTCCACTGGACCAAGAAATGCTGTCAGATGCATTTAACCCAGTGCATAACACATTCCTGGTACTAAACCATCCACGGAGTATGCGGGCCTAAATACTGAGGCTTAATACCTTGTTATTTATAGGTGATGTATAATATCTTCTGGAAGGGTGAGATTGCAGTGCCCAAGATTTGAGTTGCTTTTATTTGCTTTCATTAGGCATCAGGTATTGCCGTATGTGAATGCTAGAAAATATGTGCATAACCACTGGCCAGTAAAAATGTATTTATTTCAAAGAATTCTCTTGATTACACTTACACACATTTTATGAAAAACCTAAGCCCTGCCCCTGTTGAAGCTGGGCAGCACTGCTTTGTTTACAATGGGCAGAGGAGCAGCCTCATCCTTGCTAATTAATGTATGTTAAGTGCTTTGAAGTCTTTGATTGTCAGGTGTTACACCTTAGAGTTGTGCTGTTTGGGGGGTTTTTTTGCTCTAATAGATTCAATTTGCTCTGGATACATCACTGATTTATTTTCAGAAACCTCTTTTTATATTTTCTTCTTTTGGAACCGGAGTGTTTTGTTTGCTGGCTGGTGGTGCACGCGTGCCTGTGGCTACTGCTCACGCACAGCTGGCACCAAACCTGGGCAGTGTCCACTGGTGCTGCCGTGTCAGGAGCCTCTTGGTGATCACACCGTCAGTGTCACAGATGGGTGCTGCTTCTTCAAAGCCTTCAAAGCTGGGAAACATTTAGCTAATGCCTTTCACTACATTAAGAGATCAGAAAGGTCCAAAAGCTGTCTCCTAGTCTTCTGCTACGAGCAATTAGGATAATACTGACTCCATCCCAGACTACGTAATAGCAAATACTTTAGCCTTCCCTTAAGTGTGGATTGATACTCAGGGCTGCCTGCTGGTAAATAAAACAATCAGAACTAAATTTCCCTTTGAATCTGGGCTATTCTGCATTTCCAGTGCTCACAGATTTATTTTTTTCCTTCTCTTTCTACCTGTCTCTCTCATTTTGTCTCCAGAGAAAATTATTGTCTGCCTGGAAATCAAGTTACGGTGCTAACTGACATAGTGGCATGTTTTATGTGGCGAGGGGACCAGACTGCCAGTTTGCTGGGATCTCCTGGGCTTTGTTTGCCTTGGCCAATATAGAACAGGCTGCAGCCAACTTTGTATTTAATCAGGGGTGAATCCTGAAAAAAACCCCGGCAGATCCTGATATAGGAAGCTACATCTTTATCTCAACATCTCAGTGGGTATTTTTATGCTGGGTCCTTTGGTCTTGCTGCCTGTCCTTACATGGATCACAGTGTGTGCTGGAAAATGAAAGAGATCAGATTGTCACAGTATTCTTTTCTCCTCTTTGCATCCATATATCTAATATAAATGCAATTCATTTTCAAACCCGGTCACATATGCTCACTGTGCATTTGTAACCCTGTTTGATTATAAATTAGCAGGCATGGATACCATAGAAGACTTTACCTCATAAATCAAAGCAGCAAAGGCATTCTAGCCCCCAGACTCCCTTTTTTATTATTTTAATGCATAACTGTGGTACCAAAATGTCCTTAAAGTTGCATTTAAAGAATTTTTTTCCTGAAGATTAAGGGTGAAGTTTGTCTCTGAATATAATCATAAAATATATTGAAATAGTTCTATGGCTTAATATAAGGAAGTATCAACTCTGTAATGTGTGAAGGCAGCCTTGAGGTACCTCCTAATGTCAGTTCCAGTGATGATAATAGCCTGAAAATTAGTTTCAAAACATGATATGATGACTTCCGTGAGTTTTTAATATATTTAGAAAGGTTCCATTTACACACAGAGTTGCAGTTGTCTTCCTCAAGTGAATAATCACCACAGCTGACTTTGTTGACCCTTTCTCATCATAAGGTGGGAAGAATTTGTCTATGTGAACAATAAAAAATTATTTAGCACAACAGGGCATCTCATTGCCAACAGTCCTTTGAGTAGAATTATCATATACAGCCGCGTATGTGTTGTTCAGCAGGATTTAAAAATATTTTCCGACTCTCCAGCATCTGTTACTGTTTTCCTTAGCAGCACAGGTGTGTCTAACAGTGTCAACACGACCAAGATTTAGACAGGTTGGTCTGCACTACAAAGTCCTACTGCCGTGGCTGTATCGGCTTGGAGTGTGACAACTTCACACCTTGCGTTTCACATTGCTGTGCTGACAAAACCCAGCAGAAGATGACTCTCGTTGCCTTTTGTTCAGGGGCTGGTGTAGCTGTGCCAGCAGTGATACTTCTCCGTCAGCATATGCGCCGTCTTCACCAGGGTGTGTAGCTGGGTAGCACAGGCTCGGCGGGGCATGGCCTCGCAGTCAGTATTGAGCTTTCCTCAGTTCATTGTATCTGGCTTAAGGGCTTGGGAAAGCAAAATATGCAGGAGACAGCCAGAACCAGTCGAGCATTTTCACATGCCTTTGGTGCAGAATGGTGTCCTGTGGAAACTCCGTAATGAGTAGAGACTGTGAGAGGAGGACTGGGCACACCAGTATCACGCAGGCAGTATTTTGCACCTCCATCCCAAGCCTTTAGCAGCCATCCCAAGCCTTTAGCAGTCTTGGCTCTTTGCAGTTCAGAGTGAGGGTGCTTCACTGTTCATCTGCCTCCCCCATCTTGCTGATACAGGATCCTTGCACAGGCAACCCCCGCTTTTTACACCCCCTTCTCCTTCTGCTCTTGATAAAGAAGTTCATCTAAAATTGAGATCCAATAAGAAAAAAGACAAAAGTATTTATCTGCAACAGATTAGTTCTCACCTTCTGCAAAAAAGAAATGATTGTCTGGTCCCAACTAATTATTTAATCTCCCTTGGTAATCCCTGGGGAGAGCAGTGCATCCTACTTGTCTAAGCACACAGAACAGGTTGGGTTGTGCCTGAGACAGGCTCTGTCTCTATTCAACTGCAGACACAGTCCAGGTAACTGGATGTATAATCTCCAGGGTCCAGGAAGGAAACTGCAGATCACACGGTAGTATTGGGTGTTAAGAAAAGGTTCTTCACCCAGCGGGTGATTGGACACTGGAACAGGCTTCCCAGGGCAGTGGTCACAGCACCAAGCCTGACAGAGCTCAAGAAGTGTTCAGGCAACGCTCTCAGGCACATGGTGTGATTCTTGGGGCTGTCCTATGCAGGGCTGGGAGTTGGACTCCATGATCTTTGTGGGCCCCTTCCAACTCAGGATATTCTATGATCTGAAACATCTTCATCTGTTAATGAATCTCACCAGGCTTCACTCATTTCCCTTTCCCATTTAGGCCAAAAGAGGTTAAAAGAGCTATTTCTTATCCTCAGTCCCAAGTAGAAAGCTGTCCTCCAGAGGTGTGTGCTTGTCTTCACACCACATGGAATATTCCACAGCTGATTTTTGTATTTATCAACTGGGAAATAACTAACCCCCGTCCTAAACATCATGGGAGACCCTAAGGGATGGGTGATGTTCATCCTGGTTTGCCAAGTCAGGGTGTCTGCAGGAGTGGAGAACAGTGTCAGCCACTGCGGGGCCAAGTGTGTCTATTTAACTTAATCAGCCTGGCCTAAGGAGGCAGCTGGGCACTGAGATGTTACTGCTCTGCAACTGCTTCAAGCCACGTATCAACAGCACGAGGGGACATTCAGTAGGTGATGAGAGTACTCTGCAGGCTTTGGGCTTCTCTGTGTGTCTGTGGATGTTGTGGTGAGGAGAAAGAAAGGCTTGTCAAAGGGGCAAAAAATCCTGAGTTCCTGTGTGGTTCACGTCGGAAGGGTTCACCACGGTAAACTCCTTCCTGTCACTCATAGCTCCTGTTTGACCCTGGATCTTCTGCTTCATGATTTAGTTTCTTGTATCTACACATACTCTACCACTATCAAAATAAGCAAGCATGGGTACTTAATGGTTAAAATTATTGTTTTGCATAACTAGAGCATAACCTTGGGAATTAATCTCCATACTTATTAAGGGAAGAAGGTAATTGGATTTTCCTCCTGGTAACTTTCGTTGGTTTTCCCACATTTTCTGTCCCAGTCATGAAAGCATGAGCCTGTGTGAGCAAGCACTGGTCTCTTGCACATTCCTCACAAGAATAATTTGTGATGTTTCATCAATTACCCTTTGCAGTTTTATAAAAGGTTAGTTTTTCCAAGTAATTTTTTTTAAAGCTGTTTGTAAAAATTTTTCTTCCATATTTTATGGCTCATTGTATTTTAGCTCTTGTTGCCCCCTTTTAAAGCTTTATCTACTAGAATTTAAGTAAAGAGTACTTTATTAAAAATAGAAAGAAACCTGAGAGCTTCCTTTGTGCCATGGGAATGTGAATTAGAGAGGGTCTTTAAGTATCCAGTCTCCACTGTGCTTAAAATACAGAATAAATAAACTTTGGGAATAAGTTCCTGGTTCATTTTTATTTCTGATTATAAGTAATTTTTAAAAATACTCACTACATAATTTCTTTTTCCTTTACTTGATTTACACTATTACACAGTTGTGCTTGGTCCTGTGTTTGAGCCGAAGCTTGTGGGCTCTTTAGTTTATTTTGTAATTTGTCCATTAATTAAGAGGGAGAAAATGTGGTATGATGGCTGGAGCTGGGGACAAAGAACCAATGCTCTGAGTTCTTCCTGGCTCTGTTCCTGACCTGAGGAAAGTCACTTACACCTCCTGACCTATATTGTCTCTGGGACTCTCAATATAATTACATTAAATGCCCCCAAGCAATGATACCAAGGCTGATAATGGCAAGACAGAAAGTGCTGCCTTTCACAAGCTCCCCAGAGATGTTCAGTTGCAGGTTTCAGGTCAAGTCCCCTTTAGGTTCAGCCACTACATAGCTCGTGTAATTTTGGGGTGTCTATTGTTCAGTTCTTTATGAAGAAAGTATTCAACCAGTCTTTCACTGAGAATGGTTTAGCATCAGTAGTGATGAAGGAGACAGAAAGGACTGGCTTGGTTTCTCCTATCCCAGTGTGTGTGTGCACCCGTGGCAGGAAGGGAAAATCCCTTGCACTAGGATAGAGCACTGGCTGTGATTCACTGAAGAGATGGAACATCAGTGCTCACCCTGCTGAAACCTTGCGCCGTAACTGTCCTTGCACTTCATTTTTACCTGGATCTCTTAAAAAACCAAAAGTCAAATGAGGGGGGGAAAAAAACCAAAACAAAGAAAATAAAGTCCATTAGAACAAAGAAATGAAAGGAATAAATAACCAGTAGGAAATTCCCAGCACATCCCTTTTTGAAGGTTTCAGGAAATTCCATTTGTTGGAGGAAATACTGAAAATTAGGAGGAGCCCAGAAGAGGGACTAGCAGGAGACAGCTGAGGTCATTTTTCACTGCCAGGACTGCACTGTGTTGACTCTTCTTTTACAACTCATCGGCAGGCATTATTACCTGGTGAAAAAATTTGTTTTGCAACTCATCCTGAGTCCTCATAAATCATTAATGCCTGGCTAAGCACAGTGTGAGCATTACAAATACTCTGAGAATGAGGGCCTATTCTGATATAACCTTGTGTCCAATACTAATGCCTGCTAGTTATTTAGTAATACAAAGGAGCCTGAGCGAGGAAGATCGATGAATCAATGCAGTCTCCTGACTTCCTTCTCCTCTCCACCTGCCTCTCCTCTTTCTAGTTCAGATACTGAGCTGCAAAAATTCAGGACCGTGCACAGTCATCTCTCTGTGGACAGCACTATAACAATTTAGGGGAACAAGGAGGGAATCACAGCCTCCAAATGGCTGTAGAAAGAAAGAGGAGCTTTGGTTTCTGATTAGAACTTGTTCTGATTTCTGGGGTTTTATGAACCAAATTGCACCACTGCTCCAGACCTGTTTTCTGGTCTACATCCCTTAATGAAAGCATGCAGCATAAAGCACATTCAAGTGTGTAAAGAGCATAGATAGAAGCTGTGCCCAGGACTGAGTGTAATTAAAGGGTGCTCAGCAAGTCCAAGTAATGAGCCCATTACCTGGGGGAGCTGTTTGGGGACTTAGATGCTCAAACCAGCTCTCACAATACTGGAGGCAGCACAGAGAGCACAACATCAATAGGTGCAGTGGCTGAGCTTTGTGGCTTGTTTTTCAGTAATCTTGGCCACAGTCAGGAATTCAAAGATGGTCTGTACCTTCCTGCTTACCCTGAGCTCACTTCCCAAAACCCCAAACCCATTCAAGAGTACAGCTAAATTCTGTCTCCTCTCCTCTCCTCTCCTCTCCTCTCCTCTCCTCTCCAC
>VYZT01004111.1:256139-337812 GCA_013400735.1 Pomatostomus ruficeps | reverse complement strand
CTCTCCTCTCCTCTCCTCTCCTCTCGCACAGGCTCCATCTGTGCAGTTGCTATTCATACAGGTGTGCCCTTTGAACACCATAGTAATTGATCATGAGCTTTAAAAGAGGGAGATGGAATGAGGTGAGGTGGAGTTTGACCCTTTGTTATAAGCGTAATCTTAGACTTGTGTGACTTAGTCATGGATGGAGTCCTTGTCCTGAAAGGCTTCTGCAAGGAAGGTTGTAAAGTCACAGATACAAGAGAAATGGAACTTGAATGGGAACTTAGGAAAAGTTCAAATGGGGGTGAAGGACACTGGCTGGGTAAATCTGAAAAGGGGAGAGAGTATCAGATAGTTTAGAGGGAGAAGTAACAGTCTTTAAGACGAAATGATAGAAAATTGGTGTGAGGAAAATGGCATGGCTCTAAATGAAAGTGGGAAAATGGACCAGGACAGAAAAAGGAAAAAAATAAATTGTTCATATGTGAAAAGGGACAGAAAAATGCTTCCTCCACAAATATATGCAACTGATAAAGCACCTGGTGGTGTTCCTGTGAAACCAGAGGTCTCAGTCACTTTGGCCCTCAATCAAGTAGAACATCCCTTGTGCCCAAACCATCCTTGGTCTTTAGATGAGGCCCAAAGTGTTCATTGTGCAGTGAGACTTCAGGAATCACACCTCCAGCAAAAGCCTGAGACTTCCCTGCACAGGAGTGAACATCCAGATCCCATTTTAGGTTTTGCTCGAAATGTATCATTGTGCTTTACCTCAGCTGAATTTGTTAAAAATAGTCCCTGCTATAGCACCCACAGGACAGAGTGGTTTATTTTCCCCTATTAGAGATCTGACAAAAGCCTGCTGTTATTTCTGTGCCCTCTCTAATGATCTGCTTGCTCTCTGGAGAGCACTGACCCATTTCAGCACAGAATAATTAGCCTTTCAGACACTACTGTGTTTCCATTAAATAGACATAAATGTGCAAGGTGACATTTATTTACTTAGGCCTGAAAAATATGCACCACAGATGTTGGGGCTTGGGAGAGCTTCAGTTTCTTTCCATGGAACAGTTGTATATTTGCATGCTTCTGTGTCGTTAAACACTAGTGCTTTGCTGAAATGATTCCCGTTGAGTTTCCTTGGGGAAGCAGGAGAGCACAGGGATTATTTGGGTCTGTGTTTCACCACAAGACCTTTCGGCAGTGCTTTGGCAGCTCTTGCTCAAGCCTGACAGCAGCTTTGAGCACAGGTACACACCCTTGAGGTCCCTTTTACTTCACATAAGGACTCCATGTAAGGAACTGTTGTTGATTTACAGATCTGTCGGAAGAGGAATGTGTTCAGGGTGTTACACTGAGGAAATGAGAACCTTGACCTATTGCAAACATTAAATAAACCCGAAGTCCTTTAGTATGTAAAATCAGCTCTTCTGTCATCTTGATCACTGGCTTCTGAACCACCAGGCTATTGCCCAGGTGAAAAGTATATTATTCATCTTGATAGCCACTTTGGCCTGCAAAGTTGGAGGGAAGTCTTGGCCTTAAAAGTCCAGGCAGCTTATAAAACATGTGGGTTGCTTAGAAGTTCCCATTCCCACATGGAGACGTGGCATGCTATCATTTCGTTCTGTTAGCACCAATAGGCTCTATAAAAGGAGGCATCACGCAAGGTAGGTGCTTTATTGCCGGATGGAATAACTTTCATAGGTTATTTTAATCATTATGATTCTTTCATGATGTGTGAAAGTTGATTGTTGCTGTAAATGAAGCCATTGAAGGCTAAAAAATAAAAATGCTGTGATGGTAAAAATCCTTGGAGTGCAAAAAATGGGAATTGCTATAAAAGGCAGTAATTTATTCTCTGCATGAGATTATTTTTTATCATAAGGATGCTTTTAAGCTAATTCTGAAACATATACAATTGTAGTCTGTATAGCTGAGGTATATTGCAAGGTACATTGATAGTTTAGCTAATTTTTTATGCACTGTAATTTATATATTATTTAGAAGTGCTATTTTATTCTGTTAACTGAGAGGCTTAACACGTTTTTACTTTGTTAAGGATAAGTTATTTTTGCAGGTCTTGTGGTTTTATTATTTTGACCCATATCCAATTCATATTGCATCATAATACCATTTTTACTAATATTATTCTAGTATGTTCAAAACTTATTTCCATTTGGATAGAAATTCATTAGCTCTTGATTTTGATTATAACAAATTATTTTAACTTTTCTGTGATAATGCATTCTCTGTGTTTCTGATTTGCTAATGCTGAAATATTTTATTTTCATTTTTAACCCTTCCAAATTTAGGAATTGTTTTTGCTTTTTTTCTGTGTATATATATTTCAGTTGTTTAGACCTACTGGTTCCTGCTTTTTTCTTTTTCTTTTTTTTTAAAATGTTATGTTCGTTACTTCTGCCTGTCTGTGTTGAGCCAATCTTACCAACAAAAATATCAATTGTTTCCTGTTTCTCTACTTCTTTACAAAAAAAAAAATGAAAAGTAAAAAGTAAAAATAAAAAACTCTTAATGGGAACCCTGGCACTGTCTGTCTTCTCTGTTCTGCAGAAATGTTGAAGGAGTTGAACCAGCAACGCAGAGCGAAAGAGTTTACAGACCTGAAAATTATTGTTGAAGGCAAAGAGTTTGAAGTCCACCAAAATGTTCTAGCTTCCTGCAGCTTGTATTTCAAGGACCTGATTAAAAGGTTTGCCTTCCTTCCAGCTGTGATCTGCTCTGTTCTTTTGTAGGGCGCATTTGTGTCGCTTTTTTTTCCTCCCCTCTCTTGCAGGTTTATGAAGATTGAATCTCCTGTCACAGAGCCAGTAGCCATTCTTTCCACCTCCTCTGAATGTATTTCCAAACTGAGACTCAGATCCATTTGTTACACATCTGACTCGTACAGTGTAATTATTTCTGATGAGTAGAGGCTGGTTTTGGCCGAAGAAAGTGTTCCACCACTGAGAGATCTAAGATTTAAACTCCACTGCTAATGGTGATTCAGTCCACAACTAAAAACTACTGCAGTCGATGTTTGCAAGGGACTCTGTCACACACGACCAAAGTCTGTGCTTCAGGCTGCAAAAAGCCATCAGCGCTCAGGTGAACGGTGCTGAGACATCGTGCAAATAAAGCATTTGGAGTATTGTAATCCCTTCACCCTGAAATCTCTGTTACGTGCTTTTGTGTGGCTTTTATGGGCAAAGGGATTGATATTTTTATTATTTGGGGACTCTCAAAAGAAGAAAAGACAACTGAATAATTTCTCTAGAAAAGATTGGAAATAAGATGATTTTCTGGTCAAAATGTAGCTCGATCTGCATGTTGGACTAACAGTAGCTTTTTCATACAAACCCTCCAGCTTAGGGTAGGTACAATATGTACATTTTCTAAACATCATGTCTCCACCTTCGCATTTTCCCCCCTCTGTTTCTAGCTGATTGATTCTAAACAGTGCATGATAATCTTTTTTTTCCATTACATTGATTTTTCAATTTGTATGCTTCATATACTTGCATAGGAATAAATTGGTACTCTCGTATTATTAGTAAGTTAGAGTAGCAAGTAGGGAGAAAAAACCACGAAGATAACTTTCATTTTTCTCTCAATCATCAGCAAATTAATGCAGCTGCTGATTTTGCCTTGCAGTATTTTCCTGAGCAGACTGAGCCTGGACTGTGCTAAAAAATGGGATTAAAGAACATTTTGCTTGCTTCAAATCCTGTATTTAAATTTTGCCAACTAACACAATAGTGACTGTATTTTATTTCAGGATGGCATATTGGCTGGTATCTCCTTTCAGTGTATTGTGTCCTTTTGCACAAAGCTGGTTCTATAATTATGGATATATATTACATTTCTATGCTATAACTGTACTGACTGCCTTATCAATTATTCATAAAAAATATGTTGGCCTAGGAAGCATGTCTTTTCCCCTCTGTAAATCTAATGATTGCTAGCAGTAGATATGCCAGATCTCTCCCGTCCTTTCTCTTCTGTCTGCTCATTATTATTTAATTGTTAAGGCTACAGTATATGCTTTTCAGGGTGATAAAGAGTAGAGTCTACAGGAAAAGAAAAATCTTAGAGCCAACTTACAGAAATTAAATCACTGACTGGCCAAAGACCGTCATTTGGGTTTTGCTGTGAAGACATCTGCTCGTGCGCAGAAGTCACCAGGCAGCATCTATTTCTAGAAGCACACTGACGAATCTTGCTGCTTTATTATTTAGTTATCAAATGCAGATATACTTTAGATTGAGCACTGCTCTGTTATGGACTTAGTGAAAACAATAAAAAAAATTAAAACCCTGGAATTTGTGGAAGCAAAAACCTAGATTTCAGCATGTATTGTCTTTTAGCTGCCCACATAAGGCTTGCATGCATTACAAGAAAAAAATAGTGCAAGGTTTAGCCTGTTTGCTAAACTCACCACTTTTTGCCTTCTTTCACATCATCAGCAGCAATAAATATTCCAGAGGTCGATTTGTGTCCACCATCAGGTCTCTCCATCCCAATTGTCTTCCATATATAACCTCAGTTGCGCACATGTAACCTTGATGGAGGCTAATGGAGTTGCATAGGTGTATCCAAGGCAAAAATACCTTTATTACTGATGATGATGCTTGAATAAGAAAAAATTCAGCTTGATGTCAAGATGAGTTTGCAAAACTGTCAGGTGAGAAAAATAAATATTCACCTGTAAACTGAGCAAATGTGTCTTTGCAAAACAATAAACTCAGGGCTATGGGGTAGAATTTCTAAAGACTTGCTTTTTGTAGGATACTTGCAGTGTAAAGCCTTGTCCTTTCCGAAACTCTATGGAAGTCAAGGGCTCTAGCTGCAAGAGGCACTCAGTTTTTTGTGGGATCATGCCCTTAATAATACAGAATCATTATAGTTCATAGAGTTAGAATGTTCATAAATACAATGCATCTAGAATCCTCTATGATATTTGTTAGCAGCTCCTTTGAGACAGCACTTACAGCTTTATGTGATTTATACTGCACTCCTTGTGTTATTATAGAAATCAAAACAAGATATGGCAGTTGTTCTTAAAGAATAAAAGAGATCTCTTTATATTAAATATAATAGAAAGGCCATTTCAATCAGTGCAAGCCAGGGTTAAACCCTAGTGTCATTCCAACCAAAGGCACCGACATGTCACTAGAAACATCAATGAGAAGATGATCTATTCATGAAGGTGCTATGTACATCTATAGAAACATGCAGAAATAGAATCTTTCAGAGTATTTACTTCGGCTTATTATTTGCCACAGGCTGGTTATTATTAACCTCATATTCTGCCATTGATTCCACTGTGTGTTCAAGTTGGTATCTGATGGTAGAATAGCAAGTAGTGTCTCAAAAGAATAAAAGAGAAATGTTCAAAATCAAATAAGATCAATTATTTCCTTCTCAAAATAAAACCAAAACACAGATAAAGAACATAATAGAGCTAGGGTTATTGCTCATCTTGAGGAAGGCTATTTGATGAGAATTAGTCATAGCAGGGAAGAAAATATGTTGTTTTTATTGCACTGATAAAAAGATGATAACCAGGTTTGATTGTCCAAAACAATTCTAAAGTTATTTATGAAACAAATTTGGTAATGAGGGTGCACTTTAAAGCCCCTTGAGTTTCTCAGAAAATGGCTAATCCTGTGCTGAGCATTCTGCTCCTCATGCAGAAAATTCTTCATTTCATGTGATTTATCTTTCAAATATATAAGCCCTTTAGAGTTCGGTTTAGTCCAGTCCTGAACCTGCACTCAGCACCATGCCAGGCACCTGTTTTGGAAACAGGTTATCCCTGTCAGAAGCTGCACAGCAGTCAAGCCTAAGACAGGACTTGGTGTTCATCTCCTTCCCAACAGCAACTGACCATGGAAAACAATCTCAGCCCTTTTCAGTGCAAAATCATCTGAAAAGGATTGGGCATATTAGGAACAGCAGACGTGAAATGTTACACATCACTGTGCCCATGAAGGGAGGAAGTGAGATTCGGGGCAAGGGTGGGGATCCATACAGGACTGCTGCAGCACAGGGCTTCAGGAGAGCATGGATGATAAACAGCAGCTGGACTGGGGCTCTGTGCCCTAAATGCTGTCTTAGATACCTTGAGTGCACCGCCAGCCACATTGACTCCAGCCTGCTCGGCTTTCCTACTTATGGAATCAGCCATCTCAAAACAAGGGCTTCATTCATGGTATAGAGGATGAAGAAAAGAACCTTGGAGGCTTCCTGAAGGATCTTTTTCTCCTAATTCAGCTTCCTGTGTGCAGGCAGGGCCCTTAGACCAATGAGAGGTGCTTATCTCTTGCGTTAGGTAACCAACATCTAGGTCCAAGGTTGGCCTCTAAGGTAGGTTGAGTCTAACCTCACCTTCTGGGCTGTTATTGCAGTCTGCAGAGGGGGAGACAGACCTGTCCAAGGGAAAAGTCCTCTCCCCACAAAACAGGTTTTTAAGAGATGAGGTGAAGGAGGAGGCCGTCTCCATTTACTGTAAAAGAGAGGGTGATTTGTGTAGACAGGGAACGTATGATGGGTGTTCCATTGCTTCCCTCAGGGGTCCAGCCTAGGCTGGCTGTCCAGACTGCTCTGCAGCTGGGAGGAAAGATGGGAATGTCTGCAGGACGACACATCCCACCTTACAATAAATAGCATGAATTGCCTTCTGGAAGTGCTCATTTTTCATGGCCCAGAGAGAAAGACCAGTCACCCAGCCTGAATCATAGTTGACTAAAAGGACATGAATGATTTCTTATGGAAACTAGTGTTTTTCTTAATGGCACATACTTATGTTTGTATGTGTACACAGAAAAAAAGAGACAGATCCAGGTCCATCAAAACACCCATCTCCAAAATGTGCCTCTTGCAGAGCTCAGACTTTCTTGTTTAAAACATTCTTGGTTTGGGGAAGGAAAGAAAAGAGCTCTGTTTTTGTATGTGCCCTAGAAGAAATGGTGGAAGGTGTGTGGGTGGGGGGTGTGTGTCTGTGTGTTCCGGGAGGAAGGAACGAATGGAAAATCCCATGAAGAGCCATCTTTTTTACTTCCAGCTGTATTTGAGATAGACAAATGCAGCTGCTGAATAAATGGAATTTCTGATATTTCCGTAACAAAGAAATGTTTCACCGGAACATTTTAATTTGCTGCTTTCTTCTTCTTAACCCAGAGTACTGGAATCTCTACCAAAAATGACATTATTAAAAGCAAGCACTTGACATAAAAATCTCTTCTTGGCCAAAACACTTGCTTTTATAAGAAAGCTTTTACAAGTAGACTTCTCTCTGGTCAGTTACTAAAGATACACAGATCTTGTCCTGTACAAGCTTTATCTTCTCAAGATTAGATTTTAATGATGCTTTCTAATCTTTAAGTCATTTTGGGTGCCTGATTCCAGTGGCACAGATCAGTAAGTCTTATGTACAAAGCGATTCTGTCACAAGAAGCAGTATTTTGGACACATTGTAATCTGGCCATGCAGTGTTCATCCTTCTTTTCCTACAAATCAGAGCCAGTGACTTCGTGGCCAAATTGCTTTTCCACAATACCTTGCCTTTTTTTCAAGTCTTCGGATTTTTTACTTTTTTTCTTTCCTGCAGTGGGGCTGTATATACTCTCTGAGGGCTTGAAGGCAGGGCAGGACAAGGAAAGCATTTAGGGTGAGAAGACCAAATTCCTCTTGCTTTACACCTACACAGAAGACGAAGATGTCATTCTGCATTTTACACCATTGTGTGGAAAGGGAGCATTTGGATGCACAACAGAGAAACCTGCCACTATCCATCTGAAACAGCCTGACAAAACTGCAAAAGCATTTAGGTGTCTGGAAAACAGACTGTCTGGTTTATGTTTACGTTCTAAAAGGCCCAAAATGAGAAACAGCAGATGAAAGAAAAATCTACTCTTGGTGACCCCTTCATGTTTTCCTGCTTATTAAGAACCTTGCTTTCAACTCTGGGAGAGGAGCAGGCAGCATTTCCACATCTGCATACTTCAGCTCCATTGTAGAACAGAACGAACGTGGAAACAAACTACAACATGTAGTTGAAAACAGAGAAACAGGGAGTTAAGATGTTTGTTTCAGGTGCCAGGAGAGGTACATTGTGCCTAGAGAGAGAGCGCCAGGGGTTTCTGTTAAACCATTTCAACCATGAGAATGGGAGGTCGCATGGGAGTGTAAAATATCCTTCACCCTCTACTGCCAGGGGTCAGGTGTAAATTGTGCTGTGGACAAGGTTTTTCACTTAAACGAGGCAGTGATAATTGCTGTGTGTTGGGCACAAGCCGTTGGCCTGGGACACAGCTCCCTGCTCTCGGTGGCCCATTTCCGTGAGCGCTGTGCTCGCTCTGCCTGCCCAGGCAGCCGCCCGCCTGCCCCTCAGAGCTCCCTGCCGGGCTTCAAATTTTGCAGCTGCCAGACCTTGGAAAACATGTTTTCATCAAGCAAAAATGTATGGTCTTCTACATAAATGAATGGCAGCTTACAAATATTCAGTGGTGTTCTGGGCTGCCACAAAACCCATCGCAGGTGTCACAGCCCGGCTGTTTCCAGCCCCGCAAACATGGCTGTGGATTAGGAGGGTGAGTGGCTTGGGCTGGATGCCTCTCTGGAAGAAGGGGCAGAGCAATGTGCCCTACTCTGAAGAGAAACTCTGGCAAGGAGGACAGAAAGGCTCCTTTTCAAGCCCCAAGGTGCAGCATAGAAATTAAGCTTCTGCCCTGTAATGGCAGCAGTTTACAGAGGCACCGAGCAGATCCCTGAACCTCTCACTCCTCTCTCTTGTTGACAGCATCTCTGTTTACTGTAGCTGGGGCTTCTCGCTCCTGTAATTTCTAGACTCAACCACAAATTCTGCAAATCTTACCCAAGGAATGACAGACTAATCACCTCTCTTGCTCCAGCTGTACCCATCCACGAGCCATGCAGCTGTCATGCAACATCTCCTAAGATGCCAGTGCAGGTGACCTACCTATGTTTCCTTACATCTCACAGCCCTGTCTAGACTTAAACTCTGTTAAAATTTAGGGGTGAAAGGGTCTAACAAGGTGCAGTTCAAGATAAATGAATCAAAGAACATAGAAAAAAACTTCCATGGCATAGAAACAAGAGCCATGTTCTTGAAAACTGTAATTTTTGGGCCAGTTCCAAAAGCCAGTCTTGCCCTAAAACGAGGGTAATCAAATCTCTAACTCCAACTTGCTTGTAGGTGGCTCCAAGGATCAGTAGTTCACTCCTTTCATTTATATCATCAAGGATTAGGCACTGCTGGATTGCCGTAATGAATTTGAATTAATATGACGGGGTTATGATCATATCTGATTGTGGTGCCCTCTTTTTGCTTGCACAGTGCTGAGCTTCGGTGTCTGAAATATTCAGAACAGTGCTGCAGGGGGCGTGGGCAGGGACTGATGGGGTGAGAAGAGCCACGTGCCCTTTCCTGCCTATACTGTGGCCATAGGTGCTGTGCTGTCGTGCCTTTCATTGATGTCTCAGGATCTATAAATACTGTAGAAAAGCATGAGCAACACCCTGTAGCTGAAGGAGAAAGAACCAGTGCCTGACAGAATTAATTCTAATTACTGAAATGCTGATTGGGATCTTTGGGCACTGCCATAATCATGTAGTAGTAATAAATAATAATCGTGGTTATCATTATTTTATTATTGTTTTCCCTCTAGACATTGCAATGATGAGAAAGAGTCTTGGATAGACTACCTAGATAATTACTTGTATAAATTTCGCCACATTCCTAAGAAATAAATTTATTAGCTGCATGCCAGCTCTGTGCTAAGCTGGTTTTTGATGGTGTAATAAATATCATTAAAAGAAATCAGATAGGAGTTGGGTAAGGGTTTGAGCTTTAAGTTTGATGAGAATAAATTTTTTGTTCTGTCAACTTAGTTTTAATCTTCCTTCCTATATAATCCCCCAGAACCTGCTTGCATCTTTTATTTACCTTTAACAAATAGTAGCTCTCACCCAGGTTGTTTTGCCATTGAATTAGACTGCCAGAGATATGTGCAAACAAGTTAGATCCCACACTGTTAATAAGTTGGCCCAGTTTTTTTGCTTCTCTGCTAGTACCTTGTGAGATGCAGTTTATTCTCAGTCCCTAGCAAAAGTCTAGGTCATGAAACACTGTTCTTCCAAGGGCACTTGCTATTCACTTCTTCATTCACTTGCCAGTCATTTAAACCAGCATCTTCAAACTCGTCATCTTCTTTCTTAAATCTCAGCAGGGAGCCAGATTTGTGCCTCTGACTGTGATCTCCGACACTGTAGCGTTACAGGCTGCCGCTGATCCTGCCTTTAGAAATGGTCTTGGCCGAGCATTTAGATTGTGTTCCATCAGTGAATGGCATTAAGGGTATATAGGAAACGTGGCTCTTTTGTTTGCTTTATTTTATTCTGGCCATGTTGTCCGTGAACAAAAGCATTTGCTCTTAATCCCGTTGCTCGTCTTGGTTTGTAATGATCATTTCTGTGATGGTGAATTAGCAGGAGCTGCTGGTGCGTGCCCGAGCTCACAGCCATTAATTTTCCTGATTTTCTTCTGATAGAGCAGGTGCAAATCCAGCAGCATTTGACCCTAATAAGTTACACTAGTCTTGCCAGATTTTGTTTGCCTGGAACAAGGAACGTTATTTGTATCAACATCCTGATAAAAAGTGAGCAAATGGATTTGTTGGTCAGGTAAATTTTCCTGACGAATTTGCAAGCCTGTGTTTAAACAATGTAATTTATTTAATCTTGTGATTTTACTAGTTCTTTATTGTAATCATACAATAGCACCATTACAGTATATGTTTTCCTCTCTCATGAGACAGATGGATAGTGACTAAGGCTCAAAGATAATGTTTATCTACGAGATAGAATAACGAAGGCAGAGATTTGCAAGTTAATACATTTTGAGCTGATAAAACAATTCCAAAGGAGAAGGGATGCTGGGGTGTAATTTATTTTTTTTTTTAAATCCTGTTTAATAAAACATTCAGTGCCTTATGACATACGTATTGCAATGATGTTGCTCTATAAATGTCCCTTCCTGTCATCATTTACATGATTGATTACCTTGCAGCTGCATAAACTTGTATAACTCAGTAAATAACCTATTACCTCAGTATGCATGTTTCTTGGTGCGTGTCGTGGAAATATATGTTGCATGTTTGAACATCTATGCTTTTATATCTCATGAACACATAATTACGATAAATCAAGATATTCAGTACAAAATATGACTTTCCATGTAGAGTGCTGTGTCTGATCTGTACATAACTGAAGGTTGGCTATAATTTAGCAAAGTTTCTTTTTTTCTTCTCCCAAGATACACAGACATATGGGGTTTGAACCATTAATGACTCTGAAGATGATAAAAAATCAAATAGTGGACAGTTAGGATGCAGCATCGTTGCACTCCCTTCTTTGCCTGGAGTTTCAGTGCTTTAAGGATTAAAGTAAAAAAGTTAAAGTTCCACAATAAACAAGATGTTCAGTCTAAATTGTGTCAACTTGAACAGCAGTTTCTAATGAGCACACAGCTAACAGACTCTTAAGCCTCATGAGAAGCTGTCTACCCCAGTCTGGAGTCCTTTCTTTGGTAATCAAAATAATTTGACAGAGATAAAAAGAAGTAGCTTTTCTTCAGTTAAGTGCTTCATCTTACACAAAAATCTTGGATTTCCTGTTTTCTGGAGTTCTAAATATTGTCCAGGGAACAAAGCAATTTAACTTTATTTTTTTTTTATTGTACTGTCTATCTTGGTAGAAAATATGTTGCTCTCATATAATGGGAACACAGTTACTGTAGTGTAAACATTTATATTCCTAATTATGAAAACAAGCCAGTGAGATCAGCATGTTGAGCTGATAGGGCAAATCCTGGGAGGGCGTGGAGAGGCCAAAAGGCAGATGGGTGATGGGAAAGGCCATTGCTTTGATCCTTGCAGGGAGGGACCAGCCCCAAAATATTGGCTTTAGTTTCCTCAGTCCCGGGTGGAGCTGGAGCTCCTGTCTGCTGCCAGCAATCCTGCAGCCACCCGTCAGCTCCAACATGTGCTTTCAGTGGATGAGATTCCGATCCCTGAGTTGTATGAGACCCTGAGCCATCGATAGTCAAAGACAACTATTTTCTTTTACTACACTGCCAGAATGAGTGTGTTTTCCTGTTTCTTAAAGATACATTCTGAGTGAAATATGAACAAAATTGAGGTTATATTATGGAGCTAGCTCTTTGCTGATGTCTCCTGCTGGGAGAAGCAGGTAGTGGTGGTAGGCTCACAGATGGACCTTGGAAAGGCAAAAGGAAGAAGATACACACCAAGTGCCACTTGTCCAGGGAAAGATCACAAAAATTAATTCTAAATGTGTCTTTATTTTAAAAGATAATCATTTGTTTCAATGCCCTTTTGGAGCACAAAGCTTAAATATACGTCATACCTCTGAGTCTACGGCACAGTGAGTCATATGGCATCGAATGTAAATAGGTGTCACAGACTCTGTCAGTCCTCCTGTTCCCAGCCAGGCAGCCTGGGCGGAAGCTAAACCAACTGTTCCTAGGCAGGAACAGTACATTTACATAAAATGTTTCACATTTTTCATGTTTATTCCGTGCAGATGGCTCCATTTTGAACATCCAGAATTTGTTTTGACTTTGTGACTGTAGCTTGTAAACAGAGCGTTGGCTGGCATCTGCACCGGGTATAGGTAGCTTTTCGTATTTGATCTAAAATTGAGTAAAGCTGTAGCCAAACCATTAGTCAGTCAAAATAATGTTGCAAGCCAGTTAAAGGCAGCATATCCAAACCATGAGGGAAGGCTGAATGAGAGGCGATAGCGCTGTCCATAAATTGACAAATTGATGCGCTCGCGGTGTTTCACTTACACAGCTACTTTAGCCAGACTCTAAATGTGGCTTTGCAAATCAAGGCATCTCACTATTAAATGTTTTGAACAGAATCACACAGACATTCTGTTATGGGAACGTGTTGATACAAATAATGCAGGAAAAATGCATAGATACACATCTATTTATAACTCAAGATGCAGAAAACTTCAGTTGCATCACTATTAAGCATGAAGGCGCTACGGCTGATTCTTGTCTGTGTGTATTACGTGTTTGGAAATTATTTTCAAGGACAAATGAATACCAAAAAATGTAAATTTCTCTACTTTTTCTTTTGTCAGTTCCAGTACTAGTTCTTGCAGATGAGGTATTAGGGTTATTTTTCTTGCTATCAAATATTTAAACATTTTTGCTCTTTCCTATATATTAGTTAACAGAAAGGGACACTGATTCTGATTTGTTATTTGAGAGTGTAATCGAGCCATCTTTTGCTTTAAAGGGTTCCCTGTGCCTTTGTCTTTCTAGCTGAAGCAATTAAGTTGAAGGATAAGTAGCCAGACTATGTTCAAAGGCATTGGCTTGATTTTCTTAGACTTAATTATTCCAGACAATGCAGAATATTTTTCAGTAACTCCCCCCTTACCCATTCAGAGTGTATCTGTGCTTCCTGCTTATCTGCAGGTTCAGTTCTGCTTGCACATTTCTCAGGTCTATCACCTTGCTGGAGAAATACATGATTTGTAAATCTGAAAGAATTCCCCAACAGCTACCATAAAATTAAGCTGTTAAAGAGCTCTTGGAGCTTGTTTAAATGTAGACCTAAACAAATCTCTTTGCTGTTTAGCTCAAGATAAATCTTTTTAAAAGTCCTGTTCTAAATCACTTCCCAATTTTAATGAGTTTATATATCAGCCTTTGCCAGATTTTTACTGTAGCTTTTCTCCAAGATTATAGCCATGATAAAGTAAGGACTAAAATTGTTTATTATATATTATTCTTCAGAAGCAAAACTTTTTCCCCCAGAGGCTGTTGGGAGAGCTATTGATTTCCTGCCACAATGTGAAATGTGTGACCTTTATAATATGAGCAATGATTGCAAGGCCAATAAAATGACATCATTCTGTTTAAACTTTAGAGTTCGCCGGGCAAATAGCAGAATGTACCACATTTAATGATGTCCATGGACGATAAGGGTGTGTTGACTGGCTTCAAGTGAGACTGAAACATGAAGGAGGCAGGCTCTCAATCCCCAAAACACCTCATGTGTGTGCCAGGCGCTGGGGAGCTGCAGTGTATGTACCAGGCAGAACCATGACTTTTCCCAGCTCTTAAGGCAGGAAGTTGGGGCGTTTCTGTGAACAGACTCCTCTAAATGTTTGCATTTACTGATGTCACTGACAAAACTCCTCCTGTTGTGACACAGGATGAGCTATTTGGGGCACAGCTCTGTATATTGCTACAGATTTTCCCAAATGTACTGCATATGCATTTACAGGACTAAATTCTATTCTTGTAATAGAGCTTTAGCCACTTCATTGCAGTTCCTCTAGAGGAGCCAAGATAAGACTTTGTCCCAAATAGATGAATTATAACTGCACAGGGCATATGATGTTCTGTGCGAAAACAAGGAACACAGAAACCTTTCGTCAGGCTTTGAAGGGGAATCTACAACCTGATTCACTGAAATAATTTCATAAAGAAGTCTATGGACTTTCCCTTTTCAGCCACATCAGTCTCTTTCCCCACATGTCCTTCTCTTCCTTCAAACACTTGTTTTTGATCCATTAGGACCTGCTTCAGCTGATCCCCTGCCCGTTCTCCAGTCTGTACCAAGCCAGATGCCTGGTGTGGAAGCCAGAGTAGCCGTGATTTCCCTGTGCAGGCTGAATCCAGCCTGTACTCAGTATTTGATCCAGCCAAATGTAGAGCCGAAGGGCTTGCTGCTTAGAAAGCACAAGCAAAACAGCACAACACATTCAAGGCATTGCAGAGGCAGGAATAGGGATAATTTTCTTTCCCATTTCTGGCTCATTGTGTAATATCAATAATCTCTGTAGCTTTGTATTATACTTGCCGTAAGTGGCTCTAGTGATTGATTAAACACCTTAGCTTTTCTTTGGCATTTAATCAATTGCAGCAGCAGTTTATTGCTCAGTGTATTACAAAGTAAAAGAGATTATTACTTAATTATTGTGAAAAATAGCAGCTTGCAGTTGTTGCTAGCATGGGTATGTGTCTGTGCTGACATTGGTGTCACATCATCCTTCCCTTTGTGCCTCTGGGTCTCCGCGCAGGGTGCGATTGTGCGATTCCCAGCGGATCACGCGCAGTCCTTCCCGCAGCCGTCGCCAGCACAGTGCAATTAGTGGCGTTAAATAAATAATTGCTTAGGGTAGGGCTTCCCACAGTGCAAAGAGCCTGACTCTGCTGCTTGCTCAGTACCTCCAAACCTCCCTTACATTCTAGGTGGTGTGTTTATTAACAAGCCCGCATGAAAATGAGCTCACTGTCAGCTACAAACCACTTCTGGGAGCAGTTCAGCAAGAATTGCATCCGTACCAAGAGGTATTGTGCCAGCCCAGAGTGCAGCACCAGATGTATGTACAACTGGAGATAAATCAGATAGGGAGCATATTATTGGGGTGTGAGTGTGAGAAAGGAAAAAAGCCAACATTTTGTCACCTCCTCTTCACGATCTAGGAAATGGGAACTCAGAATTCTGTTTTGCCACTCTTTTGCCACAGGTTTTCCACCTCAGATGCAGAACTGAATTCATATGCAAGAGTTCAGAAAGAATACTGTGGTGTGATAAAGCATAAGGATTCAGGGCAGCATACACCTCTACGAAAGGTGTCATGATCAGTGTGTGTTCTTAGCACCTGCTTGTGGAATAGGGTCTAACCCACCCATGTTGCCATGCAAAGGGACAGTTCAATATTTAGAATTTTTAAATGGGGTTTCATTCCTTGGTTTGCTCCTGACTCTCTGTGATCATAGGCAAGTGATTGTGTCTCCTTGTGCCTCAGTTTCCTCCTATGAAGGGGAGTAACCATTGTTCACTACCTTAGAGAAGATTGTGAAATTAGGGACTGCTAGCTGCTCCTCCATTGAAAATAAAACCTCTTCAAAGCTTTGATCCTGCAGAGATTCATATGAATTAAAGCTGTGCCCTTGACTGGACATGGGCTGGTCAGTGGAAGACCAGTGACAAAGCATCCCCTGCAAATTTTAAGCATTCCCCCAAATAACTTCAGGTGTCATTGGGGCGGGGTGGTTGTGGTGTCATGCGGGAAGAAAACTGTACCTCGTATGTTGTTTATCTTTCTTCCATGGTGGTAGTAGAGGTCTGACCATCGCCTTTCTAGGCAGCTGTGTGAACCCAAGAGGTTGGTAGTGCTCGTGGTAGCTTTTGCTCACGCTTGAAGCCGGCGTTGCTGTGAATAGTGGTGCTTTGGCCAGTCCGTATCTGTCACGCTGCATCGTGTGCCAGTTTGTGTCTCTCGTGCGATGGCTTTTGCAAGTACTCGAGCAGAATTGGAGCAAGCAGACGTTGACTGTCCAGTGACAGACAAAAAGCTCATGTTTCTTTGAGAAGGTGCTGGATGGTCCTAACCGTTAAAAGAGTTTATTTTCTTACTCCAACAGATTTCCCCTCCCCTCCTTGATGTTACCAAATTTATCATCACTTTTGTCTTTCAGGTGTAACCTGTCTTTAGTGTTGCAGACACATCAGCCATGCATTAAGAACTGGGCCCTTACTTTAATTCAGTATGACTTTCTTTTTGTCCAATAATTTCACAAGCACTAATGCACACTTCAAATGCAGGAGATACTTTGATCCCCAAATTGTTCAGCACTTCATGCAGGAAAAACCATAGGCCACAGTCATGAAACTCCTAGAGGATGGCTGCTGGCTTCCTGTGGCAGAGCTGGTTGTTGTTTTCCCCCCTCTCCCTTCTTTGCTCTAACCATTTTGTCTGTCTAGCTTGTCTTGTATTCAGTTTTCAAAGCAATTGCCATGAAGGGCTTCCTTTTTTTAGTGCCTAAAAGGGAACAATAGATTTTTAGAATAAGCATATATTATATTTTGTATGGCCATTTCCATACCATGGATATCATATTGATCATGTCTATAATTTAATATAACGTACAGAGAAGTTCAAGCTAAATAGAAATCAGTATTTTTATTACTATTTTTTATGAAAAGGTCTTTAAATGTATCCTTAAGTGCACATGACATCTAAAATTATTCTAGTGCTGGATTCTTGAAAATTAGATGACCTTTTCTCTTGAAATTGGAGAGTGGTTTTTCCTTAGCAGTTACATTATGCACAGAAGATGAGATGTTAACCAAGATGTTAAAATGTATTGTTTCCCTTTGAAAGCTAATCCCGTTCCTCATTTTCATTAATGTTGGATCATTCATTTTCCTTTTTCTTTTTTTCCTTTCTTTTCCTTTCCTTTTCTTTTGCAACTGTTTTTGCATGAAAATGCAAAGTAGCAATAAACAGATTTTTCATAAGACTTGCTCTAAGACTCTTCTCTTTCAGATCCAGTTAAAGTTTTTAAGTTCAGTTATTTTAAAATTCATATTCTTCAGTTCCGTAAACAAAAATAATGGAGAAATATAATGAGGTGCAAAGCGATTTTCTAGCCCTCACTAATCAATAAATACCAATAAAATGGGGATGGTGTAATGTCCATAATTTAATTGTCTGCTGTTACCAGGTCACCACGAGACAGCAGCAGAAGCGGGGAGAAGCTGGAACTGGCCATGTCCAACCTCACTGCGGATGTCCTGGAGTTACTTCTGGAGTTTGTTTATACAGGTTCTTTGATCATAGATTCAGCCAATGCAAAAACCCTTCTGGAAGCTGCCAGCAAGTTCCAGTTTCATACTTTCTGTAAAGTCTGCGTTTCATTTCTAGGTAAGAATCACTGCATCTAGTGAGGTTCTAAGATCTCGTGTTAAGGTTTGTAAACCTGTCTTTGAACAACTCTTAAAAGATAATGAAGAAACCCAAGATGAAACAGAGTAAAATAAAGTAAAGCATCATTAATTTGATTTGTGATTTCTGTGTTGAATGCTGACATGATGGGCAGTGGAAAATGGTCTAGAGAAGTGTAGCCTATTGTTTGAGTGGCAACAGCATTCACATCTTGGATAAACTGTTTTGTTGAATCTTGTTCCATACTTGGAATCTTGATAACATTTTGTTTCCCAGAGGATCATCTCTGCATCGATATCAGGCTGTAACACACAGGTTGGTTATGAATGTGACAGCCAATTTGGGGTTCTACACCAGGCCAGCTTGGTCAGACACCAAAAGAGTTTAGAGGTGGGCTCCAATGGAGGAAGAACTCCTACAAAACTGCCAAAAAATTAAGGAGTGCATTGCAATATCTGCAATTTTCTTGCATTTGTGAGAAAGTCCTTCTTTACACGCCCAGTGTTGCGGGTAGAATGTTCATGGGGTTTGTTACTGCACACAGAGCTATGGCCTGATGTCATCACTAAGGCGGGTGGAAGGAAAGGGTGCTGTGCCCACCCCTGGTAGCTGCTGTGCCCTGTGTGCATGGGGGGCATTTGTCTCACTGAGGGTCTACAGAGCAACATCTTCGCTAGTGCCTCGGTCCATCCTCTCATGGCCATGAGAACTCTGTTCTTCTTGCCTGGAGCACCACGTCATCCTGCTCCTTTCACCTTCCCTCTGCTTTCCAGCAGAGACTGTTTCAAAACAGCCCAAGATTTCCAGCTCAGCTAAGCTTTACTGGCCTGAACTGGAACCACACAGACCTGGCACGGCAGAAGAGGAGCCACAACTGGAGCTCAGCTGAAACATGGTGGTTCAAATTCCTGCCTGTACCACAAGCCACTCCTTCACTGTCATAGCTGCAATATCAGTTTATGAGACAGTAATAATTTAATAATTATTAACACAAAGTTATTAATACCAAAAAATTGATTTTGATGTTATATGACTTACTTCCCAGATATAAGTACCAGATAACCTTTTTTTGTCATCTGATTTCTGCTTAGGCTTCCTCAACTCCCAGCTTGGTGTGGGAGACATCACTCTCTCTGAAGCCCAAATGAACTGTAGGTTCTTCCTGGGCAGTTCTCATTTAAAATTGACATCTACTATTGCAGGACGTGGAAGATGAGAGCTTAGAAAATGTTGCACTGAAAAAACAAGAACAACAAAAAACCCTCAAATGAGTGCAGTTTACTGCTGTGTTAATTTTCACTGCTAAGCCAGCCTACTGACAAGAGGAGTGGTGTGACCAGGCTGGTACAATGCAGGCATTAGTGAAGAATCTCTGGCATTGTATTCCCCTTTCCAACTTTTTATATGTCCCTTATTTCAAAGCCTGTTCTCAAATGGGTGGGTACTGATGACGTGAAATTTATGCTTTGCAATCCTATCATGCGGACTGCGCAATTTGAATGAGGCTCTGGCTGTGGCATTGCTTTCTCCCAGCTTTCCTTCACCACCTTTTTACAGTTATTAGATCTTACAGCCTTTCCAGAAACACAGTGTGTGTTGAAGTTGTGCTATCACTGAAGATTCAGCCATTTATTTCACTGAGTCAGTGTGAGAGTTCTCTTTTCTGATAGTTAATATTTTAATTCAGTGAACCATGTTATGGTATGAAATAGTAGAGTTGGTTATAAGTTCAGTGATATATGGAGAGTCACTGGAACTTTGTATTCTCATTTGAAGAATTCACGGAGTGTAATTGCTTATTTTTATTTATAGCTGTGACTCGATTGCACTACAGAGACAGCAGAGCATTTGCCATCTGAAAAGTTTAGGGAAAAGCGTTTTGTCTTCTCTGTGGCACCTCTGCTCTACACAAAGCAAAATATGGTAAAAATCAGAGGGGTTTTTTTCCCACAGAGTCTCTGGAGAGTTCACCAGTATGAACAGTGAATCTTACCCATCAGTGGCCATGTCTAAGAAGGGGTAGAAGGGAAGCTCAAAGACATAAAAGCCCCAAATTATTAAGTCTGTTCAACGTAGCACAGCACAATCCCAGAGGATGTTCAGATTATCCATTTTCAGCTGCAAAGATCAAGGAGGATCCTGGCTGGTTGATGTCCAAGCAGCTTTTGTGTCTCTATCCTGGGCCTCTCAGGAGCCTTGGGCAGAGGCACCCCAAATTTTCTTGCACTTTCTGGTGAAAAGTTGCGGCAAAATGTGTCAGGAAAGTACTTTCATTTCAATGGGAGACTTCTTAACTGGCTTCCCTAGGATAATTTAGCCGTGTTCTCCCTCTTCCCCGCATGCTGTCTCCTCAGCTTTTGTCTAGACCATGAGAAGTGACAACAGTTTTGTGCTGACTGATGCAAGATGGTGACAGGTTCATGCAGGCACCAGATGATAACTGGGCAAATGTTAGCAAACTGGTCAGGATATCATAGGTATTTCCTCCACCCATATGGCTGAAGACTTGAGCTTCTTTTTCTTCATTTTTTCATATTTGTTTTACACTTTCATCCCAGACGTGGCTTGAATTGGGTTGCAGGTGATTCATCAGTATCACGGTTTCAGCCCATGGTGCACGGACACCCATCACAGGAGGGAACACATTCTGAGCTTGTACTTCAGCCTGCTGCTGATAAAGTAAAAGTATTCATCCCTAAGTCTAAAGAAGTTGGTGGAATCTGGTAGTTTTGTGGACCAGAACAGGGAAGAGCAGGAGCTCTGAATTTTCTTAGCCTCCTGAGCAAAGAGCACAAAATTAATGTTTGGAAAGGGAAAGAGTATTAGAGGAAGCAATGAGAAAAATTGAATGATGGACTGGTGATGAGACCTGCAAAAATAGGCATCTGAGGAAAGAAGTAGCCTTTATGGTCCTTATGAATTCAAGAGAAAGTATTATGGGCAATTTTTTTGTTCATCCAAGGTGGAGAATTTTGAGCCAGGTGGAGAACTGCACTGCCCAGCAGTGGAGAAACTATAATATATAAACTTCATATAAACTATATGCAAACTTCAGCTATATCTGGAGGTAGGAGTAAGGAAGGCATTCACAGGGAAGGGAAATCTTTTGGACAACTCATTAGATAATTAATGCATACGGAAGTCTTCCATGTATGTCCCATCTTCACATGCTTCTTGACTAGTAGGAATACCTGAGGAGTGACTTTCCCATCAGAATGTACACAGAGTATCACAAGGAAGTACACATTTTGTGCTATTTTTAGTGATATCCAAATCATCATCTAGAAAGTGTCTCTAAGTGAAAATACATTGCCTGATGCACACAGAGGGAGTTTACAGCCGCCGCTGAGCTTCCATCACGCTGTTACCACAATCTCACGGAGTAATCCTTCCTGCATACCGTTTATCTCTGGCTCTATCTCAAGTCTCCCCACTCCCAGAAGTGCAGTTGGAGCCACCTATCTGGCTGATTGTCTCCTGATGATGCTGCACAGGATCCTGCTCCAAAGTCACATCTAACAGGTGGAAAATACCAGCTGCTGATCTGCATTATTGTGACAAACATAGGAACAAAAATGTTATCCAGGACTGTCTCAAACCAGTGAGGACCTACGAGATCTAATGTCCTTGAAGTCCACTCATGAATCTGTTACAAACTGTCCTTGAGCATAGGGAATAGCTTAGCAGCCAGCACTTGTGTTCTGAATGGAGACAAGGTGAAACCTCACAAAAATGTGTTGTTACAAGCCCAGTGTCACCGTGGCAATACAACAATTATTGTAAACATGCCAGTGTCCAAAGGAACACAGCTCAGGAGCAGACAGAGCAGAACTGGTCCTTAGCTGTCTTTGTCATGCCAGCATTGTGAAGTACCCCTGGATTGCAGGCATTTGGGATGAGCTATATTATACAGCAGAAGTCTATGTCTAAGTAGTCATGTAGGCTCCCTTTATAGTCAGTGAAGAGTAACAGGCATTGGTAAGGCAGGGTTCTGCTCATCCTGGAGTAGTCATCCAAACTATAACCAGATTAATCCAGAATATTACCAGATTGCTACTTGGAATTGCTTGTTTATGGCTGTGCAGGGCTGTTAATGTGAACGCAGCGTTGCACCACAGACAGCTGGAGTCAAGAGACGTAAGTCTTGCCCCCAAATTTAGAGTCAGAGCTGAAAAATGGGGGGATGAGGTGGTGTTTTTATGTTCATAGGATAGAGATTTTCCTTATCTCCTATAGCTGTTGTCCCAAGCTCTGTCTTGCTCACCTGCAGTGAATCCCTCTAGTGCACATGCCAGCCCTCATCTTAAACAGATGTCGCTGTGCCCACCTTGCTATGGTGCTCATCACATAGAAGTGAAGTGCAGAGGAGTGTGTCACCAGCCTCCTGCACATCCCCTAGCCCCACATCCCAGTCTCCCTGGGACCCCTCTCCACAGGGTCTCACAGTAATTCCTGAACCAGACAGGGACAACATCAGTGGAATCTCCCTGAGGGGTTTCTCAGGGAAGAGGAGGGAGTAAAGCTCAAAGGGCCAACATGGACCTGCTTGGACCAGTGTACCAGGCTGCATCAGTCACCCAGCATTGTTAGAGCTAGAGAAACCTGTCCAGATCAGAAGAAATCAGTTGTGAGCAGTGTTTTTTCTGCCCCAGGCCACAGGCTCAGCTGGAAATGGTGTGGGGATTTCTCCCGATAGAGGCAAACCTAGGCCCTTGAAAGCAAAGACTCTTGAAAGTCCTTGCTATCATGTGCTGCTTAATGAGTCAAAATTGATTATTCCCTTCATTATTAACCCTGTGAGGATAAGGTGGAACAGTGGCAGATTGGCCTTTGACTTTTTTTTGCCAAGTTTGCCAAGAGATGATGAGAGTTTTGGGCTCTTTTAGATGATTTTTTTTTACCCCCAGCTGTATGCACACTATGAAACTGTGCCAGCAGACAGAAGCAAGGAACCTGGAAGAGGTTTTTGGTCTTTGGGGGCTTTTTTGGTTCGGTTTTTTTTTTTTTCTTTTTTTTTAAGAAAAAAAATTTGTAGCTTTGGGCTTCATAGCTATCAGTTTACAACATGTCTCTGGGCAGTCTTTGAGTGACAAAATCTACTGACAGCAAACAGTGCCGCTGCTGCAGTCGGCTTGAGGAAATGGGCTCCTTGGAGTCAGTACAATCAACTGATGCAAAATGAGATAACCTAGTTTTGAGGCTGCTAGATCTGTAAAAGAAAATAAGAAGAACTGGGAGGGGAGGAAAGCAAAGCAAACCCATAAAACTCCTAATCTCATGTCAGGTTTAAAAAAAAAAAGAAAAAGGTGGTTCATAATCCCATTTTATTAAAAGCCATGTATAGATAGTGTGCAGGTTTTCAATCTGATGAAGGCAGCAGCTGGGTGTAGGGAAGAATCCCTGAGCATTTTCAGCAGAGGCAATCTGACGAGAGTTTTGTTGGAAGAGATACGGGGCTATTGCACATTCCTGTCCAGTGCTGTCATAGTGCACTAGGATACTAGGATGTGACACTGCCAGATGTGATAGACTTCTCTGACAGCCCAGGAGCCTGCCACTGGTAATGATGCCTTTGTGATCTATTGCAGTCTCTCTTTTTTTTTATTTTTTTTTAGTCCAATGTCTTCAATGTCTTAGAAGAATATATTCTTCTTATTAGTAGTGGCTTGGTTAACAAAAGCTGCAAAGAATCTGAGAGCTGCTCTTATAAATGTCTAAAATTGGTGGGTTTTTCTTCAAAATAGCTGGAAAGGAAAAAAGTACAGTCAAATGTATGGTGTAGCACACTTCTAACACACAGCTACACACTGTGCTGCTGCTTCTGTTTGCTGGGAAGGAGATAATGCTGTCTCCTCTGTGCATGATTTTCTTTGAAACCCACTACACAACGTTTAACAGAAGGCGTTAGTATAATCTGTGTTTTGCATAAGGGATGTCATCACATTCAGCAGCAACAAAGTTCCTTTGAAAAAAAAAAAGAGGGGGGAGGATTTTTTTTTTTTTTTATTTGAAGTAGCTTAGTAGCTGAACAGGGCAAAATTATCATAAAGTGACTGCAGCATTCTCAGAAATGTCCTTAGTGCTGTTTGCATTTATTCTTAAGTGTCTGCACTGGCGTTTACATCTTTGCTGTTCCTTAGAGCAACATTGTAGGCGGTAGGAACAGCGGCAGTCTCTTGGCTGGGTTCCCATCCCTTGGGAAGCCCCAGATACTGTTATGTCAGAAGGTTTCCCCAGTGCTTTGTGGAGGCTTACACGAAAAGCAAACTCAGAAAGTGCATTTCTCCCCCCATCTCCCAACACATTTGTTAGGCAGACTTTGATTTTTCTACTTTAAACCCCAATTCCAAATTAACCCAGGGTGCTGCTTCTAGTTAACTCCCTGAAATTAATTAGGGTTGGAGGTTTGTCTATGACACTTATTTTTCTTGTGATCTCGGAACAAATGTGAATCTTGCTTTTAACAATTCTCATATTTCTCAATTGCCTTTTTTTGTTTGGTTTTTTACCCTTTTTAGAAAAACAGCTGACTGCTAGCAACTGCTTAGGAATATTAGCCATGGCTGAAGCCATGCAGTGCACTGAACTATACAACATGGCCAAAGCTTATGCCCTGCAAATTTTCCCAGAGGTGGCAAACCAAGAAGAGATCCTTAATATCTCAAAAGACGACTTCATTTCCTACATGTCCAATGACAGCCTGAACACCAAAGCAGAGGAGCTGGTGTATGAAACAGTGATAAAGTGGATTAAGAAGGACGCTGCAATCAGAGCTCAGGTAAAAATAATCTCAGCAGCCTCACTCTGCTCTGTTCCCATCAATGCCTCTTTTAGAATAGACACCATCTCCGTGCAATTTTAAACATACGGGTGTGTGGGAGATGGGATGGGCAGTTCAGATAAAAAAAGACAAAGGCAATGCAGGCTATAGACAAAATGTATGTAATTTCAAAATCTGATCCCTATATCTGATCATTTAGAATGAAAATCTCATTTGTGACATGCATGGTACAAAGCTGGGGCCTCCAGTTGTTGACTGCAGGCTCAGTCAGAGATAAATTGGGAAGAATTACAGTTGTGTGAGATGCTGCTTTAAGGGGATGCATTTTAGTAACAGCAGGAAATAAAAAATCTGTCAGAAAATCTGTATTTCTTCTGATGCCACATACCGAATGAGTATAACTCCAGTTCATAAAATAAAGATTCTGTATCTTTATTGGCTGCTTAGATAATCCCTTGGGTTTTATGTATTTATTAAAGTTAGCCTTTCCTCAACCATCTGAGCTATGCAGTCTGCTCTTGCCTAAAGAAACTGAGTCTGTAACTTTGCCTGGCACTGTCGCCAGACAATGCCAGAAGCAATGACTGTTTGGAGGCTGGTGATTGTCCTTGGGACCAGAAGTCATCCCTGGTGATATCTAAACACCTGCTGCTTGCCTTGAGTCAACTCTGTGGTCTGAACCCCAAACCTCCCCATTTGGAGGGCAGTTCTCTGCACAGACCCCATGAGGGGAAGGTTGTTTTCCTCTTTTCCCTTCTTTGGAGGCCAGAGTTGTTTCTGTTGACCCCCAGTCACATTTTGGGCTGTTTTAAGGTGGACAGTTGCTTTACAGACCAGACTGGATCTCAGGGAGGCATGTGGCCATGTTGGTGATGCCGTCCCTTCTGACCTTCTTGACTCAAATGTGAATTCAAGCACCTAAACGTGCAGTGGGATGTTAAATGTGCCATTGGATCCAGAGCAGCTGCACATCCACACCTCACCTCTGAAGTGGGAGAAATAGGAATTCCTGCTCTCCCCAGGCTGCTGGATAAGGGCATTAAGGACAGTGGCCAAGCCTTGCTGCCTGTGCTGCTCCACCAGCTGAGCCCCTGGTCCCTGCCAGAGCCTGCAGCCCCCAGGGCCTTGCTCCTGCCCTGTGGGCCCAGGAGATGTGGCTCAGCTGGACAGTCCTGTGCTGGGGACCCACCCCATGCTCTGACCACCTCCTCCTTGTGCCAGAGATGCCCCTTTGCGTTGCCCACCGTTATTATTGCCTAGAACATTCTCACAGTATCATGGATTTACTGAAATGCACCTTTTTGGCTCTCACTGGCCATGGAAAACACAGTGTTTTACAGAGTGTTTCCCTGCGTGCGTGAAGTTGGATGACTCTGTGCCACTCTGAACTTAACGTGACCTCAGGGACTGCTCCCAGGGGCTGGAGTTCAGAACCCTGTGGCAGGAGCCTGTTTGCCTGGTGCCAGCAGAAGGTGTCACTCACCAGACAGTCTGGGTTATATTCTCAAAACTGTGGTTTTAAATATTTACTTCTGCATCCTGCTGAGGCAATGTTGGGAATTTGGTTTTTTAAGTGGTGGTTTTCCTTGCTACCACCACCGCCATCCCCTCCTCTCTTCCTTTCGTGTTGCAGTTGAGCTGCTTTTCTAGGGTTTTTTATTCCCAAGTTTCCTTCCCCTCTGTCCTGGTTCTGCAGTGCTTTTGTAGTTTATGGTGGCAGTTTTATTTGCTTCTCCAAATTTCTCTGTGGTGCTTTGGTTTCATGCATTACTTTACAGAAGCTTTTAATTTTTAATTTGTATTTATCCAGAGATAAGGGTTCTGAATAAATTACTATTAAAGATACCAAGAAGAAACTATTTTCCTGCCCAATCCTACCACTAAGCTAGTTTATTTAAATAGTAGCTCTCACTTTTCTTAGTACTCTGTGCACTGCTTGATCTATTATAAAGCTCTTAGTTAAATAGGTACTTATTTTTTAAAAGTAGGAGCTCACACTTAGCATGAAAAGTACCATCTTTACAATAATGAATTCTGCATTTTCAGAGCCTGGGAACAAATAGTTTCCATGGTGGATAAGAAGGAAGATAGACCTAAATAATCTTACTTCTAATGAAGATGATGATGAGTAAAAATTTGTGTATGGTGTGCAGCACGGCCCGCCATGCCAGGAACTGCCCAAGCTCCAGTGAGATGCTGGAGGCTGCTCAGAGCTTTGGAGAACTGGGCAACTGTGGCAAATACTGAACACAGGGTGAACCTTCCTGCAGGAGATGTACATGGATATTTTCATTTTATTCACAGATTGTAGATAAATTCTATGAGCTGCCTTTAGTCTCTTTGGGGTGGAGGACACCAGGACTGTTGGGGTCTCTTGGGAGGGTTGATGGATGCCATGAATTGCAGCAGTCCCAAGACATCACTCCAGCTCCACTGCACTCCTCAGGTGACCCAGTCTGGTTTTATTTCTCTCTCCCAGAGGTAGTGCTGGCAGTTAAATCCTTCAGGGCATGGATTTCTTCATGGTCTCCCCATTTGCCTTCACCTTGACAGTTCAGGCTCTATTGTCACACTTTTATTTTCAATAACTCCAATGGCAGGTGACTAAAATGCCTCTTTGGCAGCTTCTTCCAAGTCCTGCATTGGTGATTCTCTCAAAGGTGGAGGTCTGGCACAAACAGGGAAAGGTCTGTGCTCTTCATCTCACCTGCATGTCCATCTTCCCTGGCAAAGCCTGGCAGGGGCTCTCTCAGCAGAGACATCCCCGCAGAGGAGCTTCTCTCTGAATCAGCACCCTCTGCCCCCAGGGCAGCTGCAGCCCTCCAGAACTCCTTGTGCTGTAATGGCTTTGTGTCACTCTGCAGCGCCTGGGGACAGTAAATCTCACCACTTGTGTTCCCCCACCGCAGCAGCCTCATGCCGTGCTCTTACAACAACTTATCCATCACTGCCTCCCCTCCTGCCCGATCCCCTGCTGAAAGCCTCTGGGAAGGAGATTTTCAGCGGATCCTCCTGTTCTCCTGGAAGGGTGTTGTTTGCTGTCTACCTGCACTTCTCTGCCTTTCTAAAAGCTTTTCTTCAGGTGTCTGACTGTTTATGCTTTTGTTAATTCTCTCCCCGCCAGGCTGGAGGGCAGTGACAGGGAAGGAAGCAGGATTTTCTTGCAAGGCAAGTTGAAAAGCTGTGCTCTGGCTGATGTTTAATTGTGCACATTGTGCTCGTATGAGCAGTGCTCATAAAAGTGCTCTGTGGCATTACAAAAGACAGCACCTGAGCCTCGTTACAAAGAGAACAGCAGTCTTTAAGGGTTGCTGATCATCTGCATAAGATAAAGAGGTAGTTCAGAGAGTGACATGTTAAACCAGGATTTGGTAAATAATTGTATCCCCCTAGTGCATTGCAGCAGTGCCCCAGCTCATATGGTAACGTTTATGAAGCTGGTTTAGCGCTGCTGGTAGTGCAGTTTAAAAGTGGTCTGACCACAAGCAGCAGCCTGAGAGGTGAGGTCAGGATTAGTAGGTTATTTCCTGTGCCCAGGGACACAGAGCACTGGTGGGTAGGAGCCCTTCTGATTGCTGTCACTGAGTGCAGAGCCTGCATCTGACTGACACATCTGGGAAAGCTGACTCTACTCTTTTTTCCTACTTATTTCTCTTCCTGATTGATGGATGAGATTGTAGGGTTTATCCTAACAGTTATCCCCTTGATAAGCTTATTACAACTCCAGCAAACTCATGCAAAAAATACATTGTATAATGGAGGCTTTGCTGTCTGAAACCAACACTGTCTGAACTGCCCAAACAAGGAAAGATTTCTACCAGGCCCCACTCAGTCTTCACCTGAGCACATCCCCCAGCTCTCTGCATTGCCTTGGGCAGGTTGTTTCACCTTTTTGCCCCCGTTTCTTACCCTATAAGCTGGAGGGAAGTGATGCCTCCCATGAGGGCTGTTGGGAGGATCGGGTGGATAACGAGCCATACTGTCCACAGGTACTGACAACTGCCAACGCTGCTCAGAGCTGCAGTCATGCCCAGCATCCACATGGGATGGGAAGGATGGGAAGTTGCTGAATATGTAGCAATTTGCTGCCTGTCCGAAGCATAGACATACCAAAGCTCATTGGAAACATTCCTCCTTTCTCGTCCAAGTCCAAAGTTGTATCTGTTTTCGCTGATATAAAAAAAATACTACCTTGTTTATTAATGACAGAAAGCCTGGGAAAAGAAGAGTCCCCGTTGCATGAAGCTTCCCTCTCACCCTGAGGAGGGATAAGACATGAGGAGAGGGCAAACATTTCAACAAGTTTCCCAGAGAAGTGCTAGAAAAGAGGCAGATACTGCAGTGATGAATGAAGGACAAGAGGCTCAGCTGTATGACAGCCGCCTTTTGTTGCTCTCTGCAAAGATATAATCATCTGCCCTTTTTCCAAACCTTTAAAATCATGGTGTCCAGCAGCAATACAAAATGTCTCCACCATAAAGGCATTAACAAGCTTTTTATGAACTTGTGTCCTCAGAGGCAGATTTATCTAAACAGCATCTTCATGGTGTCTGAGAACCAGAGATGCGTAGACAAATTTGAGGTAATTTAGAGAAGAGCAACACAAATGATTAAAAGACTGAAGGAACTGATGTGAAAAAAAAAGATTAAAAGATGTGAATATGCATGACTTGGCCTAATGACAGCTAAAGAGGGATAAACGTCTACAAGTGTTTGAAGCCCCAAGGAGGGGAGTTGCTTGGAAGGATGCATGGGAATAACAACAGTAAGGACCACTGGGATGAATTTGAGACTTGACAAATTAGTCTAACACGAAGCAAATTAGTCTAACACTAAGCAAACACAAAGCCCACCTATAAGCCCTGTATCTGTCAGTGAGGGTAAGGAAAAGTGATGGAGAGAAGGAGAACAGGATTTATGTCAAAAAAGCTACAAATGCCCATGAGCTATATTTTGGCAGTGACAGAGAGTGGCAGTTCGAAGGCAAGACGCTACAGAGGAGAAAGGGTTGGTGACTGTGAGAAAGCAGATGGAAGATCCCTTATTTCTCAGGCACATTTTAAAGAGCCTCCATGCAGAAGAGCAGTTTGCTTCAGGAAAATGGAGAATCTGACAGGTAACAATGACAATTCCAACTCTGCTCTACAATGACAAGGAGGTAATAATAGAAGCTGATACCCAGTACCAGCATGTACAAATTACTTAGTTCGTCATAATAAGAAATTAATTGATCAATCAATGTACTTAAGGGCATTAAGTTTCAGGAAAGAGTGTTGGAATAAATACGAAAAAGGATGCTTCCAAGGGAGCCTAAGTGAATTAGGCACTAACACTCTATAACAGTTCAATTAGGCTTCTTTGAAAAGCCCACACTACCCTGGCGCTTTGAAATCCATTTGTGGGAAGAGCAGACAAATGCAGAAAGATGCCATAATGAAAGTACAAGAAGCTTCAATTTCTCTGAAAGTGAAAAACGCAAGGGATGAGCAGTAACCCCTGTGATTTCCCGGGGATGGGCTGCTCAAAGAGCTCCAATTTGAATGAAGCTTTTGCAGACACTCAGCTCCCATACGGGCTTACAGAGGGAGAAGAAAAGGCAGCAGCAGGAATGGAATCAGTGCAGGAATATGCCCTTAGCTATATATTGGAGGAAGAAACTGCATTAAATAAAAAAAAAAGATGCAGGTGACATTAGCAGTTCCTGAAATTCCCTCTCCTAAACTTGTAAGTCTTTTTAAATGGATACCCTTGACAGAAGATCTACAGAATTATTTCTCTGAAGTTTTAATTGGTTTGAGGAGCTCTCTTGTCTCTCAGTCTGTTCAGTCTCTCCATTTGTGGCTTTTCCAACACACTTTTTCCTGTTTTTTACAAAATCTTTCTTTGCTGTTGCTGAAGGAATGGCCTTACAAAGACCCACATCCGCAAGCAGCTCCTCACAAGTGCTCCCTTGCCTTGCCTTGTGCTGCACGTGGCCCCAGCATTGAGGACCAACCTCCAGAAACAAAATCATTTTATATTATAGTCAAGAAGCATTTTGGAGAGTTATGGCACGTGGATTCATGTGCCGGTGTGTTGTAGGGATGGAGGCATCAGGAGTTTACTTGGTTCTGTGAAACACCTGAGAAGCTGCAGCTGTTTTGTTGTTGGCAGTGTGCTTTTGGGGTGCATCTGTTTGCTGTGTTTGAATGGGTGACTGCTCATAAGCAAAAGAAACGCTACTTACCCCGGTACCCTGTGGGGGAACTTTGAAGGATTATTTCATAGAGTTTAGTCAGCAAGCTAGAGAATGCGTGGTAAGAGTGAGGCTTTTTTTAATCCTCAGTATCAGGCAAATTCCAAGTGTGATAGATCAGTGATTTATCTTCCTGTGCATTTAAAAGCCTCTCATCATATTATTGCTGGAAATACAGACCCGAGAGCTGCTTTGCAAACAGCTCAGAGAACAGGACAGCCGCTCGCTGGTGACATTACAGTGTTTAGTCAGCTGTGCTGCCATAAAGATGTCACGTTGAAACCTGATTGCAGGAAGACAGAGGGGCTGCTCTTTCCTTCTTGCTGGGCATGAGATTTATGCACGTGGCATCCTGCCACTGAGCCACCAGCTGAACCCAGTGCCTGCAAACCAGATTTTCTGCCGCATGTTTATCTCATGATATTAGGAGGCTGTCGGCTGACTTGCTACCAAGCCTTTGGGTTTAATCTGAAGGCAGCATTGCAATTCCAAGAAGTCAATGTGGGTGATTAGTAAGTACTCCAAGTGCAGCAGAAAGCTTAGTTGGGCTTGGATATGACCTTGGGTGTAGGAATGTGCAGGAGTTTACTGGAAACACAGTGTGTCTCTGTAATATCCAGGGGTTAGATATATCAAAGCAAGTCCCCTCTATACCAAGTAGCAGGGCAGCGCTGGGAAAATCTAGCCAAAAAAAGCTTATTTCTGAGAACGGCAAAGCAGGGCACTGACAGCTTTTGCTTCCCCAGACCAGCCAGTTCCCTGTTGGACTTGCCTTTGGAAACTCAGAGACAGCAATATTTTGAATATTAAGTTGGGTGAGGGGTAAGCCTGGTTTGGGCTGGAGATGGTGGTAGGGAGGGACCACTCACGTCACCTCTCCAGCACACCAGTGTGCATGGCCAGCACACCGCTTCTCCAGTCATCACCACCAGCACGGGTCACTGGGCAGTTTGTTACCTGGCCACAGTCAGGTGTTTTTAATTCGTATGTCCTGTTCTCATTTGAAGCAGTCTAATGCAGTGGGGAACTGGTTCTGCTTCAGATCTGCCCCTGATGGCTTCTTCCATCCAAGGAGGTTCTTGCTCCCACACTGGGACGGGCGCACAACGTGAGGCGAGTCTGAACCCAGGGTTCCTATGAGACAACATAAATCTCCTTCAGGCCTCTCAGATGAATCAAATATATTCCTACTTCATAACATTTTGAAAACTATTGCAGTTATGCATAAAGGACTGAAATAGCAGTTTACTGGAGCAAAACCCTATTGTAATGTGGGTAATCTACCTTCTGTATTTGTATTTCTAGCTGAAGCCTGTTTCTTTAGGCAGAAAGTACAAAGGGGCCTTTGTAGGGAGAACAGTAAACTAGAGATAGATTAATTATAAGGCATAAGGGAAACATTATTTTGACCTCTTTGGGCATTACTTCAAAAATGTTAAAAATCTTGAGAGCTTTCCAGTGGAGCATTTAAGGAGCAGGAAATACAACTCTGTAGCAGTAGACATACTTCTTTTAAAACCTAACTGTTGTGGCCCAAGTCTGTGCAGGAATACAATGAGAGTCCTTTCGGAGAATACTTGTGAGGATTTTACAGGATTAGAGATTTGAGAATAAAAAGATTATTTTTAATGTGATAGTGAAGTGGGTTTTGTAATTGAGACTGTGAAGATGCCAGAACAAAGCCCACTTGCAAGCATGCATTCATAATACTGATGTAATCAGTAGGAGAAGAAATGTCATAAAAAGTTTAGCAAAGTAAATGTTCTCACTCAAACTACCCGTCAGGAATAAAAAAAAAGCATTAGAGGTTTTTGTAATCTCATTTGCTAAAGCACTGGCCTGCCTAATGCAATGGGAGTAACTTGTGTGTGAACAGATTTTTAGGGAAAGACTTGAAAGGGTCAGCTTCCAGGTATAGCTGGTCATGTTGATCACATATTCCTCTGAATCAACACTGACCCAATGGTAACACTTAGGCTTCCTCGTAACATGATCACAACCTTCTGAGCAGTGCACCCAGGACAAATGGACACAAAAGTTCCTGCCAGAGGGTAGAATTAATCACACTCCAATTTGGATTCACACGTGGTTGTAGACATCTTAGTGTGCCATGGTCTGAGGCACGCTCTGAGGAGCACACTCCATTTCCCAGGAGCTGATGGCTCACAATTCTGGCCCAGAAGGGGACATTGATATTCTCTGCTTCCCCGGGTGCTCAATGCATCCTCTCAGCTCACATTGCTCTGGGGTCTGTTCAGTGTGTTGACTAAATCTCTCTTAATTATAACATGAGTTTACATGTCTGGCTGACAAGTAAATACTTGGCTTGTATGAAGCCATTTAGGTGTCTGAATCTAGACCTGAATCTCTCCCTGGAAATTTTAGGTGATTAGGGAAAGATAAGATCTCCTAAGATTTTTCTCTCCCTGTTTTATATGAAACACACTTGTGATTGCAGGCTGGTGGAAGATCTTGCTTTTTGTTCAGCCACTGAAATCAGGATCAGTGAAACAAGTGCCTTGAAGCAGGGCAGATAGCATCACTCAGAAGTCTCTGCTCTACTGTGTCCCCAGTGACTGTCCAAGAAGACTTTGGCGTATGGCAGCAGTGCCCTGGCTCCTGCAGAATCACCCTAGCCATGCACAGGGTACCTGGCAGCATCACCACTCAGCAAGGAGTTTACAGATGAGATCTTCTGCTGGTGCAAAACCTGAGCAGATCCCTTCACCCAACAGGGGGTATGCCGAGGTTCACACCACCTGAAAGAAACAGTCCTGATAGTGTTCAAAAACTTGCCTAGAGTTGGTAACTCCTAACTTTAGGCCCAGAAGGGGTATTAATATTCTCTCCTTCACCCTGGCATGTGGTGCAGGCTGTAGAGTAGTCCTAAGTGATTCCCAACAAAGAACTGAGAAATATTTCTACTTGTCCAGCCAGCTCCTGCAGCCAGGCAGGGAGAAGAAAACATCCCCAGGGTTACAGGTGCAAAGCACAGCTCCAGGGACCCGAAGTGGATGAATTATGTGCCCCATGCATGTATTCTGCTGCTTTAGTGATAACTGGGAACATCAGTAGGTGCAGTAGATGTTTCATAGCTGTATAAGGCAACGGAAAGACAAGAGAGAATAGAGAGCAAATAACAGATGGTAAGGAGGTTGAAATGCTTTATGGTGCTTATTCCAGTCTTAAATGAAAAGGATAATAGTAACAGGATATTTAGTACAATCATAGCTAACAGAGCTGGGAAGTCTTCATAAGGGAGAATCCAAAAGAAAAAGGCTGCTGATTGCCTAAATCACTTGAATATTCTTAAATCAGTGAGGCTAAATGAAATTCACCCTTGACTATAGTGCTTAAAAGAGCTGGTGCGAAAAGAGGTTGCTTTATAAAAGCTTCTCCTGTCTTGTGGAGACGCTACCATAGTTCATACTCCTCAAATCCCTTGGTGAAAAACACTGCAATTCTATGTACTCTTAATGCTCTCAGCACCAAGCCCGAGTCGTGACTGCGTGTGGTCGTGCACACACACACACAGAGCCAGCTCTCTGTAGCTGTTTGAGCACAGGCAAGAATAAGAGTGAAAAGTGACATTGGTTTTGATATGTGACATCAACTTTCAAGCTGATGAAAGGGAGCAACATGTTCTAATTATTATTCCCCTTCAAAATAAGCCACGAGCTCAGACAAAAGAGGAGAGAAAAGGGGGGGGAGGGGGGTGGAATCCAGGAGAGAAACAGAATCACATTTTCTCACTTATCTGATTAAAGTGAGGTGGGTGAGCGAGAGGGAGAGCTCGCTGTGCTCAGGGAGCAGTGCTGCCCCATTTATTCAGGGAAAGGTGGGAAATGGAGGCGGGCCCCTGGAATTGTCCCATCCCTGACGGAAAGGAACTGTCCTCCCAATGCTACTTCGCAGTCAGCTCTGGGACATGGTGGTGCCTGTGGAATCCCTGTCCCCATTTCGTGGCACCCTGTTTGTGCTGGTGTTTGGCCCTGCTTTGTGTGGTGGCTGCTTCCCATGCAGACCAGCCTCGGGAGTGTCAGGCAGCTCCAGCGTGTCCCACCACACCAAGGGAAGGTGCTGGATCTTCTGTACACTCCATGTATTTTCCAGCTTTATTTAAGCTGCCCTTTAGTGACTTGTACTGCTTCCTGAGCAGCCTGTAGTGGGAATTAAGCTCCCCTGTGGGATTGTCTCACTCATCCCCAGGGTACCCTCTCTCCGCATTATTCCCCTGTCCCGGTGCCACGTTTCATCTTGGCTCCCGTGTAAGGTTAAACGCCTCCAACCTTCTTAAAAAAAGCACTTCCTGAAGTCAGAGCTTTGCCACCCACTGCCATATGTCCACTGCTCCCTCTCTTATAAGGTAATGACATTAAGATATCTGCAGCCAAGTGCCTGACGTTTGTGGCTCCGGGGAAGGAGCAGCCTTGTACCTCCTAGAAAGTGCCTCAGAAATGGATTTCAGCAAGGGAGGAGTGTCTTTTTTGTGTTTTGAGGTTGATGACGAGATCTCAAGCCCTACTGGGCCCTGTGCCACACTAGAGGTAATAGTGAGGAGTTAGGAACTTACTGCTCACAAGGGTGGTTTTTTTTTTTTCCCAGAAGAGAAGCACTGTCACTTTTCAACCCCTTTTGCATTACCAAACAACTTTTTTATCCCCAAACAATTGCAGGGTGGCCAGACTTCAACTCTTCAGGCTGTACCTAAAATTGCCAGCTCCAGTGTTGAGGAGAGCTGATAAGCAGGGGACTGGGAGTCAGCCTGAAACCCTTCATCTCCTTGGGGCCACAGATCTGCAGGCACATGTAGGGCTCAGCTCCCCACAGGTCATTGCATTTTTACTTTGACAGAGCTTGCACCATGGTGATGTGGCTCTCCGGTAGGAAAGCAGTGTGAATTTGGAGGAGATATCTCTTGTTTTCCTTCTAAATTAACCCTGCTTCTTCAGTTTGGCTGGGGCAAGGGGAAGCCCAGGAAGTGCTCGGAGGTGTCACTGCATCCTCCACCTGCTTGGCCAGCCCATGCCCCAGTTCAGGCCATATCCCTGCCCTCCCTTCTCACTATGTCCCTGCTCCATTCCCATTCCTGCTCCTGCTCCTATTCCTGCTGTGACTTGGCTCTCACACGCTGCAGGGACAGGCACGCTGCTGAAAAAGAAAGTAAGAGCCAAGTGGCTTCTGGAAGACCAGAGGCATCTGCAGGCCAGCAGATGCTGCTGGCACCCAGTGTTTCTTGGGACCAGCACGGACCTCAGGAATATTTATTTGCATCCTGGCCTCAATCCCAGTTGGGATCTTTGGATGCTGGCGCTGTATGAATATTTATTGCAACAGATTATTATCTTTTCTTGCTGCTCACCCTCAGCTCGCATCCTGTTTGTGTGTCTTGCTGCTGGAGTTCCGTGTTTTCCCATTACTCTGCTTTTCACTGTATTCTTGTGCAGTGTTGTGATATACCCAACTACATATAAAAAGGATAATCGGGGGATGGACTCCTGCTTTTTTGATTGCAGTTTTCTCTCTTGTGGTTTTGTTCTCCTTTAAGCCATGTTTGGTGATAGACAGCTTCATTTGCTCAGGTGTCCTTTACCCTCTGAGGTTTAATGGATTTGTTTAGAATATGAAGCTTACTGTCAGTATTTCTACAGCACCCTCTGGAGTCAGACTTCCCTAAAAGCTAGAGCTACATGATTTGCTTCACCAACAAATAAACGATACTAATTAAAAGATTTTTAGCAAATTCGTTGATATTACTCAGGCTCTACCCCAGCAGTTGTTGAAATCCACCCTATTTACTGACTTTGTTTCACATTTATAGTGCCAGAAAAGACTTGATTTGAGGTTTTATTACAGTGCAACAACTACACTCACATTTCAGGGTTAATTCAGATAACTCAAATGCTTACTCCGTGTCTCCACTGCACAAGGTGTTATATTCAGCTTGAGTTCAGAATGAACTTTTACCTCCCAAAATTCCTCCCTACAGTGCTGTATAACAGGAGTTGCCACCTTTTGAAGATTATTTTCAGTCTCTAGGACCAAACTCAGACTGGGCCAGGGAGCTCTGAGGGCTGCATTGTCTCTGTCCCACCCATTCACCGGGCTGGACTTGTATGCAGCATCCATGACAAGTATCTTTCCCGGCTGGATCACAGGGGATGGTTTAAGGGGAAGGAGCTGGAGATGCCAAGTGGCTGAACTCTGACATGAGGGCTGCATGTGTTATTATTTCTCCTCCCTCACAGTATGCTGCGGAGCTGCTGGCAGTGGTGCGGCTCCCCTTCATCCATCCCAGCTATCTGCTGAATGTTGTTGACAATGAGGAGTTGATAAAGTCTTCGGAGGCTTGCCGGGATCTGGTGAACGAAGCCAAGCGGTATCACATGCTGCCCCACGCCCGCCAGGAGATGCAGACACCGAGGACCCGGCCCAGGCTCTCTGCAGGTAAAGCAAAACGTCCTTCAACAACACCAGCCCCTGGTTCCACATTTCCTGGACATGCCCTGGATAGGGCACAGACCTTGGCTCCTTCTCTTGCCTCCTTCCCAGAACCTGGTGATATTTCAATTTTCCATTGTTACTTCCCTTAAGCATTTAGGAGCCTCTCCCAATGGGTGGACATGGGCGTTTAGATATATGCTCCTGAAATGGGATTTAAAAGGAGCCTAAATTTTAGAAATTATTAACTTTGTCAGACACTGTAAGGTTCCTCTGTTGTCCTGAAAGTGAGCCCCTTGCCCTCTTTGCCTCAGTTTCTCTAGCTGCAGAAATAGGTGAATAATTTGACTCTTTGCCGTGGAGCCTCTTGTGGGGAGGATCTGTCTAATATTCATCAAACACCTTCATTTTCACAGCCCTTCGTAAATATAATATTTTTATATGGTAAGGCTGATGTAAATATAGTATTTTTATACTGATGAGTACCAGTTCAGGCTGTTTAATGCCTCCAGAATGAATGGATCACACATAACATATTCCCTTTAAAAAACCCAACAGCTATTAAGAACCGAGTCTTTTTAAGAAGTTTCACACCCATTTTTCCTTGCTGGGAAAATGCATGGAAAAACCCCAAGTGCCCACCTTGCCAGCTGAGCCCATATTGTGGTGATGTGAGAAATATCCTAAATATTCACTGAACAGAAAGTGCGAATACCATGTAGGAAAACTGCATCCAAGAAGGAGTCTGATGAAGCAGGTGAATTGTTTTAACATGCTGCCTGTAGTTCTGCCTCCCACAAGTACAACAGAAAGCCAGACAAAACTTTCTGTCACTGCCACTGATGCTAATGTGGCACGGAGATGGCATATCAAACCACGGCAGTTGCAGCTTCGGGAGACGGCCTCATCAAGGCACCTTTCAGAAGGACGAAGTGTAGAGGACTTTCAATAACAATCTACCCTAAAAAGTCTTTCATTGAAGATGACTAATGGTGTGATGTTTGAAGGGATTTTTGAAAAGTGCTTATTTTATGTATATAAAATTGTAGGTGTAATGTGATCCATTTCCAGAAGCTTGTTGATGAGGGAAAAGTGATTCTCTCAGGGTAAAGGAGGGTGATTATAGTTTTTTAGGTCAGAGTCTAATTATATAGAATCATGTTATTTTGCATATCAACAGCATTCATGGAGGCACAAAGGATCTCCAAACACCCTTTGTGGACTCGCTGCTGCATGTCACATGCCCTCTCGAGGTCATTGATTATAATCAAGTTATGTCTTGCACAGGTGATTAGATTTTCTGGTATGGCACAAAAATAATGATCTCTTGTTACTGAGAAATATTTATTTAAAACCGTGCAGCACTTTATCTTAATAACTTTTAAGAGAGTAACCTTGCTTGAATGACACAAATATATTTTTTGAAAATGCTAATGAAGAATGACGATAATCCATTACTCTGCAGACGCATTTCTCTCCGCTGCTGCTCCTAATCCCTCTCGCTGGCAGTCTCGCTCCTGCCCCGCACCTGTGCACACTTGTCTCTCTTCTGGGAGCTGTAACACATCACAGCAATGGCTCCAGTCAGGAGCCAGCTCTTGAAATGGTGATTCCTTTCAGCCTGTGCCCTCCTGGTGCTGCTCCTGAGCCTACCTCTCCTGGCAACACATTGCACAGGGGCTTCCAATTGCTGCAGAAGGGTTTTTACCACTTCAGCTGAATGCCAGGTCCAAACTATCCCCAGCACTTGACTCTTGGATGGAGCCAGGAAACATCCCAGGGTTACACTGTGACCCATCTCTGTGGGAATGAGTCTGGAAAAACACAGGGATCAGATATGACTCAGCTGTGGCTGTGTAGTGGGAATAAAACCTCAGAGATGTGGACTGCAAAAGTTTTGCATGAGCAGTTTGTTTTGCTGGACACCTTGCATGTTACAGGCTTGGGGGAGCTGTTCAAGCACAGATAAAGCTCAGTTAATAACTATATTAAGGCAGGGGCCATCTCAGTCATGTTTCTTAGCATCTGGCGGACTAAGACCATGACCCATGACTTGAGCACATGTTATCTAGGTCTGGAAAATCTGCTTTCTCTGGGAAAAGCAAAAAAAAACCAACCAAAAAATAACCCACCAGAAAATTACATATTAATAAAGTGCATGCAGAAAGAATATCAGGATGAAGATCCATAACCATAGCTTCACTTTCTCCAGACACTAGCTTTTAATGTGAGGAGACTTTCTTTCAGTTAAAGTCCAAACATGCTTTTCCTGGATAATGACCAAGCTCCAAAGCTATCACAATCCTTGACAAAATGCCCATTTTCTTCAATGGCAGAGAAATTTGCTACCTGCAAGTCTCTCACTCAAAGACTGTTGAAATTAATGGATATCTTTACATGGAACTGCCTTTTTATTTCTTGCCACCCCGCCCTCCACCCCAGGTTTTGCCCAGATGGCATTCTCCCTCCCTAGTTCTCCCAAGAGTGTTCGTAGTGTCATTCCTCACCCCCTGCTCTCCCTACACACACATTCCTGTTTTCTCTCACCTTTCATGGTTTGATTGCAGACTCTAAAACAGATTTATACACAATACATTAAAATTTCCCTGACTTATGAGTATTTTTGGTTGGGTTCCTGCCTGGTTGAGAGATGCCACTTTTTTTATAATACTATTTTTCTTGTTTGAATCCTAGGAGTAGCCGAGGTAATAGTCTTAGTTGGGGGTCGTCAGATGATTGGCATGAACCAACGTGCTTTAACGGCAGTCACTTGCTTAAATCCTCAAAACAACAAGTGGTACCCATTGGCCAGCCTGCCCTTCTACGATCGGGAGTTTTTCAGCGTGGTCAGCGCTGGAGACAACATCTATCTCTCAGGTAAGCAGCAGATTCCACAGAAACAGAACCACGCAGGGGTTTGGGTTGGAAAGGACCTTTAAAGTTAATCTAATCCAACCCCCTTGCCATGAGCAGGAACACCTTCCACTAGACCAGGTTGCTCCAAACCCCGTCCAACCTGGCCTTGAACACCTCCAGAGAGAGGGCATCCACGGCCCCCCTGGGCAACCTGTGTCAGTGTCTCACCATCCTCGATGTAAGAAATTTCTTTCTTATGTCCAATCTAAATCTACCTTCTTTCAGTTTAAAACTCTTAGGTCTGATCCTGTCACTACAGGCCTTGATAAAAAGCCTCTTTCCATCCTTCTTACAAGCCCCCTTTAGGTATTGAAAGGTCACGATTAGGTCTCCCCAGACCTTCCCCTTCTCCAGGCTGAACAACCCCAAATCTCTCAGCCTGTCTGCATGGGAGAGGTGCTCCAGCCCTCTGACCATTTTCATGCCCCATCCCTAGACTCAGTTCAACAGGTCCATGTCCTTCCTGTGCTGGGGAACCCAGACCTGAACATTGTACTCAAGGTGGGGTCTCAGGAGAGCAGAGTAGAGGGGGGAATCACCTCCCTCGACCTGCTGGTTACGCTGCTTTTGATGCAGCCCAGGATACAGTTGACTCTCTGGGCTGTAAGTGCACGCTGCTATTTTTTATTCCTGTTTTTTGTCCACCAGTATCCCCCATTCCTCCTCTACAGGGCTGTTCTCAATCCATTCACCCTCTAGATTGACTGGGTTGGGAGAAAAGTTACAATACAGGCAGCCCAGACAAAGCAGGACCTGCTGGAGTTTTACCCAGCTGTTCCTGGGGAGAAAAAGAAAAAAAGAAAAGAGAAGTGGGAGGGATGTTGGGAGAGAGGGATTTCCCTGCTTTTATCATTCTCCGTGTCTCTGCGGTGTTAACGTTCTCTCAGAGCAGTCAACAACAATATTTTGCAGTTGCAACATGAAGAAAATAGGTCTGACAACCATCAAGCATGCAAAGAGGTTTCACTGCCATAGAAACACAATTTAAAATAGTGGCTGTAGTTGAATCTAAATGGTAGGTTATGGAATTTGAGACAGACAGACTGAACTGCTGAATATGTGACCTACACTTAAAGTATTTGCTTACAGGAGCATTCATGTTTTGTACTTGTTGGAACCTCTTTTTTGACAGTAGTCACTAGCCCTGTAATCTTCTTGGTTTTGATGAAACTGAGACCACGCTCCTTAAAAGGCTTTAACTCCCAAAGTATCTGTTGACACTGTGCCCTGAGCATCACGGTATCTGGATTTTTGCAGTCTGTTGGTACCTCTGCTTGGCTGGAGGGGGAAAAGCAATTCTCACCAGACAATGCAAGGATGCTCTGATGGCAGCTGAGTGGAGGCTGGATGATTAAAAGAGGAGGCTGGGCAGGGAGGTGCGGATGTGTGTGATCCAAGGATGTAGTTGGGAGTGCAGATGCACCTGGCATCTGTACCAGTAAGGGGTTACAGCTGTTGCCTTTCCCTTGCCGAGCTCTCTCACTGCATTTTCTGCAGTAAATTGCTGCCTGTGGTGTTAAATTCCATTAATACTGCATAGAGACCCTAAGAATTGATTGGAAATTATTCCATGATGTTTTTTCCCCATGCTTGTTTGCCCATGCTTGAGAGCAGCTGGAGCAAAAGTCTTCTGGGGAGGCTTTCGTCAGATGTTGGCTTTTAGTTATTCTTAGCTGAGGTGCTTTCCAATATGCACAGCCATTTTAGGCTGTGCCACACCTGGTAACAAAAGCTTGGAATCCTAACTTCGAAGCTCATTTCAGCTCTTTCCCTTGAATCTGGATGAGTGACCGGATGGTATTTGATGGCTGCAATAAGGAGAGCTGGAAACGCAGCTAAGAGTCCAGTTGATATTTTGCTTTGCCTGAAATGTAGCAGACACGGGAAGAAGGGAAGGGGAACCAACAGAAGTAAGAATGGCCTGCTGCAAGGTCCAACTGCTGGACCCTGCACTGCATAGCATAGGTTTGGAGAGCAAAATACCAAGGAGGAAGTCTGGTTTTCCCATTAAACCATGGAACTGTGTCTAGTTCATTTTCCTGGCTTGACCACTGACTCCTAGTGTGGTCCCAAATAAATCATTTCAGCTCTTTGTGCTTCAAAACAGGATAGTAAGACACCCACTAAGTGGCTACCTTGGAAGCTTCAAGCAGAAGTTAAAAAGTGACCAATATAAATATTTTATAAGATCATCTTGGACTGTTTTACAGGAGTGGTCCAGCTGGTTCTGTCTTTTATCAGCAAATGAAAATAAATAAGAAGTTTGTCCCTGAAAATGAGAAATTAAGCCGACAGTGCAAGCACTGACTTTATTGTGCCCATGTATGTGCTGCTTCAATCCATCACTGCATTAAGCATTTTAGATTTCAGGCTGGCCTGTGTCTCACAAGCCAGGATAGACTCAGCCTCCTGACACCTTCTTGCAAGTGTTGCAGTAATTTAATAGACCGGAAGTTATTTATGAACACCGAGAAGGGTCTATCCCCTTATGTATGTGTCCCTCGTAGTCTGACATCTTGATTTCTTCATGTCATCTTATTAAAAAAACCCCAGCCTTTGGGGCGCATGAATAAATGACACAGATATGCATCATTGGAACAGATGCTCAGTATTGAGGGTGATTTATTTTAATTAGTCAAATGTCATTTGAAGAGTTTTTACTTTGTAACTGGCTTTGATTGCTGTGTGCAGAGCTGCTGCCGTTCCAGGATCTCATGTATGTCTCCCCTTTTCTCTCCCCTGCCCGCCCGTGGGTGCCAGGCGGCATGGAGTCGGGTGTCACGCTGGCTGATGTCTGGTGTTACATGTCCCTGCTCGATAACTGGAACCTCGTGTCCCGCATGACAGTCCCAAGGTGTCGACATAACAGTCTGGTGTACGATGGGAAAATTTATACCATTGGAGGGGTCGGTGTGGCAGGCAACGTTGACCATGTGGAAAGGTAAAGAAAAAAACCCAGAACTAAAAAAAACACATGCTGTTTGCTGGAGTTTTCCCTCATGCTATGCTAAAGGACCGTTTGCCTTTTAAAGGACACATCAAATGGACTGTGTGTGTTAAAATAAGCTTTTATAACAGCTAAGAAAGTAGGAAAGTGGGCAGGATTAGATTTCATTTAAAAGCTTCAGTGGAAAGCATTGTTTCAAAACCAGAGAGGAAAGTTGCCAGCTTCTCGGTTTGCTCAGGGGAGTGAAGAGAGAAATTAAGCTTCTTTGGACATTTTTCCAGGTTATACAATGAACTAATAAACTCCCTTTGAATTTAGTACTGATGAAAGTCTTTACAGACCACGATAATACTTTTATTTTTCTTTTAAATCCAAAAAAAGCAGCAGCAAAGTAAGTTTCTTGTATGTGTTTTCCTGGTGTAGCACCTCAGCCTTGACCTGGCTGGAAGATTCTCCCCATGGTGGTCTTGGCCTGGGGCTGGGACCTGCCAAGTTCAGAGTAAAACAACCATTAAATGGAAACAGTTTTGAATTCCTGGCTGAACAAAGATGGGAGAGAATGGAAATTTCTCTTTTCAAGTAGACTTCAGATGTAATTTTTTCATTTTCTACATGGAACTTAAAAAACCAGGAGAGAACAAAAGTGCAATAAAAATATTTCACCAAGTAAAATTCCAAAACCTTGCTAATTTCTTGTCACTTGTGGCATTCAATAAAGCCATAGATTTTATAATTATATCAATGTTTTCATTAAAAAATAGAATTCACTTTGAAGTGCAGTTTATAAGAATATTTTATTCCAAAAATATCGATAGAGTCTTAGCCTTCCCCAAACACTTTATTGGGACACATTTTTGGGCAATGTTTTTCTTAAGTGAATGTGGCAACCAAAAATATTTTTGTTAGTTTTAAATGCTGAATTTGAATACTTTTTTTAGTAACATTTTGAGGCAGGCATTTCCCAGTAAAAGTTGCCTTAACAGGCAAGATAAATAGGGATTGGTCACTAGGAAGGATTGGGGGGAAGAAAAAAACCCCACATTTTTCAAAAGGTTACGAACTGGTGTTGGTGATGATGCTTTCAGCAAATCAGGGAAGTGCAGCCAGCAAGGAATGAATGATAGATCATGGCAGTGAATGTGAACTTTCGTATGTGAATCATAACACGTGAACATTGCTTCCCTCCTTAACCCAGAGCTTAAGGTGGGCACTGCCCACAGCACTTGTTTTCAAGAAAATCTTTCAGCAGGTTCGCTTCTGGTATCTGAAGGTATTTGTCCCATAATTTAAGTCAGTAAATTTTGAACTAGCAGAACTATTTTTGTGAGCACAGGAAAGAGAGAGCCCAGGAAAGAGATACTGTTTCACTTCATCTGTGGATAGAGATGAAAAGCAAAATAATGCTATTGAGGAGTCTTGGTAGTTGTCATTGATTAAATTATCGCTTTTCAATTTTCCTTAGGCCTGATTTCTCATGGCCCCTCTTCATGAAAGCATCCAGAATGTTGGTCAGTTGAATGGACCCCAAATCAAGCAGAGTTCCCCCCACTCCTTCCCTCTCATCTCAGCCACCCCAGCCCTCGCCACAGAGGACATTGCAGCTGAAAAGTCACACTCAGGCCCTCGGCAGCCCCTGCTTGGCTCAGTGAGAGCCCCTGTGCTGGTTTCCATTGTGCCGAGCCCACCAAGAGACCTGGATGTGGGAAAGGAGCAGATTTCCTCCCTATCATTTCAGCACATGCTGTCTCAGCCACAATAAGGATGTCTTTTCATGGGAATTTGCTAAACCCGTGGTTATAATTAATCTGCTGTTGTCTGTAGAGTGACTTGTGAGACGGAGCCATGGAAAAAGTGCAACATGGCCTCCTCTGGGCTATGCCGGGAAATGAGAGAAGTTTGGGGATGTTTCCTTTTCTATTCTTCATATTAAAATGACAGTAGGGAGTGACAGAAGTGAAGCATAGCATGGCTGAAGCTGTATTTTGGAAAGGATGTTTCAGGGTCTGCTGTCAGAAATGCAGGTGAGGGAAGGCTGACCCTCCTAGCCGTGCTGAGCAAAGTCAGGACTTTTCACACAAGAGCACTTCCCATTTGGACAAGGCAGGATTCAGGAATTTAAATCACTGTAGCCATTTTTGCAAGCAGTGAGGATGTCTGAATTTGGATTACAGCTTTGGAAAAAACACAGAATATACAAACTAAAATCACTATAATTGCTGAGTTGGCTACTGTCTTATGAGCAGTGAATGCCCACTTCTTGACTCTGCTTTTCTTTCCCCCCTACTCTAGAGCCTCAAGGAACCAACTTTCTCCCACCATATGTCTGTGTGGGTTGCACATTCCTCTTCAAATAATGTGTTGGTTTGGATGGGACAGTGTAATACAATCTCTCAGGAGTGGGGAAACCTCTCAGTCATTCCAGCAGGTCATAGAAAAGCACTAAGTTAAAATAATGTGGCATGGTCATATGCTCCATATCAGGTGATGCCAAAAATTACATTTACTTCTAAAGTTATCACTCCTCCCCTCAGTGCAGAATTACAGACACACACTCCTGAATTTGGGATAGTTTTTCACCTCCTGGGAGGCCTCTGAGATTACAGCCCTGTTATCCCTCAGATGGAGGTGCAGGGGCTTATCCAGGCCTGACACACAATGCAGTCCTGGGCTGTGCCACCAGTGTGAAGGGTAAGGCACTGAACATCCTCCCTCTCTGGACCACCTACCACCTCCCCTGGTGCACATGCAGCTTATCTTTCCCAACCACATTTTGCTTTCTGCTTGCTCAGTCAGCCCAAGCGTGACCATGCCCAGCTTTGGCCAGGTTCTGACGTGTGTCTGCTGGCATGGTGAAGGGCATGTCTCCAGTCCAAAGTGACTTACCATGACCTCACCAGTTTGCAGACCCAGAGCGTGCAGTCTACAGGGTGTCTCACCACAGTGGGTCTTTGAAGACAGAGAACATAGCATTTTCTCCCAGTTTCTTTCTTATTCTCCACCTGTTTTTCATGGAATTCTTGTAATATTTGATCCTAGAAGATGTTTTTACAGCATTTTGCTTTTTAAAAGCAAATGTCAGACCACCTTAGCTGTACATGATGCCACCTGCTGCACCATTACAAAGCATTAAAGCAAGTAGGGACCAACATACTCCTAATGATTTATGGCATCAGCTCCTGTGTCCCTCTCTCCATGCTTGTGATTGTGGCGTTGATGCTGAAGGGTGCAGCCTTACCCAGAAATTCTGGTGCCACTTAAAATAGTAGGTGTTTTCCCATCAAATTCAACAGGGCTGAGATTCTTTACCCTTTATCTGCCATTTGTCTGTAAGGAGGCAGCAAAACTTCCATCTCGATGGATAATATTATGGGACTATCAATCACAAACAGATGAATAGGAGTCATTTGTTACTCATCTTAAAACAATATGCGTGTGCCAGAGGGGCTGAGTTATAAGTCCATTTTTGTGGCTGTGCAAGGGTATATGTTCAGGGAAAGTTATGTTTTTGCAATGAGTGTTTAGGGAAATAACAGCGTGGCTGCAGTTCTCCATCAAGCCCCTCTGGCAAGGTTCTGTGTGACAGGAAGCAAGTCATTAGGTGTTAGGCGAGAGGGTATTACACTTTCTGTCTTCTTCTGAGATATGAGTGGAGTTGGGAGCTGGCGAAATGAAGTGGATCCACGAACTAGGTCTTTAGATAATGGATGGGCCCTGTAATATATGCAATTTGAGAGCCGAGAGGGCTGCGTATGCTGACAAGACAATGTATGTGACTGGAAGTGTGGAAATGTGGGTGCTTTGTGGTTATTATATGTTTGAAGGACAGAAGAAGATGAATCCCCTTGACCTGACAGCACTTTTACAATAGGGTTGTCTAAAATTGGGAGATTACTTTTGTTGGCAGTGCATACTTTGAAGACAGTCTAAAAAAAGTGTAATGAGAATAAGCTTTATACATTTTAGAAACTGCTTCAGAACCTACTGTTGTACTGAGACGTGATCATGTAGGAATTAGGGGTTCTCCCCCAAGGAAGGTGGTCATTTCTTCACCAAAAGGATTGCCAGGCACTGGAGCAGGCTGCCCAGGGGAGCATTGGAGTCACCATCCCTGGAAGTATTTAAAAGTCACGTAGGTGTGGCACTGAGGGACATGGTTCAGCGGTGGACTTGGCAGTGCTGGGTTAATGGTTGGACTCAATGATTTTAAAGATCTTACCTTACCTAGATGAAAGAAAATTAAGTATATTGCCTTGTCTCAGGATAGTTTCTTAAGCCTGTCAGAAGAAAAGAAAAAAGGCAAAAAACACTAATCCATTACTGTGATTTTAAACATGTGAATCATCTGAAGAGCAGTTCAATATGACACTGTACAGCTTTAGTTTAAATAGAAGCTTTCCTGCAAATAGAATTAAATAATGGTTAAATAACTGAAGGATTTCTTCCAGACTGACAGAAATGGTCAGTGTGTAAGCAGCTGACCATGATGTAAGGATCTTATAATGTGAATAAATGAAGATACACATATGGCTGTTTAACCTAGGAGAAGAGAAATTAAGAGACAGAGGAGAAAAGAAAATACTGTTTTCAGGTACTGAAGAGATCAAAAGTCAAGAAGGCAGTGAAGCGAGTGGCACAGCTTGAAATGAAGGGTTTTCTGCTGTTAATAGTGAGCTGGTAGGGAAAGAGCAAGGAAGGAGGCACTGAATGAAATAAATGAAAGAAAGGAAGATCAGGCCCACAAATGAAATCCTAAGAGTGAAGAGTTGTGGAAACCAGCAAGGTTTTATTTCTGCATGGGCTCTCCTCAAGCCTGAGCTGTGTTTTCTGCTGGGTTCAGATCGTTTGCCGTATCATGGGTATATAAATTATACATATACATACATACATATATACATTATATATACATGTCTGCATATACACATACATAAAAACATATAAGGTGTATGTAAATAAGGCATAAATCAGCAGGTAGTGACCGCACAAGGGTCAGATGAGATCCCTGTGCTCAGTGCAGGTGACATGTGAAGTGACAGGTGGGGACACGTGTCCTGCAGGGCCAGGGACCAGCAGGGGGCTGGGACAGAGGAAGGGGTGCAAGGGCAGGTGTGTAAAACCACACGTGAGTCCATAGCGTGCGAGGACTGCAGACCAGGAGTCAGTCATGTGAAAGGAGATGTCCTTGAAGATTCAAGTTCAGCAAATTGGATGGGCTTGGCAGGCCCACAGCCAAGGACAAGCATGGACACACCGGGAGGGAGCAGTGGAGGAGAGCGAAGAAAAACCTTTGCTTGGCTTGAAGCCAGCTCACATTATGTCTCCATCTACAGCTTCAAACAGGGGATTCGAATGCAAAGCTTGACTAATGGAAAGAGATCAAAGTGATTATTCTTTCAATCAGTTTCCTCCCTGCTGGCCCTTGAGCAGGGCTGGTGTGACAGGCAGCCAGGAGCCCCACGAGCACCAGTGGCCGTGGAGTGGTGTCAGTGCCAGAGATGACAGAACAGATGGAAAAGCCCTAGGGCAGAGAGGTAAAGCAAGTGTCAGTATTTTCTGTCCTGGAAGGTTACAAAGGTTCACCTTCATTCATTTTTAAACCAATTTAGTTAATCTGGTGCAAATCCTTGTGTGAACACATTAAGAGCTGACTTGAGATAGACCAAAATGATGGAAACCTGCCTTGCAGAGACTTAAGGAGCTTACACTACTTAGTTTATCCCATAGAAGGTGAAGAGTTGACTTTATTAGTTTCTGCACGTCCATATGTGAAAGAGAGAGATTTGATAGCAGACAGCTTTATAATCCAGCAGGGAAAAAGAAACAAACTTTCTGGTGGGCGGGAACTGAAGCAAAACAGACTAGAAATCAGGTCTACCGCTTTGCAAGGAGGGAGTGAACTGGAGGAATAAATTCCCAGGGGATGGAGGGACTCGGTGGACAGCTATCAGGAAGCCTTGAAGGCATCAATTTCTCCTCTTCAGCCTCAGGGCTAAGGTAGACACTTACTTAAGAGAGTTGTTTCACTGAGCAGCCCATGTAAAACCCATGTTAGATGCCCATGTTAGGTGGACAAGGACTTGCTTCCACCTGCTTCATGGTACACTGATTTTTTAAACCAAATGACCTTCAAGAGTGAGGTTTTAAGCATCACCACGTGCACCTCTATCCAGTAGATTTTCAGCCTTTGGCTTTCAGCAGATGAAGTGAAACTGGTCATTTTTGGTTTCTCAGTGGCAGCTGAGGGACAGTAGGAGAAAGAAAGATCAGCTCTGTTCATCATAGAGTATAAACAGAGAGCAGTGAAAGTGAGTGAAAAATGGGGTCTGTGGGACCTGAGGCCTCAGTAAGGAAATTCATGCAGAAAAAGGATGATTGTTTTTCTAATTTGAACCTTTCTTCAGTATTCCTATGGGTGCAGTCCTCAACCACACCCAGCTCCCAGCATATGTGAAGGACACGTTCTTCCCAAAAATGTGTTAGGACAATCAGAAAGTTGTTCCCAAGAATGTCCTTGTCTTGGGAGCTGGGGTGTGTCAGGTACTTCTGCTAGCAACAGGGAAGGCAGTTGGCTGCTCACCACCCATCTCAGACCACCTTGACTGCCCACAAATGTTCCTGGTGCTAATTCAGAGTAGATGGTGTGAGACAAAACATATCAGTTGACAGGTGGAATTTCTCTTAAAGGAGGAACGAGAGAAGGAACACTAGGTCAGTTCTCAGCTCTGTTGTTTTCCCCATTCTCTAACCAATTATAGCCAATTTTTAAACGAGACATCAAGAATTAAATTACCAATTACTGCAATAGCTGAGTTAGCAAAGTATGTCCCAAAAGCAACGTGTGAAACTTCATATTATGTGAGATTTTTTGCATACCTGCTCGGGTGGATGTGAGCGCTGCTCCCTCCGAGTGCTGTGGGTGAATGCAGGAGATGCAGCAGGTGGTGACTTACCTGGAGGAGCTGCTTGTGCAGTCAAAAGGCGCCTCAGGTTTGGTACAAGAATCAGCCCAGTAAAGGTGTGTCGCCTTGAATGTTCCCAGCACCATGTTGTTTAATCTTGTTATATTTCTTCCCTTTGATCACTTGTTGTAGATTAATTTAATTTCTCTGTAACTAATTTAGAGCTTCATACAAGGCAGTTCTCCATGCTCATTATAAGGGACTTTCCTAATTTTTTTTTTTTAGTTAAAGTTTGCCTCCCTCTTGCTTTTGCTTCAGTTTTTATGAGTGTGTTAATTACTTTCAGTTATATTACTTGGAAACTCATTAGTGCATTTTTATTAAGCACATTATTTTCTGCTGTTTCTGCCATTTTTATCACTGCTCCCTTTTATTTTCCCCAAGTCTGAGCAGTGAAAATTTGAGGGACATGTTACAGAGGGAAAATTCCCCTGTTGCCAAATCGTATTTTGCAGATGGGTTCATGTTCATCAATTCGTTTCATGTTTGCATATTGCATATCACTGCCATTAAGAGCAAAAGCCCTGAATGGGTGATGAGGGCTTCTGTTCTGGCAGTCAGCAGCTCTGAAAAATCACTACGCAGGAAACTCCTGTTTGACTGCATCTGTCATTACATGGAAATATAGAAACCTAAAAATCACATTATTCTCCACTGTCTCCAAGACTCATTTTAGAGCAGCTATTTGGATCCTTGCCACATTATCTTTAAAAAAACGGGATGCCTGTGCTTGTGGTATTGTCTAAAATGAATCTTCATCCATGGATTGTTAACTGCACATCCCTTATGGTCAATGACTTAATTAAATCAGATACTGATGACCTTAAAACTAATTTAGCACTTTCATGCATACTCTTTTCTGTTTGATTCATGTCAAATATGAATCCAATGGTGAAATCTTACTCCAGCATTAACAGTTGCAGCATCCTGACATGAAGCACAGTAGCTGGGTTTGCTCAATGAAGATTAAATGGAAGCAAGTTATTCTGGCACAAATGTGCGTTGCTGGTCAGTTAACTAGAGTAAAAGAGACATCATGTTGCATTATGTTGCAGGTGAGATGTGTTCCACAAGTTGAACAACTGAAGTGTATTAACAGTTGCCTGCCCACAGTCACTATTGGATATCTCTGCATTGATTAGCAAGAATAATCTCATTGTATACTCATTAAAAGAAATTAATCAGTGGAAGACATCTCAACAAAGATGTCCCAAGTTTCTGCACCTTGGACTATAATGAGATTTGAGAGGCATATAAGGAGAACAGACCCAGCTTTCTCTGGGCTTCTGTCAATGTTTTAAAACCTTAGAGAAAAGTATTCATTACACCGTTTACCAAGTGGCTGAATTTGTAAGATGTTAAAAAAAATACATTTCCACCTCTGCTTTTCTTCTGCGTGCCAAGCTGCCTTTCTGTGCCCCAGCCTGCGGTCTGTGCCTGTCTGTGCTGCCCAGTGCTGCTGGCCCCAGCTCACTGCGCCTGCTGTCATCCCCAGGTACGACACCATCACCAACCAGTGGGAGACCATCGCCCCCCTGCCCAAGGCCGTGCACTCGGCCGCGGCCACCGTGTGCGGGGGCAAGATCTACGTCTTTGGAGGGGTGAACGAAGCCGGCCGAGCCGCGGGGGTCCTGCAGTCCTACATCCCTCAGACCAACTCGTGGAGTTTCATAGAGTCCCCGATGATTGGTAAGCCGTGCGTGCTGTCAGAGCAAACCTCTGTGCTACAGGTATCTTAATGCCTTTGCAGAAAGCAAAGGAACTGTGGGGTGGGGGAGGATATCCCTATAACATATTGGCAGGAATGCATGGATATTATACCAGAGGAGCAATTATCTGGATCTCCACTGAAGGCAATTGTTACTCATTAATAAAGCTAGTTACCAGCTAGAAATGATGAGTTCAAAGAATATGAGCAGGGAAGAAAGGAAAACAGTTTTTAGGTATGAACAGTTAGCCATTTTAGGTTTAAAAAATCTCCAAGTGCATTGAAACTTCATGCCAGCATCATGTGTTGCTCCATGTGGGTTCACTGCACTGCTCAAGTGATGGATTATCACTCACGGGTTTGCTAAAATGCTGCCTGTCCTGTGAGAAGTGACTGACTGGCATGCTGAACTGGGATTTATCAGTGGTGTCCACAGGCATATGTGCTTCAGAGGCTGACATCTTCAAGACATACTTTATTAAAACTGTGTTTATTAGTTTATGAAGCCCTTGAGCTCACCAAACATAAAGAGCAAGACGAGAAACCAGATTTTCCAAGGTACCAGCCAATGTCAGAGGTGGTGACTTCCTTCCAAAATTAGAACAGCGCTCAGAAGTTTGCAACTTACTTGCTTTCTGTGGCAATTTGCGCCCTGAGTGTTTAGGCTCCTTTTGGAAATGAGGTTTAGTGTTCAGCCTGGCGAGGATGCTCCTGCAGGGCAACAGCTGACCTGGGTCATCTGCTCTGCAACAGGGCTGTGCCAGCCTTCAGTCTGGCTGCTCCCAAGTGGCCAAAGAAACAACTCATAATCATTGCAGAGAAACTGCTCTTGGAGTGGTTTGCCTTCACATCCTAGTTCGGAGAATCATGCAGTGGTTTGGGACCTTTAAAGGTCACGTAACCCCAGCAATAAGCAGGGACGTCTTTCACTATTTCAGGTTGCTCAGAGCCCTGACCAACTTGACCTTGAAGTTTCCAGGGATGGGGCATCTACTGCCTGTCTGGGCAACATGTTCCAGTGTTTCTAAACCATTCTAAACCTCTTAGTCATGTTGAAACTGTGACTTCATTTTTAAAAAATCATCTTCTCACTACTGAGCCTTAGAGCAATAGGAGTAGCAAGTAAGAGCTTACAGAAGGACAGCTGTAAGGTGTTCAGGTAAGGCCTAAACTAATCAGAATAAACTGCTCTTCCTGCTGCAGCTTCTTACGTTGACTCCAACCCTTTTGTTGGGGTTCCCTGGTAGGTCAGGACACGAGGGGCTGGCACTCCACAGCTGCAGCCTCTCCTGCAGAGACAGCGCGGCCGCTCCTCGCTCCCCGCTCCGGCCGCTCCCGGCGAGCAGCCCAGTGCAGCCGGACACACGTCTGGAGCAGCACAGAGCGCCCAGCGGGAGCGCCTTAGCCGGCCACAGGCGTGTTTATGTAAGACAGCAGCACAAACACCCCCTTGCCTGGCTTTTTCCATCACGTGGCTACAGCTATTGCTGCTCCTTTAATCCACTGACTGACAGTATGAGGTTTTCCTGGACTCACAGCATACTGCAAAAATGAGTGCATTATGCAAAGTTGGATTCCTCTTCCTTACCGTAATAGTGCAAGTGCCACAGGAGCTAAGGAATCATCCCCTGGGCTCACTAGAGTCTAGCAAGCATCAACACCATGAGTGTTTAAAAAAAACTCATCTTAACCATCCAGTGTTGGGTTCATTACCCATTGCTCTAATAGAGTTGTACTATTATTTCTTAATAGGACAAAAATACATGAAAAATACTCATGACATTAAAAGATGGTATTTATGTTTTCTTGGTGTAAGCAAAGTTCATTAGTTAAGCTAAAGGCATAAAATATATGATAAAACAAGGATTTCTTTGTTGGGTAATGTATAATTTACTTGCAAATAGCTTAAAATAACACAGAGTCTGAAAAATGGCACCCCCATGGAGAATGTCTGGGAATGTGAACTGATGTGATGCCCGATCATCACTACAAAGCAGTGGGAATGTTGGAAATATATTTTAATTTCTCCAGTTCTACAGAAAACGTAGCATCACCTGTGTCTTTAAAGTATACCCCCAAGAACTGGATGCAGTGCCAGGTACAGTACAGTCTAAAACAAGAGGAAGTAGAAGGGGCCTTTTGCAAAATGGAGCTGAGATCAATCCTAACGCGATCCCTGCCAGGGTGCCTCTGACAGCCTCCGAGCCTTTTTGTGTTGATTTGTGAATTCCTAAGGTGTACCTCTGCGCTAAGGCAACTGAGATGTCTGATGGTGAGTTGTTACAAAGTCACCCCAGAGATCAGTGAAACCTGTTTGACCTCAAATAGGACAACAGTTTATTTAAAAATGCCTCAAGCATGCTCAGATATGCAACAGTAGCTGCAGGTATTGAAAGCAGCCAGGGTCTGTGGAGATTTTCAGACCAGTAGTACCTGTCTCAGTTCACTGTGGTATTTTCTGATACTGAGTTGAATGCAGCCTGGCACACATTTGAACTCAACAGGTCCATCTCTTTCAAAGCATCACATGCCAGCTTAACCCAAGGCAACACTGGCATCAATCATGGCTCATGTTTTGTCCAATCTGAGTGGAGGTGAAGCAGGCTGGACACTGGCATCCTGCCTGTGCACAGGAGATACAGACTGGGGACTGATAGCAAGTCCACGCAGCTCAGCCCTTGCTCTCTTCTGCCTGGATTTCTTCTAGGAACATACAATGAATTCACTCCCCATTTATTCTTTGCTTCAGCTGTCAGGAGATGTGGGGACGTGGATGCCTGTGAGCAGTAGGTATGACACCAGGCTCACTGACAGCTGCACACGGATGCTGTGGAAGCCTTTGGGCGGGTGTTGGTCACACACATCCACACTTGGGGAGGAGAAGGCCTTTCTCAGTGCCCCATCCTTTGCCCTGCCTCAGTCCTCCCTGCCCTTGGAGTGGGCAGATATTCCTGCAGCAGTGCAGCCCACAGCTGGATGTTACTGGGATAATGGAGCCTCACGGGGCTTTCACATTGCATGTTTTTGGTAAACACTGAACCCTTGCACATCACCTTCTTGTGTTTTTAGATGTAAAAACAGAAGTCCTACGTGAGTAAATGAACCCAGGCTATGCAGTTGCGGCACCTGCCATTCCATTTCTGGACAAGCTGTCCTATATAGCAGTGCTAAAAATGTATTCCATGCCCAGCTTCCTGAGCTTTGTCTTATTTAACAAGATAGCCACAGATATGCTGAAGTCAGGGATTCTCAGTAAGCCTAATTACTTGGTCACTGCCTTTTAGTTCACTTTGTGCCTTCATGACAGGGCACTAAAATATACCTTTTTTTGATACTCTGAACAGTCAGCATGGAATTACAAGTTTTTATTAATGTTTCTGGATTGTAGGAAAACCAGTACTTAATTACCACCCCTATTAAATTTTAAGATCTGGTGAAAACTAGAGAACAGAGATCTAAGTTCTATGAGTATTTCTGGTTTCTAATCCAAGTATCTAGTTCCTCACCATACCATTTACTCCTGCAGTGATATGTCAGACCAAAGTGGGACAATCACAGACCTAAGAATGAACAACCTATCTGGAAAACAACACTAGAAGCATCTGTGCATTTTTACTGCACTGTCCCATGGCTTATTTTGGTTAAAATGCATAATAATAATTTATTTTTTCACTTTACAAGAAAAATCAGATATATGTCTTGATCCTCTCCCAAGGCCAATAGTTTGGCATTTGTGGGGAATGTGGCTGGCTTTCACATGAAAGTCCCAAAGCAATGAGTGTTTCATCCCATTATTCAGTGTATTTTTCTTCCCATGGCCAGTTATTAGTGTTTTTCACCCTACTAAGCTTGAATTTTTATCTCACCCATTTCTCCTCTGTACATGCCGTGTCCTCCTTTCAGAATGACTTTTTCTACTCCTCAGTGTTTCCCTATCTATTCTTTGCCCTCTGCCCAGCAAAATCAGTATTTTTGTGTTGCTGTTTATCCAATGTCCTCGTACCTCTCCTTCATCTCCACGGATGTTCTTTGTCCAACACTCTTCAGTTCATCAACATCGTGCCCATAAATCTAAAGCTGCCGTGTGACGGCAGGTGGGGCCTCCTGCTTTGGCATGGGCCATGTCCACCACACACAAACAAAATGTGGTGTCTGCAAGTGAGGACACTCAACTTTGGGGGCTCCAAGGAGAGTTTGCTCAAGGGTCAGTGGGGAAGCCATTGGCCTGGCAGCCAGTTGTGCATTTGGGAGAGATCAGCACCCAGGAGATCTCTGAGCGGCTGGGTGACAGCCAAGCCCCCACCGTTCATGCAGCATCTTCCCCTGGGCCTCACGAGCTGTGTTCAGGATCAGATCACAGCCTCCTGGTTATCCTGTAGCTGTGCCGTTCTTGAGTTTGTCTGCAGAGTATTCAAGGAGAGGAAGAGGCACTTACTATTAAAAGCAGGTTTAGTTTGTATTAACCAGACTCCTTTCTCCAATCTGCTCCATCAAGAGCATCAACCTCCCCACCAGGCACCCATGCCTGCCAGGAGACAATTTGGTTGGAGTTCTGCCTGGACTGGTGGCACTCCCACATTTCTTCCTCCCCATAAAAATGCTAAACTAGCTTGGCTATAATAACCTTATTCCATATGAAGTGCTGCTGCCATGCATTGCAGTGCCCCTGCAGTCCCTGACCGAGGGCAGCGCTGGAAGGCAGTGTAGGATCTTTGGGCAATCACAGAAGGGAAAGCAGGACTGTGCTACTTGGCCATGTAACGCAGGGAGAGATGTGAGAGCCACGGACACATCCCGAGAGCAGTCTGTCGTCCCTAAGTGAGGGGCACAGCAGCAGGTTAAGTTATCAGGCCCATGTGAAGTACACCTCTGGCTCAGTCACTGTCATGGAGTGCACGCTCCTTCCTCCAATGACCTGTCACATAATAGAACTACTGGCGTTTTTTCCTGCAGCAACAGAAAGGGAGAGCGATGTTACCATGTTATCCACTTGAAGAGAAGATTACTTTTTACCTATTATTTCATTTACATTTATTCTGCCTTCTAATCTCAAGTGTGTTTGCTGACCTGGACAAATCCCATTTAATATTTTCCAGCCTGAAATGGATTGCTATATCCAACTGCCTCAATACTTAAACTTTGGAGAGGAAAGGAAGCTGCTTTTCTCTCCCCTCTCTTCCTTTTCTCCAGCAGTCTTTTGAAACACCAGCGGCCCCGCTGTACCCCGCTGCCACTAGAAGCTCATGTTCACGCCCTGTTCAGTAGCACTGTCCACCTCCTCTCCAGCTTGCTGCACATTGACCAAAAAGCCCAACCAGAACATGCTTTTGCAAAATTAGGCTCCCCAGCAGCTGCCTTGCGCTGTGACCATGTTAAGGACTTCAAACAGTGAGAGAAATTGGAGTCTCCTGAGAGCTTGCATGAGCATACCAAGCCCTGGAATAGACAACACCACAAGAAGCGTGTGGGTTGCACCTGGGATGGAGTAAGGTTAAAGATTGAAGGTGGTCATCCACACTGAGGTAGCAGGAATGATGACCTGAAGTTTCCAAAATCCCGCTATGCACGGACAATTTCTGTCCCCATGGTAACAAAACAAAAATAAAACCCACTGTTTCCTGTCTACCTGTCTCTGGAGGGGTGTCCCTTGTGTCTTTTTGCCACACCTTCATCAGGAACAAGACTTTTCTGTGAACTTCTCCCTTCCTGAAAAAAACAGGAAAGATTTTTCTGTTTCTCTGTCTCAGACATACTTGATACCAGTTTATGAAATTATAGCTAAAGACAAAAGCAGCAAAAAGACAACAGATAGGAGATGTATTGAAAAATTGATGAGAATCAAACACAATTGCCTCTTAAAAAAGGAAGAAAAAGAATATCAGACTGTGCCTATTCAAAAAGGAAAAAAAAAGTCACTATAAAAATACCCAAGGGGTTTCCCTCTCATTCTTTAACAAAAAGAAATGTGAAGTCAGTGATTCAGTCCCCTGAAAAGTCACTGTTTCTGCCGTGAGGGAGCTCCAAATAATTTCCCTGAGAGAGTTGGGAGCTGAGGGGAGCTTTTTAATGCAAGAGTTTCATTCTCCTGCAAAACAGTGCTAGTCAGAGAAAAAAACCCAAGAAGATGTGATAATTAAATATGGAAAATTTCTGATGAGTGTCTTAAGTGGAAAAAATGTCATATATGCAAGTCTGATTTGGAAGGGGATGCGAGCCGGGTTGTTAGGACAGATAAGCCTTTCTGATGAATTGCAGTGGCTTAGTGGCACCACGAAGAAACTGAATACTCCTTGTTCTATTTTCTGGATGAATTCGTTTCTTCCCATCTGTTCCCAAGGATCAGTGACATTTTCCTAATACGGCCGTGGTTTTTTGACATATGCCTGTAGATACTCAGCGTAGTAGGAGCTCGGCTTTAACCCACCGCATGGGTTCTGTCTGTTTCCCTACCAGCTGCTGCACCCCTGTAGGTCCCCCCGCGCACGTGCCAGAGTGGGGTGGGATGAACTGAGCCACACCACCCCATGGCCATGCTGGGACAGAAGCAGACAGCACAACCCATTCTTTTCATTCTAGTTTTACCAGTTCAAACCTCAATAAGGAGAGTATCCCACTTCTGGAGATGTTCATCAGCTTTTGCTTAACTCCTGTCAAATTAAATCTCTGTTAAATATTTAATGGAATAAGGTAGTTTTACAAGAACCTCAGGGTTACAACACGTTCAAGAGGTAAGCAAATCCCAAAATAAAGCTGCCAGATCTGGTTTAAGCCCATCTTTTTCTGTGTTTCTAAAAGGACACAGTTATAATGCTGTAGATTTGGGAGGAACATATAATGCCTTCGGTGTTGTGTAGAGGCTGTTGTCAGAGATGTAAGAGCACAGTAAAGATGGTATCTCACCTCCTCTCCAGCTTCTGCCCCCAGGTCCCCTTGGGAGGAGGTTGCAGGGGCTGAGACCAGCAGGGCCGTGTCCAGGCTGATTCCCTGTTGGAGTTGCAAGAGGACCAACCTTTCCTGAGCAAATGAAAACAAAGATTTTGGAAAGGCTTTAACATACAGCTAGGGGAGAATTTTTATGTGTCCCCTGACCCCAGGATGGCCTCCCAGGAAATATGCACTTCATGCTCCAAAGGGCTGAGTCAAAGGGCTGAGGGTCCTGCTTCTTAGAGAACTGCTTGTGAGGCTTATTTTAACTCAAAGCGACGTGTTCTCCCATCTTTTGTTCCCAGACACTGCTGATTGGTTTCACAGAAATGTTGATTAAAAAAACTGTATCTCATCAAGACAGACACCATCATGAGAAATTTCAGCCCAACTGGCTCATATTTAATAATGTGCATATGGCGTGCTAGCAGCATAAGGGACAAGCCAACTAATTAGATTAGAATTATTTTATTCAATAATTTATGATTCGTTTTACTAATATTTCTAATAATGCCACAGCTAACAAGAATTTTAAAGCATCCTCAGAAAATCTGATTGAACTTGACTCAGGATGAGAGAGTTGCTTAATTTCGAACTCCCAACCTCACACAGTTTGTTGCTAAATTACAGGAGTGCTTGGAGATAGAGACACATCTGAAAATAAAAATGCAGGTGAATTTATGAGACAGATAAAGGTGAAAAAGCAATCAGGTCTCAGAAAATCTTCTGGAAATGTGTGGGTGACCTTCCCACAAGCAAAAGCACAATATAAAAGATTATCAACTATTGGATACTATTAAGGGGGTCTCTGTGCTGTGGGTTTCTGCTGCACAGGTATGGGAAGCATCTGAGCTAAAATTTGCAGTACTTCAAAATTCTGAAACAACTTGACATCTTAATTTCATATGTAACTGTGGAAGTGTCATGGTGACTCCATTAGGCTTCAGGAGAGGATAATTGTTCTTTACCAGTTTAGAGGGAGGCACATACTGGGGGATGAAGAAGTGATGAACTTTAAAAGTGCCTTTGAGAACTTGGCAAGAGGAGAACAAAACCAGGAAAGGTTTCCTCATTTTTCTTTCCCTAGCCTTGGAGGTTTAGAGAAACGTGACTTATCTATAAATAAGAGGAATGTATAAATAAAAAAACAGTCTCCAAACCCGAGCCTAAAACTGATCTCAGTGTTGCTTTCCATTGACAGATAACAAATATGCTCCTGCAGTCACTCTCAATGGGTTCATCTTTATTCTTGGAGGAGCTTATGCACGAGCAACCACCATCTATGACCCAGAGAAAGGCAATATTAAAGCAGGTCCCAACATGAACCACTCCAGGCAGTTCTGCAGGTGAGAAAAACCATTAAATCGAAATTACTGGCGCCTTAACATTTTCTGTTGATAAATAAGCTACTACAAGTGACGGGGAGAGGGGAAGGGAGGTGTGAACCATTTGGGGTTTTTCCTCATCTCTTTTCTGTCCGTGTTCAGGCACACAGCATTTCCCAAAGTGTACATTCAGCAGTCTGTTATGGTTGACGTGTCTCCTCACGTTCAGGCACAATGGATCACGGGGACAGATGTGTGTTGGGCTCCTCCAGTGATTACGGAAACTCTGTTCTCCTCAGTTTGCCATGTGCAGCTAGAGGATGATGAATACCCTCTGTAGGAGACACCACCATAATGTGGAACGTGTTTCTGCTAACCAGCTAAAAGTTCCTTGAGAGAAAAAGAGTACTGAGTAAGCACCACACACCGATATTAATTACTATTATTTATTAGGTGCTTTTGATTGCTTTTCGGGCTCGCTTCCCTGATCGTGGTTGAACAAATTTCACAAACTGTCTGACAAAAATAAAACTTGGCAGCCATTGCAGGTACTGGCAGAACTTAAAGGCCTTTTAAATAGTTTTACATGGCTGCTACTGAAAGATGAGCTTGTTTTGGGCTGTGCACAGCCAGCACTTCACAGAGCAGATTCCCGTGCTGGGGAAGGGCTGAGCTGTTGGTTTCCCTGGAAAAGCCACAGCTGGTCCCCAGACACTGCCACAGGCACCAGGTGAGGGTTTGTTATCCATGTCTGATGCAGCAGCACGCTGAGGCACTGAGCCAAGCCACGGCGGAGGGGAGGTGCCAGACAAGGTCCTGACAAAACGTTGACTGGGGCGGGAGGAAGAGCAGTGATGGGGCAGCAGCAGCCCCACAGCAGACCCACATCTTACAAATATTCAGCCAACTGCACCTTGTTCCAGGGGTGTCCCTCGCCCCCATAACACCTCCATGATTTAACTTGGATTTAGCCTTTCACTTTGATGCAGATGAGAAAATGCCTTTAAAGAAACCGTGCTCAGTTTTTCTCTTTGCTGTTTTTTCTCATTTTCATCTTTTATTAATTTAAGAGGCGCCCTCTCTTGGCTGCTGGAGCAGATATTGCTGTAAGCAGAGGGGTTGGAGCACCAGCTCCATCCCGAGTCAGCTCCATCCCAGTGGCTGCTGCCCTGTTCCCCTGCTCTAAGGACACATCCTCCTAGTCCCTCCACTCCAGCAGGCGGCAAAGCAGAACAAGGAGTGCAGTGCTCAGGCAGCATATGGTGGTATTTTTCTCCTGAAAAGCAGAAATAACAGGTAAAATACCACTCAGGATTAGAGCCCTAAGCTGTAAAATGAAACATGAGGGACTTGGACATTTGATACGTTCCTGCATCTTCCCATCCATCATAGGGAGGGATGAGCTGCTCTTTGAACATCTGGGGTTTGTAAAAAGTAAAAATAGTCTGTTAAATATGCAGGAGAAATTGTATGGCTGATATCAACTGCTGGCTGAGCACATCACCTGCAGATTTCCCAAGGTTTCTAACATGAAGGGATGCTTTGCTCTGCACCCTGCAGAACAGAATCCACTGGGAGACCTTGTGATGAACCAAGGAAAGTGAACTGGTGACCTAAATATTCCCTAGTGCTTAGGCACCATAATAAACTGGCTTTGTTAAAGTAGAATTTGCCACCTGTCCATAAAAAGTAAATTCAAGTTTTTAGATGACATTTTTTTTCTAATGCCTAAAGCAACAGTGCACAGGAAACCTACATTTATAGTGAAATGGTCGCCAAAAAAAAAGTACATACAATTGGAAGCAAAAAGGCACCATGTCAAAGATTCTTGAATGTGCTGGGAAACAGTCAAGGAAAAATATTTCAGCGTAGAGGATATGTAAAGCCTGTGACAAAACCTAAATAAATCAGTACGTATGGAGATAGGGAAGATGGGGGTCAGCAGTAACAAACAAGTTAAAAACCTGCTGCTGCTACAGGAAGCTGAGGGAACCAGTGCTGAGGGCTAATAGGAGTAAAAAGAAAGGCACTTTAAATCTTTGGGGATCAAATTTGTAATTTTAATCAGTTATCAAAACATTGCTGATGAGACCGCTGCGGTAGCAAAGTAAAATACAGACTGATTGGGTGGGTGTTCCTCATCTGTATCTGGAAGGGAACAAGAAGGTTTGGTGCTGTATTCTGCTGCGAGGGACCAAAAGCAATGACTGCTGGCAGCACTGAAATATGGGAACTCTGAAATTATATTGTCAGATCCAGCAACCCAGCTGTCTTTAGAGACTTCATTGAGAAGCTGATTGAACCACTAATGTTGATTTTTAATAACTTCTCAAGTTGAGGATGGATCAGGGCACTGCCAAAGTGTTTCCATATTTTGAAAAGGTGAAAAGGAGAATTTCAGTGCAGCAATTAATTTTGCAAAGTACCAGCATCAAGCTAAGTGGTCTCACTTAGCCTCATGTTGGTCCTCTGCAAAATACCAGAGTAGTTAATTTGGGATTTCATCAACAAATAACTAGATGCTAATAAAATAATGAACATCAATCAATGCACTGGAAAATGAGGCTTGTTAAACCACCCTGTTGTCATAGAATCATTTAGGTTTGAAAAGACCTTCAAGGTTCTCGAATCCAGCCAGAAACCTGACACCGCCAAGTCCACCAAAGATGTTGGGAAGCCTGGTTCCTTGTTTTGGTTTGTAACACAACACGCCTGCCTGCTAAAGACAACTGTGACGCTGTAATATACTGCAATTTCTCCAAGGTATCTGGCTGGCATTATATGGAATTAACAAGGCACACAGTAGAGAGATTAAATCTGCTCCACTGACAGATCTCAAAATGTAGTTGTTAATGAGAAGATATCATAGAGCAAGGCCACTGGCAGCAAGCATTTCTTCTTCATCAATGCTATTTAATACATCTACCAACAATCCAGGTAATAGAAAATCTCTCCTGATAAAGGCTGCAGGTGGCATAACACTTATTGGGTACAAAATATTACAGAAGGAGCTATTTTAGCTGTTAGCTCAGTTCAACTGTCTCAAGCCAGCAGTGGTATTTTAAATACAAAGTAAGCCATGGAGGAAGCACACTCACAGCAGCCCGGCTCCCTGGGAAAGCCAGGCTCTCAGAGGAGCACACAAAGGAGATCACTCAGAGCAGCACAACATGAGCTGGCACCACAGTGCTCTGGGTAAAAGGTCAGTGCAATATTGGAGATATAAAATGAGCCCTAACACCGGAATGAAGACAAGCTGAAGCTGGGCAGCACGAGTGCTGCCACACACGGCGCTGGCAAGACGAGTGCAGGTCCTGGGTCCTGCATCAACACGGGCAAACATCAGCAGAAGTTCAAAGGAAAGCTGCCAAAATGACCCCAGATTGCAAATCAAACCTTTGACATGAAACTCAAGGAGTTTATCAAAGAAAGGCTGAGAGGTGACTTGATCACTGGGAGCAGATGGAGAAGCTTTCAGTCTCACAGACAAAGGCTTAGCAGGTTACAAGGGCTGGAAAGTCAAGTTACACATCTTGGCCTTGAAGTGAAGCACTTTCCCAGCAGCAAGGATAATTAAACAGAGAAGCAGCAAGGGAGGGGGTGAACTCACCAACACTCGCTGTTTTTAAGAGGAGATTAGATACGTTTCCAGGAGAGATGCTGCCTGGGGAAATGTCCATGGCCTGCGTATACACAAGCTCAGATTAACCAAGCACAGAGGTCCCTTCTCACCTTAGCCTGTGAGTCTATAAATTCCTCATTCCACTCATTAGCATGGATCACAAAAAACATGATTTAAAAGCAGCAACATAAACAACTTAAAAATTAACTGCATGCTATTGATCTCCTCTCACCAGGAATCACTCAATACCGAATTTGCTGGGAAAAATCTTGACCGCATCACTTTTATTTTTATCTGCTTTGTTTCTACATGTTAGTGATGAGAGAGCTTGATAGCCTCGAGCAGAGGAAAAAGAAATGTGTGTGACATTCCCTGCCTGTGAAAAATTAAAGGTCCGTTCAAATGGTTTTAATATCAAGTTAAATTACTTTTAATGAAAAATGAAAAATAAATGGTTCGGGTCTCCAGCTCACAATCAACAGAAGAGCAAATTGAGGATCATTTTCAGATTAAGCCCAGCCTGATGGAAGTCAATAAGAAATTCATGCTGAGGTAGAATTAACCCTTTGAAAGGCGGTGCTAAATGAGAAAAAAGCTATAATAGGCCTGAAGTGTTTTAAAATTCACTGAGAGGTTGAACACCTTCCACACAACAGGCGAGGGAAATATTTGACATTTCCCAAACATCGGGAAAGTGTGAGCTGTTTGCCACCCATCTCAGTTTGGTAGGCCCTGTTCATTTGCAGGATCTTCAGATGGTGGACAGCAGTCAAGAGGAATGAAAAGCCAGGATGAGATGATCACACCTTGCTCTGCCAGACTCCTCCCTCCAAAAAGACTTGCAGATATCCCTCCCCTTCGGTGTGGCAAGGCCTCTCTTTGCAGGCAGGAGTTCTCCCTTCCTGCACTGCCCTTCAAGGGTCTATTTTTCCACAAGTGAAAAGAATACCAAATGCGGTCCTGTGCATGATTAAAAATTCCATATTCTGCTTGCTTAGGATGCAGGCAGCGTGCAAACAGGCTTGTGCTACAGAAAGCCTCCACGGGGCAACAGCAGCAGCGTGGTGGTGCCAGCAATAATTCCAGAGAAGCTAATTTAGTACCAGCAATTCCCAACAGACACCAGAAAAGCATTTTCTTCCTCCTCCTCTGACTGCTAACCAGTAAGATTTATTAGATGGTTCTGCTGAATGGAAATCTTTAATAAAACTTTGACTCAGGCTGAACAGCACAAACCCAGGGTCAGTCTGGCGATTATTTTGCCCTCCCCACCTCTTCTTTTCAAGTAAGGCCTTGTTCTTGAAGAGCAAAGCATGGTGCCTCCTGTGCTGACCTGCCAGGCATTGCTGACGTACAGCACCAGCTACAGCCTCCCCAGGCTGGCTCCCCTCCTCCTTACAAAGGTCATGGTAACTCCAGGCACTGGAAGGGTTTGGAGCACAGCTTGTTTGGATGGATATTCCCGGGTGCAGCTATTACAGGGCAGGGCTCCTCAGTGGCCATGTGCTTCCCAAGCCTACGGACAGGAAGGCTGGCAGCATTTGCAGCTGGAGGTGTTTGTAGTCCAGAAGGGAAAACCAAAATCTTCCAGCATATCTGGAGGGAGACATAGGTGTGGGGCTGTGCTCCACGGACAGCAGTGAGAACTGCTGCGCCAGGCTACTGGCAATAATTTCTGTAGGAGCTGAAGACATGAAGGATTGGGGTGGGCATTACAGCATAACTGATACAGACGGAGCACTCAGGCCATTACTGATGTGCTGTGGACTTTGGAGTAAAACATTGCTGGTTTTCAGCAACAAGTAACAATGCCACATGATGGTTTTGGATCATTAGCAAGGAAAAGTGCTTGCGGAGTAGGGGAGAATATAACTGGAGCTTGGCCAAAACACCCACACTAATAATCCCGCTCCAGGAGAGGGCATGATATCCTTCTAATTGACCATGACTAATCTGGACCCTCATTTATCCATCTCATTGTAAAGATGACACTTCTGGCAGTGTGACTCGGCCACCCGAGCCTGAGCCTTCTCCGACATAACAACCTGGCTGCCAGAGCGGCCGCTTGCAGCGCCGGGGACTGTCAGCACTGCCACCAAGCAGGGGACAGCCACGACTGCCACCACCCACAGACACAATGCCAGCAATGCCTTTGGCTCCAGCACCGCAAACCACCCTGCAAGTGTCTCAAAATGGTCCCTGGTTTAAATGAAAGCTCAAGGGGCACTTGCAGCTCTGCCTGACTGCCCAGAGCTGTGTCCTGCAGGGGCTGAGACCCTGGAGGCTTCCCTGGTCCTAAAGCCAACACCATCCAGTCAATGAGCATCCTGGAATTATGGAATATCCTGAGTTGGAAGGGATGCGCAGGGATCATCAAGTCCAGCTTCTGTCCCTGCACAGGACAACTCCAAGAATGCTATCAGCATCATTCAGTTCCATCTCCCGTAAAGCCCTCCTGAAGTCTTAGGGCAGGAAAGAATTCATCCACTAATAAATGCAGGGATTTTTTTTCTTCTTCTTTTAAGGAGATCCTGTGTCTATCTAACTGATAATAGTAATGTATATGGAACTGCTCCAATTAAATGTGTGTGTGCTTGTGCATGCATAGCCAGGAGTGAGGAGGGAGAGGAGCATTGTTTGAGGCCTCAGAAGATTCAAAGTTCCAGGCAGTCAAAACAATACACTAATTCAGCCATTTCAAATCTTTTGCAACCTGCAACATGACAGAATTCTTTTAAATGTTTTTAACATTTCCTGATGAGGCTGATGTGATCCTTAGGACTGAGCAGGAAATTTTACAGCAATAATAAACAAAATTAACATTTCTTGTAGTGCCACTGCTTGATGATATGTCCAGCATATCACTGGGAGAGGGAAGTGCTAGAGCAAGAGCACCCAAGCGTTCATCTCTCAAACATACAGAAAAAAGAAACAGTGACACCCTCCACTTCCAAAGCTTACTGCCCAGGAGGAGACTTTCATCTTCCCACTCTACTCAGCCCTTGTCAGGCAGCTTCTAGTTCTGACTGTTCAAAAAAGACACAGGCTGGAGAGAGTCCAAAGGAGGGTTGTGAAGATGATGAAAGGGCTAGAGAGGCTGCCTGATGAGGGAAGACTGAAGGAGTGGGGTCTTTTCTCCCTGGAGAAGAGAAGGCTCAGGGGACTCTCACAAAGTATTCCAGCAGTAAAAGAGCAGCTATAAGGAGGACAGAAACTCCCTCTTCACAAGGAGCCACAGGGAGAAGACAAGGGGCAGCAGGTACAAGCTGCAGAAGGAGAGGCTTCATTGTGATGTAAGAATTTTTTACAGTGAGATCAGTCATTCACTGGAACAACCCCCCCAGGGATGTGGTAGAGTCCCCATCACCAAAGGTTTTCTAGATGTGGTTGGACAGGATGCAATATAATCTCATCTGGTGTCCCTTTCCCACAAAAGGTTGGACCAGATGACCTTTCAAGGTCCCTTCCTGCCTGGGCTGTTCTACAGTTTTTTGGTTCAGTGATTCAGTTTGTCCATCAAGTCCTTTAACGGGCAGCTGTCAGAGAGGGATCTTCTCTGCCATTTGCTCAGGCTGGCCAAGGACTGAAAAGTGGATAGGCAGGGAAGAGATGCAAAGAGTGTTTTGATTACACAAGACAGCCAGGTCCCCACCAGCCCTTGGCACACCTCAGCCTCATTGGGATTTTCCTGGCAGGGTGATCCAGAGCTTCATGGAGGTCAGCAGATGGATCAGACGACCCGTGGCAGTGTCAGGGGACAGTCACAGTGTGACTTTCTGACCAAGCATTGTTTGGGAAATGAAGGATGCCCAGGCACCTCAGGAGAATCAGTCACAGGGCAGGAGAAGCCTCTCTAGTGAACAGCAGTAATTACCTGCAGAGTAGAAAGCTAGGTCATTCATTAGCCTGCACAGTGATCATTTGCTGAAACTCATTTTTTTGTAAGGAGTGGCTGAAGTGGTCTGGATTTGGATGCCCATTACCCCTGCCCCGGGCATTCTGCTGGAGACATGGAGGTCTGGCTGCTCCACAGCCAGGGAAGTCACTGGCCCAAAGCCACCGAAGGGTTTGTGTCCCTGCAGCAAGACTCTGTGGCACAGAGCTTCCTTCCTTCCTTCCCAGGCTCTGACAGCCTGTAATCATTTTATCTCTCAGGATTAATGGCACCAAGCAATAAACTCGCATCCTAATTATTGTAATTATTTCTTTCTTTGTATGTCAGCCTTGGTAACGATGTTTTTACAGCTGATGGGATGGAAGGGAGGGGAGAAATGAAATATTGTCACAGTAATGAAGAAAGAGCAATGAACATACTCCTCTCCACTCACTTTTCTCAAGGTTTTAGAACCCACTTGAGTTTTCTATTCCCTAAGGTCCCAAAAATGAGCAGTGATTGTCCTAATACTGCAAAGTAGTAGCAATTTAGGATTAAATTCCTAATTATCTTAAGCACCTACCTTCCACTTTAGCCCCAGAGATGCCTGAATGTCTCCAAAGCCCCCTGCACATGTAAGTACCCACTGTGTGCTCAGAACTGCCTATTTCTTCGAGGAGGAGCAGCTCACTGCTTTGCTTAACCTCAGGCACGACTCACAAGCTAAGCATTGTGCCAGTCTTATCTACGGGAATTGCAGACGGAGGGAGCAGAAGTTGCTCTAATAACCATTTAAAATTCATACAGTCTTCCAGAGGGTGGAATTCGGCATCCATTTCTTCCCCACTGTATTAGCACCATGATGGGAACTACAGGGTGGAGCTGCTTGTCCCAGGTGCCGGGCGGGAATTCTTTCCAGGGCTGTAGCCCAGGTTCAAGGGAACAAGGCAGCACTTGCCCACTCACTGTAACCCCAGAGCACAGGCTGGGGAGGAGCCCAGACCCAGATCATTTTGGGAAGGTTTCCTTGCTGCTCAACTGCTCTGTGGTGGCAGCAGCTCTGCCTCAGAGCAGCTCCTACTAAACATGCCACAGAGGAGACTCCTCTAGAAGGAATCTGGGTGGCAAAGATGCAACACAAGAATTTGCAAGGCACCCACGTCCCTGTTCAGAGACCTAACAGGCGATGCCCAAGGGAATACCGGCACTTAAGGCCGGATTGCAGCTGTGCAGCACAGAGCCAGCAAGGAAAGGCTGGTGGCTGCTTGGCTCCTGTTCCCATGGTCACCTGTAGAGTCTTCCCTCTGGTCATTCCACTCGTCCCATCCAGATCAAAAGCTCCATGCAGAGGAATTTCATCAGTTGTCAGTGGTGGCTGAGGACTGAGATCCTCTCTGTAGTGGTGCGAGGTGCTGCCATCTACACCAGCATGTCCACACCAGTAAATTAAAACTAAGGCCATTCATGGGCAGCAGACCTTGATCATCAGCACTGATGGAACCAGCCCCAGGCTCCGTGCTCCACACTAATATTTGTTTAAATTGCCCATTATTGATAGTTCTGCAGACAGATCTTTTGGGGGGATCTTTTGGAGTTTGTTTCATTTTTCCCACTTAACCCAACAAAATTGATAAATTGACCCTTTTAATTTTTATTTCTTTTTTGCATCAAGCATTGTGTAGGAGTACTGTTTTAATTAGTAATCAGCATTTCATTAGAGAACCAAGGCAGCAGAGCTGCTTTGTACCACAGTCCATCTCTGACACTGGACACACTTCCACCATTCCAAACCATATCCCAAACAAATAAGCTTCCATCTTCTTCAATTTCACAATCCAGAAAAAATAAAAAATTAAATAAAAACAGCAACCACAACCCCAGGGCCTCATCTCTCAAGTCTCATTCTGCTCATTTCAGCAGCCCCTCCACCATATCAGGAGCCTGGGCTGGGACAATCCTTCCCCCTCCTCGGGCCAGGTTTTGCAAGCTGTAATTCCCAGTCTGCCTAAATAGTAACTTGTTCCTATCCAGAGATGGACTTCCCACCCCTTAGCAAATATCCCAAGTCCGAAACTGTGGTTTAATTTGCACATTTGTTTGATTTACTGGCTCGACTGGTCCTGCCACCTCTGCCTCCTCCCGGTGGCAGGAGTTCCTGCCAGGCAGTGCCTCTCTGCCACCCGCTCTGGCTCCTTCAGAGGTGGGCTCCTTCTCTTTCAAAGCCATCTTTCAGGATGACACTTGCTTTACTCAAGTCCTTATTCTTCCCCATTTCTCCCTGACGTTTGAAAAATAATTACCCGTGGTTCAGTAAGTTCATTAGCAAACTCCCTCAGGACCCTGGGCTATGCATCATCCAGCCCTGCTGATTTGTGGATAGGCTCTAATCAAGTGTTTCAAGTCTCTCTCTCCTTCCTCCTCCTTTCAGATTAACAGTTATTTTGACAAGATTCTCATTATTTCCTATTTCCTGACGGTACCCAGGGACTAGGCTTATTTGAGTCCTCACTGTTGTCATTGTGAGTTTATTTTTAACCTCAGGCTCTGCTTCTCCACAAGGACATCAGAGTCTTGTGTTCTTCAGAAGCACGTGGCTTTGCCGGTGCCATTTTAGTCTCAGTTCATCCTGTGTCTTCCAGCGCTCTCTGGCTTTTGCCTTTATCACTTTTTATCCTTCCTCTTCCCACTACTTCAAAATTAGCCAGACAAAATTACTTTGCTTTTACCAAGCCTAGAGGATCACTGCACTTCTCCACCTTGTTAGATCTAGACCACATTCTTGGTTGCAACTAATTTCTCACCTTCCCGTCCCTCTTGTTCTCCCTGCTGTCTTTTGGCAGGTGCATACTCTCCCAGTCTCCATTCTCCTTCCCAACGCAATCGTTCACCAGCTGCTCTCAGAATGGACCCAGCCACCAGAAAAGCCACCGCCAACCCCATCCAGCTTAACAACATCTTTACATCAACTTGGAAGGCAAATTTGGGCTTCCTGGCAGATGAAGAGCAGAGACACCCTCACTTTGGGGTTCCCCCCCATGCAGTGGGAAGGCAGCATGGAACACACGGCAGCCCTGCACTGGCTTTTCCCTCCCAGATGCCTCTACCATGCTCTGCTGTTCCCAAATGCAAATATGGGAGCCCAGCCCGGTCTTCATCAGCCCAAAGCAGTGTCCTGCCCTGTGCACAACTGCTGGAGAGGCTGAGGCATAAAGTGGAAGAAAGAGATGAGGCCGAGGGGCAGGTTTTCTTTCAAATACCCTCCACACCTGTGCACCTTCCCCCTCACCAGGAGCCTGTGGACCATGGGATTAGCCCAGCCCTGTTATTCTTGATTTACAAGAGATACCTGAAGTCAAACACTTCCACTTTAAGAAAGCAGTAAGGTCTTTTGTCTTCTTTAGATGCCAACAGAGCTGCCCCGCCACTCCCTCAGCTGCACAGCCCCGACTATCAGATCTTTGTGCCCCAGATCCACTTTCCTGTGGGCAACTCTGGGGTGCACAAGGACAAAGTCAGCGGGACCTCCAGGCCCCCATGTCAGGGCATGACCACGGAAGGGGCTGAAGGAACAGAACATGTTTTGAAGATTTTTACTCCCCCATTTTGCAGCATTCATTAACAAATAAAGGAGTAACTTGAAGCAAGAGCTTATTCCAGCTGAGGGAGTGGGAACCCCAGACTGCTTGGATTGGTTTTGCATGTGCAAAGTATTAGAGGGACACACCACCCTGCTGTTTTTGCTGCTGCTCCCATGTGTGGGCCGGAGAAACATCTTATTTGGACTTTTATCGGTTATTTACATTAGAGACAACAGTTACCTACCTGACAGGAACACAAAAAGGATTAATTTTGGGAAGAGAAAGGGAGAGGGAAGAGAAATGCCCACGCAGCTTTATACAGATAAGAACAAAAGGTGTATTCATTGTTTACCCCTTTTTACAAAAGACTGGGTTTGTTTTAAGCCTAAAAAGAAAATTGCTCAATAAGACAACTAACTGAAACTAACTTTTTTTTTTTTTTTAAAAAAAAAAACAGTGCTGTGGTTCTGGATGGCAAAATCTATGCCACTGGTGGGATCGTCAGCAGCGAAGGACCTGCCCTGGGAAACATGGAAGCCTACGACCCTAAAACAAACACATGGACACTTCTACCAAATATGCCCTGCCCCGTTTTCCGACACGGCTGCGTAGCAATCAAGAAGTACATTCAGAGCGGCTGATGTTCCCCGGAGTTGGATGGAGAACTGTTTGTACCTGTTGAAAGCAGGAAAGAGGAGTACTATTACTTAAGGAACAAAAGCAGCAAAGCCAGCCAGTGAACATATTGCTCTAAAGTCTTGAATAGTGTCTACATTGAATGTAGAAAAATCATCCTCACCTTTTGGTGAACAAGGAGCAGAGAGCTCCGTGCTATGTAAGATATTGTAACTTAATAATGCAAGGGTGTCACTAGATGTTATAGTGGCACTTGTTCTGGACATCGGCTTTTGGTCAACCCAGGTGCAATAGAATTTCTCATATTTTTTAAGCTGGGGAGGAGAGAAAAAAATAATCTGCATTTTACATTAGAGCTCAAGCTTGATTCTTAAAATAACCATGCAGATTAGTTTTACTATTACACTTTAGGCATCAATCTATTTGAAAGGTCAAAGTGTCCTTACCACTTTGATTCCTACATTTGTTTTTAATACATGCTTTTCAATACCAATGACTGAGAGAAATCTTGTGTGACAGATGGCTTACGTTGATGTCAGTCTTCCATCAGCTCAAACAAATCTTTCAGTTCTCTAGAGAAGAGCCCAAACGTGGGGTGAGGTGGGGACTGGGGAAAAGAAGATTAGCCATTGGTAATAAATTCCATGTAAAATGATGACAAAAAAAAGGTCTGTTGGGCTGGATGAGTTTCTGCTCCTGGTGATTCTCGTGTGGGCAGCTGTGGCTGTGCCCACAGTGGGGGTGGGGGGCTTCTGAACCTTTTCCTCTGGGTTTCTGCTGACNTTCTCGTGTGGGCAGCTGTGGCTGCGCCCACAGTGGGGGTGGGGGGTTTCTGCTGATGCACTTGGCAGTGCTCGATTCCCGCAGTGCAAAATGGAAATGGTTTGGATTGCAGAGGCATTCTCCCGATAAACCCACTCTTCACTTCTGGCTGGAATCACAGTCAAACGCACAGCGTAGTGTGGGTTTGCCACGTGCTCATCAAACACAGAGGACGCCTCCTGTGGCTACACACTCAGTTTTGGCTCTCAACCAAAATTCCTTACGTTGGGATACACGCCACTACCTTTTATGTAAAGTCTGAGAAGTTTTTTATTTTACTTTATTTTTCAAGTTCCTTCCCTAGGTGTGGAAGCCTTATACTTCTTATTTACAGATTTTAAACACAAGTTTAAAGCCCATGGTAGAAAAATGCATAGACTTAAGCCCAGTGTAAGAGACTTCAAATTATTACTATGTAGAGTTGTAAGTATATGCACAGCACAGGGGTTATATTTTTATATATATTAAAATATTGTCTATCCAGAGAGCATTGTGATGTGGAAATTCTTTATAAATTTATACATAAAAGGAACAAATGGGAGATGGACCGGGTAACATAGAGGGGGCAGGGGAAAGAATCTTAAAATTCACCTGTAGGAAGTAACCCCAAGCTAAGGATTGTCTGATTTCCTTCTGAGCAGAGGGAAAAAAGTTGCCATACTTGCCTTTGCAGACTCAAATCCCAAATGCCATACCAGTAATTCAAGAAGGAGGGTCCTGTACAGGGTGTGGGTGAGATCTTGCATTCAATACCTAGTTGAATTTCATACCAAATACAGTAGCCTTTTTATATGAAGGGAGGTCTGCCTACAGCTTTGGGGAAATCAATGCAGATGGTTAGCTAATCATCTTATTTTATTAATAATCATTTATAAAATAAAATTTAAAAAAAAAATTTGTATCTTGCAGTATTTAAAGAAAATGTGCTCGAGTCAGCTGAGTCAAGCTATGGGGTGACTCAAGCCTCTCATTTTGACAGTGAGGTTCCAGCCTTTGTTATGCAGTTGTTTTATTTATTCTTTAAAGAAAAGAAAAATAATAAGCACAACAAAATTATATACTAGTATGTCATTTAAAGTATTTATGTCAAACAGGGTGCAAGTGTGAACCTAAAGATTGGAGCACAAGTTTCTAACTGCCTGGGGCAGGACTAATTTTAGTGTTGGTGTGTGTCTACCTCCAAAGGAGGTGCTACCTGTCAACAAGACTGAAACACATTCGACATTTCCAATTTAGCTTATTTCTTCATTTCTCACACTGGAACAAAACTGGCTATTTCTGTGAATAATATTAAAAACAGGGTTATCTGTAATGGTATTGTATATAGTTTATGTTTACTGTTAAGTTCTTGTTATATTATAATAAATATATTTATAGATCTAGATTCAGCATCCAGATTGGATTAATTTTGTCATGACTGATCAAGAAAACACACTGCACAAATGGGGACTTCATGTTTCAGCCCAGGCAGGGATGAAAATGTATTCATTCCATCCAACTGGTTTCTCTTGCAAATCCAAAAATTTATTGCTAATACTTAAACACTCAAAAGCTTCCAAGGTACTTTCATTCTCATTTCAGAAAAAATTTCTTAGAAGTAATTTTAGATTTTATTCAGCAAGACTATTTCTTGTTCATCTATTTTCCCACACGTGCGATTAAAGAACAGAAGGGCTCAAGATAGTTTAGGAAAAGATTTTGAAAAAAAAACAACCGATAATCAGCTTTTTTACTTTATTCTTTAAATTAAACTAAGAATTTGTGCTGTACTGCTGCTGCAATGTCTAGAAGATGAAAGCTTCATTTGCCCAATGGTCAGAATTCCTTCGTATGCAGCGTGGGAGCTCTGTACCTCACTGGATACATCGTTCAGAGAGCAATTCCCTGCAACCGTTCATGGTTTCTTTGATGTTTCATTAGGGTGTCATCTGGTAGTTGTAAAACTGGATCTGGAACAAAGATGAGCCAAATATAACTAGTCTCAAATACCACCACAGTGGAACATTTCAGCCGGATCTGAGGAGGTAATTTCTGTTCTGCACATTAACAGGAAGAGCCTAACATTTATTGAAATTGTCTCCAGTTCTTACAGAGTATTTAAGAGCGTGAACTGCAGTTTTTAAACATTTTAGTTGAGGCTTAGTGGCTCAGGTTGAACAGCCTGTGAAGATTACTAAAAGCCTTGCAATTCAATATTACAAAACCGTGCTGCAATAATCCAGACCAAGTGGGGTGAGTTGCCAACCTTTCATCAGGGCTCTGCAAGGATCTCTTACTCAGCACTAGTCAATAATACTTGGTAGGATGAACAAGACACAGACTATTTACTTTACTTGTATGTGGAAATTATTTTAGTTCCCCTCCGGGAAGTTGGCTGAGCACTTTTGCCAAATGAATCATGCACACATATCTGCCCAGAGATTTTTCTTCTTAACAGCTTTACGAAATTCAGGGGACAGGCTGGCTCAGCAGCTGATAATGATAAAAACTCTTTTGTTCGCTGGTGCGACTCTCCCCTGGCTCACCTGGGAAGGAGGGTGATCTCCAAATGGGGCTGTTCCCACTGTTCAGGCAACCACCGACCCCTGACAATTTACACAAGCCATCCCCCCTTCTCCCGTTGTTTCATCTGGCGGCAAACACACTGTACTAATAAAACCTCAGCAACCCCATCTTTTAATTAACTGCAGGTAGGTGTTAAGGCTGAGCTTAGCACAGTGCAACCGGAGCAGCTAATTAGGAGCGCTGGGCACACTCCAGCTCGCCCTTGGAGGGGCGCAGACAAACCGATGGCCAGCACGGGCAGCCGCGTTCCGCAGCCGCGGGGATTCGCCAGGAGAGCAGCTGTCCCCGCCCGACTCCACCAGCACGAACAGGTGTCATCAGCAGAGCTGGAACAGGCACGAGTGGCTTCAGGTACTCGACCACCCTCCCGGCTTCTCGTGAAGAATTCCTCTGACAAAAAGGGAACTGATCCCAAAGCTTTGCTCTGCTCTTTCCAGTGCAAGGGCGCGGTCTCAGAACCACCCAGCCTCCCCCTCCCCACTGAGGAAAGGTGACTTCGTGTAACACAGTATCACCCAAAACTACACACAGCATCGCACAGAACTACACACAGCGTACGCAGTCGGGACTCGGCAGGCTGCAAACTGTGCCAGGTCTGTAAGAAGACACTGACTCTGTATCTGCTTAGACATTTTTAACTTGTCATGCTAATACAAGCCTTTTAAATTGGATGAGACCCTTAAGCTCACCCCTTAATGCCTCCTTTCCCATTTTAAGTCAGAGCAAAAACAGGAGCTGAAGCGTGCTTTCAGCTGAGGCAGAGGTGCCAGCACGTCCGGGAAGGCAGCAGCAAGTTCCCATCATCGGCGAGTGTTCTGGGTTGATAACTTTAGACTGCAGAAAAAGCCAGAAAAAAAATGGTCTGGAGGGAAGCAGATGGATGCATCCCGGGCATGGTGTTCCCATCACTCATTACATTAAGCTGGACAGCAATACCAGAACAGAAACACCGTTCTTCCTCTGAAAAGCCAAGCTGTTTGAGGCATGATTAAACACTCGCTGAGGTTAGAATTCATGAGAGCAAGAGCTGCCATCACAGGCTCCTCACCGAGCTCTGGAAGCCGGGGAACAAAAACCAGAGTGGCAGACTACCGTGAAAAACAACTCTCCCTTTGCTGGTCACCAGTGCTTTTTCTTTTGATAACACACACTACTTTTAGTAAGTCCTGTTTAGCTAGCAGATTTCTTACAGAGTAATAAATTCCAATTTCCTTTATCTACACAAATTCTACTTCAGTCAACAGCAGCTTTACACACAGAATTGAGTGTTTTGGCTCAGTTAGTACCGGGGAGAAGGAAGCTCCAGTGCTGCCATCAAGCCATATCTGCCTCTGAATTTTTCATTAGTGGTGGTCTGTACAATAAAGGTTTGAAAGGCTTCCTGCTTTTAATTTCATCATCTGTTGCTTTTGAGCAGTGTTCTTTTTTCCTTTGGACTTCACACATACCCCAGATCTTACACAGCAAGATTCATACTGGCAAAATACATTCAGTATCAAACCTCTGCTGCTGTCCAGCATCAGTGAATTTTTCCCACATTTTTGTGGCTAAAGAGCAGACACCAGACACCTCCCTAAGGTCACCTGTGACACTCCTACAAAAGCATCAGCTTCTCACCTCATTAAAAACAATACATGTTAATAAAAATAGCTCTTACAGGTAGAAATGAGCCAATTCCTCTCCGCATCCTGAGACCTTAAGCTGTCTTTAATTTCTAATGCAATGCCCCTGTGCTGGTGGACAGCATCCAAACAAGGATCAGGTAATTGAACAGGGGACACACCAAAGGCTCTAAGAGTATCCTGAGCCTTATGCCCTACCAGGATCACTGTCCCTCTACCACACAAACAGTTAACAGCTCTCACAAAGCAACCCTAAACTGCCAAGCCCACTGGAATTTTGGTAGCCGTTTCCATTAAAAGAGATGATCTTTTAATAAGTTATATGTATTTCATGTCCAGTGAATGCAGTGCTCCATTACTTGTTACATCAAGTTCAATTTTACCTGATTCAATTTAGGCCCAGCTTTTCTGCAAGTTGCCTATTTATGTGCTGGGATATTTCAGGCTGAGAAAGTCGAGGCTGTCCAGCCTGGAGGAGGTTGCAAGGACACCTCACAGCAACATTCCAGTAGCTGAAGGGGGCCTACAGGGAATCCAGAGAGGGACTCCTTGTCAGGAACTGTAGTGACAGGATGAGAGGAAATGGGTACAAATTGAAAGAAGTGAGATTTAGGTTCGATATTGGGAAGAAATTCTTTACTGTGAGGGTGGTGAGACACTGGCACAGGTTGCTCAGGGACATTGTGGATGCCCCAAATCTGGCAGTGTTCAAAGCCAGGTTGGGTAAGGCCTTGAGCAACCTGGTCTAGAGGGAGGTGTCCCTGCCCATGCCAGGGGGTTGGGACTTGAGGATCTTTAAGGTCCCTTCCAATCCTTAACACTCTATGATTCGCTGATAAAAATGCCACACACAGCCTTTGGGGAAAGTGAAGAGTGGGAATGTGGCAGCTAGGGAATGGCTCACATTTGTTTTCTGCTTGGCAAGAGGTATCCCCTATGGAGATCAGTATGTCCAGACTACTACCTGGAGAGAGTATTGGACTCTCCCAGCTGGATAAGGGGTTTTGAATTCCAGAGGTGACCTAACACTCAACCATCTCCAGAAAGCCCAGAAGTCTCTGCCCTGCTGACATTCGTTTTTAATAACATGTGGATATTTCAGCGTGCCGATAATGTGACAGTTATCAAAGGGCAAGTGAAATGAGTGGGTAATTACAGGGCATTCACCTGACATCAAGCCCAAGTAAAAATGGAAAGATGATATCTAACTAAAGTGATCATGAATCAAAGAGATAAGAAGAAATACAATGATTTTCTAGAAAATTGGCTGTATCACACAAAGCTGATCTCATTCTCTGACAGGATTACACATTTGATTGATAAGGTAATAGATTTTCAACAGCATGTGACAAAATACTTCAACTTCCTCACTGTACAGTATTCAGACAGCAAATATTAAATGGGCTAAGAAAAGGCATATTAATTGAGGAATATCTAATCTGCTCGAGTAATTCTCAATTTGGTACTATCAGAGTGTTTCTAATGGGGGAATCCTCTTCTCCCCAAGTTCTGGAAGGAAAATGTTGACATAAATCACTAGACACAGACCTGTGGAAAAGACGATTAGCTGAGGGAAAGATAACGAGGCCTGAACAAGTCATACATACGGTGCTGGCTCCTCTGCCTGCCCGGGACCCATAAAACGAATTTTCATAACGCTAAGCAGGACCTGAGAGAGGTGGGAACGGGAAAGGCTGACATTCAGGATGGAGAACTGCATCATGAAAAGCTGCAAGTCTGTGAAGAGTCAAGCAACAAGAGTTCCCAGCCAAATTTCATGGTATAAAAGCCCTAAATTGATCTTTGGATGTGCAAAAAGGGGAACAGGGAATAGGAATCAGTGATTTTTGCCTCTATAAATGGCACTGGTGGGACCTATGCAGGAATATCACATCAATTTCCTCTGTGAACAAATGTTTTAGGAGATGTTGAAAATTGACCTACTGCAGAACAGAGCCACAAAACTGACTTAAAAGCTGGAGAAAATGCAGTGAGCGCCATAAAAAGCTTGTTCTTCAGCAAAAAGATGAGGAGACTACTTGATCACAGTGCATTAGTGTCTTCATGGGGGGGAAAACCAGGTATGAATAGTCTGCAACATAAAGAGAGGACAAGAAGCAGTGCCTGGAAGTTGAAGCCAGACCAAAACAAACGAGGAATGAGGCACGTGTTTCTACCCACGAGTTTAACTGCTCCTTGAAAAGTTCAGAAAGCAGGGCAGATGCACTCTGCAGAACAAAAGCCTTCCCCAAAAACACTGTAAAGCCATTCAGATGTTAGCAGGCCCTGGGCACGCAGGAGATTAAATCATCTGTGCCACAGCATCCGATTCAACAAACCAGTGTTTTCTGCTGGCATTATTCCCCGTGAATAAACCCAAATTTTTGTAACAAATTGCTGAACATTTAAATCATCATTAGATGTCAGCTCATTTCCATTTCCAAAATTTACTCTCATGCACTGAAAAGAGTAACAGTGTAAAATTTATGCTCAGCTTGTGCTTTCGTGGCTGTCCTCTGAATGTGGTGAAAAGGAAGCTTTTTACTTTTAAAAAAAGCTTTTTGCCTGCTGGACACACTTTAGATTTTAGAGCAAGACTCTGAAGCACTCTAACCCCAGTATAAAGGTGAGAGATTAATTTTAAACCAGTTACATCTCCAGTGCTTCATGAAAATGTAATCTTACATGCTTATATTTATGATACTTCAAATGTCTATAGAAAACAGTAATTTATTACTAAACTGATGTTAGCAGTCACATACAACATGTGATTATCCATGTTACATTTCCTTTATCTCACTAAACCTTTTGTAATGTCACAGAGAACACAGTGGGCGTCACTTCAGAACCCAGGTAAGAACTATGTTCATCAGAAACCTAAAACATATTAGCAATTTGTCCTTCCCCATCACCAAAATCAGGTATCACTGTTCTTCCAGGCAGCCTCCACACAGAAGGGATTCTACAAGGTGTAACAAAGTCAGCAAGACAATGCCAGATCTTTACAACAGAACTGAAGCTGGGGCTTCGGAGATGACAAACAGGTTCTTAACTAAAACATTTCCTTCTACAGGAGAAATATTCCTTCTTAGAAAACGAATTTAGTCCAAATTTAACATATTTTCTAGGATGAATTAATCCTCTATAGTCTGTTTCACTCCCTTTGATGAATAAATACTTCAAAGAGAGTCCTTTTGAAACTTGACCTCAAGTTTTTCCTTCCTCTCAATCCAGAGTCCCAAAGTGGACAGGTCATCTTCTACAAACTCCTATTTTCATGCAGACAGAGTCAAGCACCTCTGGGTTATGGCACAAATCGGATTTTACACCGATGCAAAGAGGTTTTCTCATGTCAACAACAAAACCAGGATGACAAAATGGTGTAAGCACTCCCAGCAGCCACCCAGTCCAAGGGACCTGTACAATTCTCACACGTGCTCTGCCAAAATCATGACTGTTGGAAGACAGAAGCAAACGCAGCAAACCAGAGGAGTCCAGCACAGCAGAACCAACCCCAGTTTGTCTGTTTGCCAACACGTCCTGGGGCTGCATCACTGGGTCACCCTAACGTGGAGCCTGAGCAACCTCTGCCCCAGCCTGCCCCACCCTGTAACGGGATGTGAGGAGCCTCCAAACACCACTCCACATCACCTTCTGCACCTCAGTCTTGAAGGCAGCATTATTCCACATCAGCATTCCAGACCAGCCAACCTCAATGCAAATGGCCAGGTGCACACTAACATTCCACTAAAAGTGATGAATCCATTTTAAACCTTAGCAGCTTATCATATTTTTAAAGGAAAAGGACATTTCCTGATATAAAAGTAAGGCTCAGTATAGCATAACTCAAAATGCAATTCTAAAATAAATGGAATTTCATAGTAGTCACAACCATCTACTGGCTGGGGGTTCAACCAAAATATACTCCCTATGCAAATGAGAAAAATGTAAAAAAATGACTCACCTAAAAATGGAATGAGGCTGAATTAATTAAAGTTTATAATCCCTCATTTTTACATAATAGTTACATGACCACAAGTGAAGCATAAAAGGAGGAGGAAAAAAAAAAATGAAGTGTTTGGCTTCATTAATCAGTTCATAAGTTTACTGATTTAGCTTGCAGAATTTATTCACATGCAGTGCTGGCTTAAAACCCCATATATTACAAGTCCAAATCCTACCTAAGATACAGAACAAAAGGATCTCATTTTTACCTTATTTAAATAAATTATCTGAAGAGCTTAAGGAGGAAACAGAGAATATGCAGCACTGCAAATTTAAGGAAATATGGGAAATTGCATTTCAAAACTACATTCCAGACAGAAATCGACAGAAGAAGGAAGCAGTGAACACCTGATAAAAATGAGTGTTGCATAAGCTTCTACTAAGGCTTCAGGAACAGCCACCCTACTTCGCAGTAATTCATGCTTTTGAAGTACTTGAAGTTCACTACGTATCTTTACAAGAATCCTTCTGTCAGTTCCCTAATATTTTGTCTCTTTTTACTGGTTGTTTTTACAGCCACTGTCAGAATCAGACCTGAATCTATTCTCTGTTAACTCCTGAAAGACAAAGAGAAACACAGGAACTCACACTCTACTTCCTTTATTCACACTGCAAACCCAAGTGTGGTGCTGGTAGCTGCAGGGCCATTCAGATCAAAACACACCTGCCCATGCTGAGCCCAGGCTCTCACCAATCGACTTCATTCTTACACAACAGGTATGGAATTTCATACCTAGTTGTGCTTTCAAAGCTCCATAGAAAAGGGGAATTGGAGTCAGACATGAAGTTAAGTTACTACTACCCCACTCCTCAACTACTCTTTTGCCCAGGAACCCTACAGCTTAAAGTGCACAGAAAGGAAAAGAGGAAAACGTCCAGGGGTGTTCCATGTCCTACACCTCAAGGGTTCATCCATTAAAAAAAAAAAAAAA
>VYZT01004111.1:209464-256115 GCA_013400735.1 Pomatostomus ruficeps | reverse complement strand
CCCCAAAAAAAAACCAAACCCCTAACTCCCAAACTTGTAAGAACAACTTTGATAAATCTGATAAACAGAAAGGGAAGAGTCTTTCCTCAAAGAAACCTCTAATTAGAAGCCATTTCTCTAATGGACAAACACTGAAAGCAGAAGTTGGACCAAACCACTCAAAATAACCAAACAGCATGATCCCAAAATGTAACACATCTAAACTGCAAAATCAAGGAGGTCTGGTAAGGAAAAGACTGTTATCAGCCAGGAGGCAGCATTTCTTTTAAATACATTTTTGAAGGAGCTAAAGCTGTGTTTTCTTGTCATCTTTATTCAAGTATTTCACAGCAGTTATATTACAAATTACAGTAAAATGTTCAAAATTTCCAGAAGTTCAAAAGAATTAAATAACTTACTTCAAACTAACGTAAAATGAAGTCAAAATGCAAAACATCAATTTAAACACAATTCTGAATAAAACTATAGAATCCAAAATATACCATAGCTGATGAAGGAAGTCTACTTAATCCACAAAGTAGACGCACGTTAATGAAACCAAACAGGACGCCCCGATGTCTAAATAACCCAATGTACAAGATACAAAAGATGCAAGTACAAGCCCAAATTCAAGCTTATGTTGTGATTACAAAATAAAACAAAAACAAAATAAAAGACTATCAGCCGCAGGACCTGCCATTCAGGAGACTGAAGGTAAAACCAGCGCTGACTCACCAATTTAATCAAAAAAAAAAAAAAAAAGGAAGACAAGATATTACAAAACCCAGTAATTCTATAAATACATTGGCGTATGAGGAAATCAAGTAACAATACAGAGGACACAAAACAAAACAAAAAAAAATAATCACAGGTGAGATTCAAGCTTGCAAATACAATTAACTCCATCGCCATCTACTTCACCCAAGAGCAACTCTACCACTCCAAGACAGCCCCCCCCAGGCCCCCAGGGAAACCTCCTCCTCCCGGGCTGGCCACATTCCAAAGAGTCCAGCACAAGGACCCACACAGGAGTTTATTTGCAATTTTCACAACAAGAAACAAGGAAGAGAGGTCAATTTGTACAAACTCTTGCCAGTGCTATGTGGCAAAAACTTAAAAACATACAAAGAGTAAACAAGTTTAGACCACATGGATAGATTAACAGCTGTTTTAACTCTATAACCACCAGACATCTGTAAAGGAAAACAAAAACTGAAGTGTGGTTATTTGGGCTAAGAAGGCGAGTATATCATTTTAGGTAAGCTGTCCACTAGAACATCTGGTATTAGCTACGTTTCTCTAAAACATGGCAGCTCCTCAATTAGTAAAGTTGCCTCTTAATGATTTTTCCCAATCAACAACTGACAGTAAAAATTTTCCTTTATAAACCTGACCTTTTAGAACCATTTTAATGCTAGGCATTAGCTTAAACTTGCTTTTTACACTCACTGGTGACTAAAATTCTCAACTGCTTTAGTTTATATAAATTTATTATCTTCTTAAAAATGAATGCAGTTTTATCTTCCACAAGTGCTGCTGTTACTTGAACAAAAACTTCTTTGAGTAAGTGAAACTGGAATAAATATTTTTAAAAAATTCTGCAGCAAGAACCTGAGACTTGCAAAAAACCCTTTTATCAGAAACTTGCTACAAAAAATCTGCTACATTTCATTTAATCAAATCTTAAAGTTTGTAACAATTTCCATCAAAATACAAAATGCTGTTAATGTACCAGACACATAAATATCTCAAACAGGTATGATGCTAATAAATACTAAACGAAACATGGAAAAAAATCCCATAATCAAATCTGAGATCAAAGAATCTCATTTAAAATGTGTTTTCTGGTTGTTTTTGTTGTTTTTAATCGCACTTTCCCACCTAAAAAATACAGTGTTTCTGCATGGGTTGCATTTAGGTGTAACTAGATGTACATGAATGCTTAAAACCTTTTTCTGCCATTACCTAAGAAGAAAAACAGTGGCATCCAGGGGAGAAAAAGCTCTAAGACAGACTGATGTTTAACCAAAATGGACAAAGCACTTTGGATTACTGCAGTAGCCCAAGGCCCATGTGTTCTCTCTCTGCAGCACTACCCTGGGATGAGCCGTAGAGGTGGAGACAAGTCCCTAAGCCTGGGTTTGTACACGGGAGCAGCGTGATCACAAGTCCTCCATGAACACTGGTGGTAACTAAAATACAAAAAGCTGAGGTAGCTCAGTATCTCTGCAGTAATCTGTTTTCTCTAATTAAAAACTAATCACACTGCGTTGCATATTTCTGGACAGACACTTCTGCAGCTATGTAGGGACAGTCACAATGAACGGTTCACAATGGGGACACCAGCCACCTGCTCTAGAACGCTTCCCACACGGCTGTGAAACAAACCAGCCCAGGGAACGTTCTAATACCGAGCTTGTGATAAAACAGAAAAACTGCCTCGACTGTTCTCTCCAGTTGCCAGAAAGGAAAGGTGTTGAACTACACAATTCAGACCCAGAGAACTCTTAGGACAGATGGATTCAAAAGGCTCTCCCCCAATCCTCCCACCAGGAACAATGCTTTGCACGGAACGAGTTGTGAAACCTAAGAGAAGTTTTGTTTTCAGCTGAGGTCGGGCTCCAGGACTTTGACCAGCTCTAGCGTCTTCTTACCTGCACTGCACAGTCCAAGCTATACTACAAACACAGACCTTCCCAATGAAACCTGCCAGGATTAACCTTGCTTTCCTTAGAGAACTCGCACTGGAAAACAAGGACATGGTGGGAAAATGCTTCATTTTTAGCCAACACAGAAGAGTTTCACTGTGTAACTTGTTTCTAAAACAAAATATATACCAATGAAAAAGGAATTTCACCATTTTGGTAAAGTATGTGGCTTTTTCAGTGTGTCTTAGTTTAGTTCTGTAGAGTAAGACAGGCATTATAGAACCATAATACTGGTTGCCATCCAATGAAGAGAATACAATTCATCCTTTTGGAGATCTTCATTCTGCAGACAGCTTTCTAACATTGCCATTTGCTATAATCCAAACAAATTGCTTAGCCTTATCTTTCTCAATTGACTAAAAGGCACATTAAAGGCAGTTCTAGAGAGCCTCATCTTCAAATTACTGTACATCCAGTTACTCAAGATTCCTACCACAATGCATCACTGCCTTCTTTAGGACAGATTTTTTTGTCCATAACCCCAGAGAAGAGAAAAATTGGAAAATAAAAATAAAAAAAGGTTGCCTGTTTAAAAATATTCAACTTAGATCTGCTCTTTCCAGTCCTCTTGTATTTGTTGGTCTTCGCTTTGCCTGAAGTTTCCCCAAGGATAATGCATGTAGAGTGAACAAGAGCAGGAATGAGAACAGTTTCTGTAGCACCAAAAATCTCCAAGCTGTGGCATTGTATTCTTTATTTATATCAGATACAACTATATGAAGTTCCGTTTGGTTCTTGTAGGCTGGTTGGTTTCAGGTACCTGAGACAATAGCACCAAATTCAACAGAAACAAAAAGAGAGAGCACTTAAGACCAAGGCTCTGCACATACTTGGTGCAAATGGAAACTGAATGGCTCAGAGGACTGCTCTCCCATGAGCAGTTTGAGAGGATAAACCCACCCATCTTGTCGAGTTCACAGGAATGTTTCAAACACATGAACTGTTCTTTCCATCTCCTGCAAGAGACACAGACCATTAACTATTCATAGATATACAGAGACAGAAATAGAGTTACTTTACGTAGTAATATTTATTGCGTTACTTTTTTTAATTTGAACAAATAAATATATGAAAACAGAAGTTTCCTTTTATTTAGCTGCTATCTGCTAGCAAAATATGCTAGTAGAGAGAACTCATTAAAGAAGTATTAATGCAGAAAAGCACTCTACTATGACAGTCCATGAGAAAATCAAAGCTTATTAGGGTCACTTATATAATTAACATGCTCGATATTTATTAGGAAAGCATTGCAGTGGCACACTGCATGAATTCAAGTCTTACTGCACACTCACGCTGTTGGTGACCCAGCTGTAACCACATCTCTGCACAGTTTGGATAATCTAAGTAAACATCGGTCTCTACACACTCCTGCGGGACAAATGCCTTTTTAATCTACCTGACATCTTGCACAGACTTTCAACATATTTTCAGATGAAGATGGCAGAGGAATAGCATGAAAATGGTTTGAAAAGTATTCTGCAAGAACTCTACAAAAACCCACACTATGGCTTTTCCAGGTTTTGTTGTAAATTATTCATGGGGAAAAATACTTCGTGCTCAGTGATCCAACTGGGAAGTAGCAATTGTTGTCCTTTTCTCGGCAGGGCTGGTTATCAGTTGAATCAGCAAGCTGCTCCAAACCCCTGTGCAGTTAGAACGGTGGTGATGGAGGGAATGCACATCCAGAGCTGGGATCAGCCTGTGCCAATGGTGGAATGACCAAATGGCTGTTGATGCACAGGACGCCTTGGAGGGCAAACACTTCAGTGGCAAAGCATGACAGCAAGGCAGACAGCTGGCTCCCACCACACTGCACTGACCTTCCAAAGGCTGTACCGACCCATCTGGGAAGAGTGTTCACACTCGTAAGGCCTTGTGTGGAAGGCAGAATCAGCAAACTGCACGGAGCAGGGCGGGGATTGGTTCTGCTCTGGTTACACCAACGCGATTAAGGGCAACTGCAGCAACGCCAGGGCAGGCTGCCCATGGAATCACCACTTTACATCCACTCAGCCATGCCACAAACATGGAGACTGCTTCTACGCCATTTACTCTGCTAGCATGTGCTTTTCGTGCTGCTGTGTTCTCTCCTCTTTTTCCTCCCTTCTTTTAGGTTAAATTCTTAATCCTCTTCTGTGGAAAGCATTATTAGAAACAACCTCCAGTTTTCTAAGTTACTACACTAAACTTCTTTTTTTAATAGATACCTTCCTCAAAGTCTATTAAAGGTTTTTGCCTGCTAGTAGAACAATAAATTGACAGTTTAACAGTTCTTGAAAAGCCTATCTCACAATATTCAGATAAAGAATAAAAGAAGCTGTGCATCACCTCTATAAGCTGTGATTTGTCATAGTCTCTACGATGTCTGTAGATGCATTGACTGAGGAGTGAATACAATCTCTCAAGTTGGTCAACAGTCAGGTTGTCACTTTTCTTAACCACCAAATCAAGCAGTTTCTGTTGGAACAACAAAAGGTAAAGTTACGAGGGCTTTTATAACCAGTTGTGTTTTTTTTTAAGGACAAATCAGAAATGCAATCTCTTTCTGAAGCTCTCCTTCAAAGGGATACATACAAATGAATTAACCACACCCAGGTATCAGCAAGGCCATTGCTTCCATACAGATCCAAAGAGGACTCGATGCCTCTTTTTACTTCTCCACTTATACCCACACTTTTCTTCTTAAGATTTTTTTACTCGGTATAACTGGGGCAATGTTTGTTCTTTTGGGATGCTATTTCATCCTATTTCCTCTTGGTCAGTCATTGTAACAAAGCAAACCCTAAAAACTGCCTTGACGGCTAAAGCAAACAGTTCTAAGCATTTACACTGGCAGGAAAAAAAACTACCACAGCATGAAAACATATCTGGACTTCCACAAATGTTGACAAACGGTACAAAAGAGAGAAGGGGGTGGAAGAAGGACATAACACATGTAAAATGTCTCGTAACAAATGTGTAAGTATTTTAAATAGTAGCAAAGTGTGACATTTAAGATTTTTTTTTTCTCCTGTCATAACAATTCTGTGGTTTCCAAAGAGATTATCATCTGTACTCCACAGAAAATGGGATCTGAATTTCATAGGTCATAGTAGGTCAAGCTACTTTTTACAAGAGAAGACAACAAATTTTATTGTGACTTTGCTTAAAAAGAAACTGCAAGAAAATTAACTAGCAGTCTATGATGCCAAAACGTCAACACAAATTCCCATTTGCTTTCCAATCCACTAAGATTTTTCCACCAAGTATACCTACACAGGAAGGGGAAAGATGATGTTCACTCCCAATTACCAGGCACCCAGCAGTTTCTTGGTACCCAGCATGGCCAATTAACACATATGAGTACCTGCAAAAATGGCAATTAAAATAGTGGACTGCTGTGTCATTACTGGATTATAAGGGTAGTAATGACGGGACAGTAAGGATTCAGTACTTTTATTGACTTTTCATCCAAAAAGCACTGATTGACAAATCATTTCCAAAAGTCACTGCCATCGTAATACTTGTTTGCAGTCAAAAATAAAGGAAATGTTACTTCAGAACAGAGAAAGGAAGCATTTTTCATGGAGTCTGTTAACAGTTCAATGTATTTTTTCAGTTCTGTTACCTTTAGTCTGTCATGGTCAACAACTACAGAGGGTAAGGGATCTGAAGGTTCCTCTGGAACCTGCTCCAGGCTTGTGGGCTTTGACTGATCCACAGCAACTTTTCGTGTTTTCTTGCTTTTGAATGTACCTGTAATTTGAAAAATATTTATCAGCACTGTCAGTCTCACAAAATGCAGCTTATTTCTTCACTTCAGCTTGATTTTGCTTGTTTAGTTTGTTGGGTTGTTTAGAATCAAGCAAGACTGTAGCAGTGCAGGTAATTCATCAGCTTTGCCAAGTTCTGAATATTACAGGTGCACAAACTCACAGTTCAGAAGACACACACAAAACTGGTAATCTTTAAAACCCAACTCCAAAGTGCCAGCTTTGAATGAAAACTGAATTCCACTAAGAGTTCTCATCGTATCTTTCTATCAATAACAACAAATTAAACAGCTTCTAAGGTAAGTTCAGATACTAAGCTAATACTGACATTCTTTCTGCTTAAATGAAACAAATCTTCATTTTTCTCTCTAAAGCATCCCACGTTCTCATCACCACAGTATTCCAACATCTGCTCTACTCCCAAAACCTCATGCTTTTGTTACATATTTTGGTTTTCTTCCACCTTTGTGTTCAAGCTACTGTCCAATCCTGTTGCAAAGAACAAAATACTTTCATGTCTCCTGATTCTCTCTCCACATTCATTCACTATTTTTCTCCTCCTCAGCTATTTCAAATGCCTTTTCTCCTGAGGACGGCTGGTATTATAACCTTCCTACAGTATACAAAATTCACCTACCAAATTCAGAAACGTAAAGGCTCTTAACACGTCATGTTCTTCTTGTGATATTCCTAGGACCTTTCTTGTACTATTCTCCTTACCCTTAGAGAAAATACGTATGTACAAACACAGCCAACATGTACACAGTAATCTTCTCATAATTCAGATCTCTCATTAAAGCTCATTTACTTTGTAAATCTCAGCGCAAACTTTTGAAGCGAAGATTTCATTCTTTTAGATAATACTGAAAAGCTTATTAAAAAGGCAATCATGCAGAAGGCTTCTATTTCTGTTCCCTGAGGAAACAATCTCTCCTGTCTTCAAAGGACATGGCCCCTTCTTTTATACACCACCAGGATTTTCCTTCTCCTTCTCTTATCTTTTTCCTGCACTGTTATTGTGTTCACTGTGACTCCAAAGCCAGACACCTTCTCCAACAGATAAACAACAGTTTATCTGGCTTTTGCTAGGAGTTAAACTGCTTCAAGTTTTACCGTGAGCAAGTTTTTAAGAGAATACATTCTGTATTTCTGTGCTTTTTTATCCTATGTCAATGATACTTTTATCATATTCTCTAACAAAACAAGTCAAAATCTATCACGTAAATCAAAATACAAATCAGACAGAATATACAGATGAAAACATGTATCATATTTATTCCCATTCATAATATTTTAAAGAAATAATTATTGCTTTAGTGTTATCTCAGTATTTACACTATTTCCCACAAAGCTGACAAATCTAAACAGAGTAGTATTAGTATGGAGATACGCTTCCTTGCCTAAGATAAAAATATAGCAAGTCAAGTGTGCACTTCTAATTTTTCTATGTGGAATTAAATGCTGTAAGCATACTAAGAGTTTCAAATAAATAGTCAGTAATTAATAAAGTACTACTATGTAATAATAATTGCAACACAAGATATTACAGTGAAAAATACACACATTAACTTGGACACTGAGATAAAGACAGAAACATTGAAAGCAAGTTATACCTTCTCTATCTGCTTCAGCATCTTTAGTTTCAATGTCTGTGCCCTGTAGTGTTTTCTCATTATTGCTGCAATGTGGTAACTCGGCTTTCACTAGATCAGTTCCTTGACTTTCACTGGAAGCTTCCATTTTCTCCTTTGGCTGATCTTCAGAGAAAGATTTTTGCTTGTTACTAGACCCATCACTGTTGTCACAGGGTGAAACAGCATCAAGTAATTCTACTTTACCATTGTGACAGGCTGGAACGGGTACCCCTTCGGAGCTGTGTACAGACATCTCTCCATTCACACAGTCCCCTTTCAACATAGAGTCCTTCCTTAATTCCTTTTCAGCACCCAGGGTGACACTGTCAGTTATTAACAGGGATTCATTGGAGCTCTCTTCCTCCGTGGATGCAAAATTGTTTTCCTTTCCTGATGTCCCATTGTTAAGCCTCTGCTCTGCATCTATATCCATAATATCACAAGAGGATTCATCATTTGTCATGGAGAGGTCTCCTGTTTCCTCTCCATTCTCCTCAATGCAGTCAGTGCTGATCTCTAGCTCTCCATTTTCCAGCAATTTACTGTCCTCACCATGATTTTCATCATCAGCAAACTTTGCATCATCTTCATCTTTCTTTAAATTATTGACTTTCCTCTTCTTAATAATGCCTTTGCCCCACTGCGAGCGCCGTCTCGATTTTCTCCGTATTCGAACTGAAAACAAACAAACAAACAAACACTTTTAGATGCACAGGCACCCCTCAGTAAAGAGACCAGGATATAAGAATATGCTGCTGTGTGAGGCAATATAAGATTGCAGTATCAAAATATCTTCACACTTGAAGGAAAAATAAGCTGTCTGTTGATTTCATTGTGGGCAAATCAGAGGTAACAAGAAATTTTAGAAGTGTAAGGAGTGGACACTCAGTCACACACTCAATTCCTAAACTATGGAAACAAGAAATTCCTACTTAAAACAGCTAAGCAATGATGTAGAACTCATTCTCATTTGGGTAATGCAGACTCTAAAGACAGTTATTCTCATTTTCCTTTTTTAGATCCTCAGTGATTTGGAATGATTGTACAATAAAACAAATGAAAGTGCAATTCATGGATTCACAGAATAACTCCTGTTGGAAGGGACACAAGGAAGCCTCTAATCCAACCGATTACTCCAACCAGTATCAGCTGTGAGGGACCTATTGTGCCACTCAACTTGAAGCAACATGAAGCAAAATGTGATCCTTTTTCATTATTTCTGCATCCTTACTTTTTCTTATTTCTTAGTTGTATTTTCTGTGCCTTTGAAAAATTACATAAGAAACTATTTTTCAGAAAGGCCATTTTATTTTATTAACCTATCTGCAGTGAGATACAAGCAACAGATCTGAAGGCTTTGGGACACATTTGTGATTTGATGAGCAAATGCAGAAGGAAGACCATTCAAACCTAATGCTCTTGTCAACATCCTTTTCAAGAGCATTAACTACACACAGCTCAGAAGACCAAGGAAGACACCGGGAAAATGGAAGCTTCTACGTTCAAATTCAGGCAATGATGAAGACTCTTCTATTCTTGCAAAACTGCTGAAGTGGCCAACTACTATAAATGAAAATCACAGCCAACAGTTACCAGAGACTGACAAATTTCCTTCCATTTCAAAATGAACTCTTACGTTGAGCACCTCCACAATGTTCTTTATATTTGTAAGTTGCTTTGATTTGTGGGGTATTAAGTACTACACCTGTGTCTGCCGACCACACACTGAGTAACAAAGATCTTGCTTTGAAGATACAAGCACTGTGCAGGTACAAGTGCTGAGAATTAATTCACAGACACTCAGAGAAGCACAGTTGTACTTCAGAACTTCTCCCCATGAGTGCTGTATGTAAGCAGGTAGTTTAAGCACTACATTAGGAATAAATCTTAACCTTTTAACTTTAAAGCAATCTAAAGGTACAATCACGCTGCAATAAAAACAGTCTCACTTGAAATGTGTATTTATTGTTACAAATCATCTTTATGGAGAACTGCAAGATTTGAGGGGGAAAAAAAAAATCCCGTTTCTCCAGCTATATTGAAGATTTGATAGTGACTTCTACAGTCAGTGTCACTCTTTTATTGATGATGAACTACAACCTACTCACATAACTTTGCAGGAGTATTTTTCCCCTAGATTGTGCAAGAGATTTTCATTAATCACCGAGGAAGCAAATCTGAATCCAAACAGGGAAATGTAAACTTACAGACAAAAAAAATAATTCTCTATTAGGCAATGGGTTGAGCCTCAGTGCAGCTCCAATGATGGGTAAATAAAACACAGAAAGAGAGTAAAAGTCTTTTAAAGGAAATCAAGTACATCCTAAATGTATAAATAAATATGTTGAAATTATTAAAGATACACTGATTTTGGCTTTTTAGGCTGATTTTGCTGTAATTCAGAGAGATATATCAGAAATCTTGTGAAATACATTTGACATCTTTTATATCAGTGAATTGTACTTCAAATATTTTACTGGTACATCCCTTCTGAGTTCCACCTGGGATGAGAATCCATAATTTGGCTTACACACAAGTACATTTCTAAAACTCTTGGGTGTGAGAGAAATCACTTTAAAGCAAAATGGAATTAATCCTTGTATTACCCATCTCAGTAAATTTCAAGTCTTCCAAATGTGAAGTCCAGCCCAGAGTCTCATGCAGTACTTTTTGAACAAACATTGTGTGTGTTGGTTTTTCACTGCTCTTTCTAATTAGGACAAAGCAACAACAAAAAGTGAGGCAGCAATGTCTTTTGGGATGAGAGAGGAAAGTTTGGTTCCAGATCCTTAGCAACCAAACGCTGTTACACGGATTTTTCTTTTACACAGACAGCCAAGCCTCTAAATGAGTGAAAAGTTGGGCAAGGAATACAACATTTAAAAACAAAACTGACTACCAGTCTTTCTGTCCTGCTTAATTCCCCCAGTTAAGTTAAAGGAGTGGTACAAGCAGGAGAAATGTTTAATGGACCAGAGAACCATGTGACAAATCGTAGACACTGACACCAGATTTCATCACCTATGTTGGTCCCCTTTATATTTACTGGAAAGAAAAAGGCATGGACCTGAGAAGCTGCCATATGAGGCAGGAAACAGTAAAATGTATCTCTGAATCCTGCAGGACAATTGAATATAACTTGAAAAGGAAGGAGCTACCACAGGGTAAAACTGACACAAAACTAAAGGGACAGTGGGAAGGTAATAACGGGTTAACAGATTGCTGCTAAAAAATAATCTGGAGTCCCACCTTCACTACCTTAATGTTTATATTTTAGAAGACTGTAAACTATCAAGAACAGAATGCCAAATTTTTTATTTTCTAATCAGCATGATTCATGACATAGTATCAGTTTCCTGTAGGTAACAGAATGGGACAGCTATTTACAGAAGAAAAACTTCGAGTGAACTTTGTTTAAAAAATGAACAGAGTACACACAATTGCAACTTAACGCCTTGACACCTTTTCAATTACTCCCTTTAAAACCACTCATCAGAGAACTCCCCACTGATACCCAGTCTTTTGGCAGTATTTGTGCCAGAGGCAGTGCAAGCACTATTGTCAGAAGAATCCTGCTTTATAGAACTGAGTTTCTCTAACTCAAACTATTATAATACCAATTATTCACACATGAATACATTCACTTGCCTTCTAAATTGGCCAACTATTCACTCTATAATCTTCACATAACCTCTACAGATTTGTCAAAAGGATCTTAATTTCAGTTCTAGCTTCTCTCTGGTTTGCTTTTTTGTAAATCACTACAAAGTATTTTTAACGACAATAAATGTCTGACCACAAGTCACATCTAACATTTCACTCAGGTTCACACGAAGTTGGAACCAAAACCAAACTTCCCCTGCTTTTTTTTCCTAAGCTGCACAATCTATGCAGACAGCATTTTTGAAAGTGCAATGTAATACAACACAATTAATCACTGAATACAAATTTACTCTACATTTGTTAAGCAGTAAATGAAGTTTCTCAATTCTTCCATTCCCATGTTAAGACAATTTCAGAGTCATCTGAAAGACCCATAAACAAGGCAGACAGCATTTTCCCTAGGCATGATTAAAAAGGAATTCTGTACCGTCCTTACTTCCAAAGGATTAGTCCTCTAAATGAAGTTAAATAAAATGAAACCTGTAACCTGTAACATCTTCGCAGAAATTCTGAATTCTGAATTCTTGCCCACTGACAGGTGCTGCTTGAAGATTCTCCAGTCAGATACACTAAGTAATGACAACACCGTCTGGTGAAGTAAGTACCAACCCATCCAGAGCAGAGCACAGTTCTTGGCTATTAAAGAACAGTGATAGTAAACAAACAAACAAACACAAACCCCACAAAAATAACAAAAACAAACAAACCCCTAAACTACTTGAATCAAAAAATTCAACTCCTTCCCACTTTCCTGAAGCATTTCTGCAAGACCTAGAGCTGTGACCTTTCTGTGTAGTATGGTCTCAGGAAATGAGATCTCAGAAACATGGGAGAATGGTGCAGGAGTTTCAGAGTTGAGGTATGCACTGTTGCTGTCCCCCAAATCCAGCACTACGGTGACAGAACTGCAGACTACAGAGAAATAAAGTTAACAGTGGAAAAGAAAGCACACACAACATGATTCAAAGACTGTCAATTATTAACAAGCAAGTCTGCTTCCCTTAACGTGGAACAAGCCTATTAAGATGTAGAAAAGCAGAGATCTTTCTCTTGAAATTTCTGTAGTGTACCTACTACAGTACAGTGAGTGCAGCACAGTATTCGAGGCTAACAACTTCACTTTATGCTGCAGAAAAGACCCTTCCATGCTTCCACACTGCTTAAAACCCACCAGAGAATGTGAATCCTCTGTCACCAAATGATAAAACTGACATCCATCAAACAGTAAATTCTCTGTTGTTACTTTATTTCATGAAGAATTCCTGGGGATTAAAATCCAAAGAAGATTCTCACGGCAAGCATGATCACCATGGATCTAGATTTTTAGTCTGCAGTATCAAGAACCACTTAAAGCAATTCATGTGTTTTAAGTTTTTCTTCCATGATCAAAACCCTCAACACCTTTCTGATGTCTTGTGTGTAAAAGTAACTCAAAGCCTTGAGAAAGCACTTATAACCAGCAACTTACACTCTCTTATGCAGCATCCAGGACATCTATGTACCTGCCACAGTAATTCAGCTGCTTCCAGTAGCTCCACATTCCTCACCAAGAGGCACTAAATAGTCCACTTGAAAGTCTCTGGAGTTTCTACTCACAAAGTCCCAAACTGCAGTCAGAGATAAGCAGCAAGAAAGAACAGATCACAGTTCCACAATGGCTTAAAAAGCAAAGTGAGGTGCCAGCTTCCACTAACAAAGCCATTTCTCCCTCCAAAGCCAGCTATAGCATTTCCACTGCCTCATTTGTGCCGGCACTACTGTTCCTGCAGTAAAACAGATAAGGGAACTAAATCCACCTGAAACGTTTGGTTGTTGGGGTTTTTTCTGCGTTAGTTTTCAACATCTTTGGTTGAGCTTTCCAACTCATGAATGACAGTGCTGGCGCAGGGAACACAGTGGGAATACGCCACCAGTGGCGAGGCACGACAGCCTCTTTAGTGGTGACCTGTGGTTTGACCAGCCCAAAGTGACTGTGGAACTAATCCCTAAAAAATGTCATTTTCTTCACCTGCATGGAGGGCACAGAGATGACAAACACATGAAAAGAACTGCATGCAACAACTTCACATATTTATGATCTTTATCAGCTTACATAACAGTTCATGTTTTGTAAATAAATACTTGAAGAATCTGGGCATTTCTACTCAACAAGGAGGAGTCAAGTTTCATAAGGAGGAGTTGAAATGGGTTCCTAACCAATCCTGGCTGCAGCATTCCCAGTATTTTCTTCCCTAGTCAACTGCTTTCCCCTATCATCCCCAGAAATGCTCTCCACTCAAGCCCTTCCCAGTATTTCTCATGGAACTATCCCAGTGTCTCCTGTTCCTCCCCACCCCAGCTGAACAGACACAGGACACACTCCCTCAGAGGTGTGCATGCCATGCCTGGCCAGTACCAGCTCTTCTCTGCTCAGCTACCAAGGCCAGGCACAACAGGGAACTGCCATTTTCGGTCTACAGCCTTTTCCTGCAGTAGACACGTGAATTTGTCCAGCTATCAATTTTCACCAAACCTGCAGGAATCTAATCTTTCAGCTCTCAACTCCTGTCAAATCTGTCTGAACTCTGCTAAATGATTCAGAAGTTATTAGGGGAGCAGAGATGGACAGAGAGCACAGGTATGATTTTCTTGGGAAACCAAGATAAAAATATAATTTACATGAAACCAGAGTAATTATGTTAGTAAAATACAAGGCAAGACAGTCACACTGGAAAATTAAAGAGGAAAATGAAGTCAAAAGAGAAGAGACAATCAGATTAATGTCACCTGTGGAGATAATTTTTAGACTTTTCACCTCTAAAGATCTGCTCATTTTCCCTCTGCTGATTAGCTCTGTACAATAGCAACTATTCCAGCTACACACATCCTTGGTACCTTCAGATGGCTCTTAAGGCCTACTGAATGACACCTTCCTGCTGCAAGTGAGCCACGAACAAACACAGGAAAGAATCATGGCTACTGGGTGGTTTCTCTGTCAAGGACGCAAAATCTGAAGTTAATAAATGGGTAATAATCCCAAGAAAATCCACAACTTCTGCAGACAGAACCACTAAGTCTTTAAACAATTTAAAGCAAATGTTGCCACAGTTTTCAAAAGGGAGGAAGGAAGAGATCTATCTGGTCTGAAAACTGTTTTTATTGTATCACTTGTGCATACCACTTAGAGGGAAAAAAAACCCCACACTACTTCAGAAGATCTTTTTACCGTGTTTATAAGAAACATGATGATAATGCTTCCAGGGAAACCTTCTTAAGAGAGGCTGAGCCATCTTGCATTACTGAGTTATAAAGAAGAGAACAAGAGAATATAAAAAAGTCACTGATCAGGTAAATTGTAGAACCCACTTAGCCCTCTGGCAGAGAAAAAAGACACTTGATTAATTCAATAGGCAGGTATTTAATAGTGATGAAAGAAAATTTCTTTGTCACTAGATATCACCGAGTTCAAAAGTTTGATGGGATCCCAAAAAAAGAACAGGCAGTCAAGATTTATTATAACTCCCACAAATTCACTAAATTGCATTTTAAATTAGAAGAATTAAAAAGCCTACGGGGTTTAAAAGAACTGTTAACCAACTTGGAATCATCACCTACGTTGGTATTGCCTTCAAAATCAGGCAAGAAAAAAAACCTTTCTTTTAAAGCATCTGGTTGAAGGCAGCATCAGATACAAGAGATCAAACCACTCCCATCCAGGATGCTGACTCCTGCTCTACCCAGAACAAAATGACAAAGAAACAAAGAGACAGTTGTCCCAGCTCTGAGTAAAGATATCCTCACATTCCAGAAAATCTTTTTTAATGGTGTTTATCAAGTGACAGTACTTGCCTCTATCTCAAGTGAGAATTAATCCAAGTCAAATCTGGAAAGCAGGAGGAGAAAACAAAACAGTAGCAAATGGAGGGTAAGTGACAAAACAGCAGCTCCTAGGAATTTCATGTTAGCATCTGGATGACTGTTGATTTGCCAATATCCAATTCCTGAATCCAAACTCAGAACCAGACCAAAAGGGAGAAAATGGTTCAAATCATCAAAAGCATATGGCATCTGGTCTGCCATGTCCTTTGATAAGGCATTGCTGCAGTCACAGAAGCCTGAAGTACAGCAATCACTGACACCACTGTAACAGAGAGGTCAAAGAAGAGACACTAAACAAATGAAAACTGGACAAAGACTGAGAATAAAATGGTTTCTGAGATCAACTGTAAATGAAAGACCTTTTCTTTCTAAAAATCTTTTCTAAAGGTACTCCAGACAAAACAAAAGCCTTTCCATGATAAAGCAGAAACAAAGTGTTCCATGGGACAGCAAAGATCACCACTGGGGGGGGGGGGGGGGGGGGGGGGAGAAAAACAAANNNGGGGGGGGAGGGGAAGCAAACCAAAAACCAGCCAACAAAAAAAAAACCAACACAAAAAGGCACAGAAAATATTACTTATTTAGAAACAACATTTTCTGCCATAGTTTTTTAGATCCTTGCTTGGTATCCCTACAGTTCTTTCTAGAGACCACTAATCACTTAAATTACTGGGAAAAGTTAGCAGTGTGTTTACTTCATATTTCAGAAAATGACTTTTATATAAAACTTATATTTTTAATAGTTTGCATAACATAAAGGATTTAAATTTTCTTTATTTGCTCCAAATGCCATTTTCACAGCTATGTTATTTATCATATGGCATAAAAGACATCTTCTCTATGAAGAAAACATAGAATCTGCAGTCTATCACTGCAATATATTATCATTAAATGCTGCAAAAAAAAAAGATAAGAATGCAAAGCCAAATCTTCCCCATAGAGTTTATTTATACGTAACACTAAAGGAAGCAAGTGTAAGGCAGTAAAATAGTTTGTAACATGCCCCATCTACTGGCAAAATGGAGCAGTTGGATACAGTTTTATTATACAAGCTCCCAGTGATTAAAAGGATGCTAATACTTTCTGAGCTAACATGTATCTAAACCACTTAATTTAGCAAACACACCGAACTGCAGACTGCTGTAGTTTCCTTTTCCACACAGCTCCATACAAAGGCAAAATGAGACTCTTCACAGCAGTGCTCAGTGACAAGAGGCAATGGGCACAGACTGAAATACAAGGCACTCAAAATTAAGAAAAGGAAATTATTGTTTGTGGCCAAGCACTACAAGGAGGTCCCCAGGCATGACACGGAGCCTCCATTCTTGGAGACGTTCAAAACACAACTGAACAAAGCCTTGAGCACCCAGCTCTGAGAGGAGCTAGACTGGAAGATCTCCCGAGGTTCCCTCCAATCACTGTAATTTTGTCACTCTATAATCATAAAACTGCTTATATCAGACTTCTGACACATGTCCCATTCCAAGCTCCCACCAGAATACTTGCACTCTTCTCAAAATACAGTCAATAATGGAAACATTTTAAATTGTGGCAGAACTTCCCCAAATAGATTTTCAGCAACTTCTAGTAATGCAATACTTTTAAAACTCATCTGTACTGTGAAACACAATCCACAAAGATGTACCTTCAACAAGGGAAATGGAAGTTGCAGATGAACTGCAATTCAGGAATGTGTATCACCATGCCTTCAAACAGAAAAATTATTTATGTGCCACATTTCCAACAGCCCATCTGGTCTAATCAAATTAACAAAATATCTAAAATACGTCAGAAAAATTTAACAAATCAATAAGTAATAGGTAACTAAAACACTAAATAAAGTTTTATACGAAATATATAACCTCAGAAGACAAACCAACACCTAATAATCCACCTCTCTGCTGTACTAGCCCTGAGCAGGTCCCTAAATTTGGCAAGGCTGCTGCACAGTCCACTCTGTTTTTAGAGAAGATACTTGACAATAATTTCTTTTAGAGTTCTCAGGTTTGTCATCTAAATTAGCCTTCTTGCAGCTATTTTTTATAATACAACAAAGCTCCTAAATAGTAGCAGTAACTTATCAGGAAAATAATGTTATGACTGGTGATTTTTTCCTTAGATTCCTCTAAGGGAAAACATTAATTCAAGTTCAAACAGCAGAAACCATGCAATATTTTCAGAATTATTGAAACATATGGTTTCAATCTGTTTAATTACAACATTTTAATAATTTTTCTTATTACTCTGATTGTGCAATACATTACAGTCTTTAAAAAAATATATATTTCATGACCATAAAAAAAATTCCACTCTCCCACTAAAATAATTCCTCTTCAGAAATCCCTTCTCTAAACTTACTTCTTCCATTTAAACAATCACAATCCACGGTTTCATTTGCTGCTATTTGAGCTCCCCACAATCTGCTCAGTTCTGCTCTCACCCTTCTCTAGCTTACCCTCCAAGTACCCTTTTAAGACCGTTTCTCTTCCTAATTTCTAGTCTCTGCTGAACTGACCACATCAATCTTCAAGAGTGCCCATGCACTGCTTGAATCCCTTCTGCAGATTTCTGATTGCTCATCAATTCCTGGTTCTCCCTCTTGATTACTAGATACATCACATCCTTCCTGGACTAGTTACCTTTCCCAGACTCAGCCTTAAAAGGCAGATTTTCATTTGAACACTGTCTCAAACACCACTAAGCCTCAAATTTTCTTGCCTTCCAAGCTAGATCACAAAAATACCAACAGGATCAGTGCCTTAACAGTAACTTTGTTGTTTGCACAGAGACACTGGCAATTTCCTGCAGCTGATGGCTCAAGTTTTCAAACAACTGCTGCTGCCTCCACAACAGAGGGGAAGTGAGCGAGGTACCGGAGCTGCTTTGGATCCGAGTCCCCAGCAACGGCTGCTCTCCCCCTTCCCAGGGGACGTGCAGGCTGGAGGTCTGCAAACCCCACCGTCTGCTGCTCTGCATGCACAGCCAGCAAAGTGCTCTGCAGGTCAGCCAGAGGGAGAGTCTCCATCCTGGACTTCACAGGAAATTAAAAAAAATAAATTGAGAGTCCCTTCCCTCCACTCTCTGTTTTTGCATGAGCTGCCAAACGAATAAAGAACAGCTTGGATCCACATCATCAATTTATTATATAACAATTTATTCTAACCATAATTCCATACGACTGACTTTAATTCCGTTAACGGAAGAAATTACAGCTTCGGGAAATAAAACCATACACCTCTAATTAATTAAACCATTTGAGATCAACACTATCATTCATATATAAACAATGTGCATCTCTGGGCAGATATCACCATGCCTAGAAAATGATTTCCCATCAAGGAAAAGCACCATGAAGGAGAGCACAAAGGCCAAAATGAAAATTTGTCCACTTCAATCTATCAGTTTGCCATCAATCAGCAATGATTGATAATGCTACTAATAATAAATTAATAATGGACTCCACATCTCCAGCAGGAAAGCCAGGCACAACTATCAGTATAACCCTCATACTCGCGTTCTCTCATAGTCTTTATTTACTTTATAATGACAATATCTGCTATGTATTTACCTGTTCTAATCAACTTACCTCTTGAAAATAATTAGCAGTGCCTCTGACTACTGAACCACACCTCACAATCCTAGAGATTTTGATCATTTAACTGGATTAATTCAGTAGGCTCCAGGAAGTGTATCTTAACATCCTCCAGTAATGGCTGCTGACTATTGAAAACCATTGCCATAAAGGAAAATACAGTTAAATTTGCAATCTCTTTGCTAGCTTTCAGCATGAAATGAATATACTGAAGGTAGGAATGGAATGTAGTGCACGTGAGAGAGTATTAAGCAGTGTAGAGGTATTTACCTGCTAATACACAGAGAGTAAACAAACCTAAACACTCATCAAACCATTAAGTGTTCTCATTGATCTGAGTTGTCTTATACTGAAAACAGCCTTTTACAATGAAAAATGCAAAATACTCATATTGCATTAGAAAAATAGTTATTTTTTCTCACAAAACCAGAAATCCTACTTCTTTACAACTTCCTGGACAGAGATTTTATGTACTCATAAAAGGAGTACTTTTTAGTCCCATGTCTTTCATGCCTAAAATTACTTCTGGAAATAATCAGCAAGCAGCAGTAGAGACACATTTCAAACCTCTGCTATTGAAAGGACCTCTAATTTTACACAATTACCACCCAAGGTACTTACAAGCACATTTATTTGCAGAGTTGGGCCACACGGCCATGGTGGGTTTTTGTTTGCTCCGAAATGCCTCTTCAACTCTGGCTTCTGTTTTCCGTACAGTGGAACCATGAGGATTCACCTGCTCTGCTGGTACTGATAAGCCTGCATGCAAAAGACAACCATACCTATTTAAATAAACCATGCTGCAGGAAACTACTGAATCAAAGGAAAACTTGGAACACCATACTGCAATAGGAATACATCCATTAGTATTTAGCTGGACATTCAAACCGAAGATTAGAATCAAGAATATTTGGTTTCTACTGACAAAAACAGCTTACTGGTTGTACGGTCTTAAACTGCCAGCTCGGAAGGATTAGAAAAATGTGACTCTCTCTCACACTTGGGTCCCCAGAGATTGACTCTTCTATCCATATTTCCTCTACAAGTAAATTCTTACTGACCATTTCAGGTTTTTTTCCAGATAATTTAAAATAAGTGGCAATTCATAAAGGCATTGTATGCCATATCAAAAAGAGTATCTGAATAAAAACCTTGTATTGTCACTGTGATCTATGCTATGTTAAATGGATCCATTTCAGAGTCAGTATCAGCTCTTAAATTAAGAAAAAGCAATTCTGCTTTTAACAAAAAGTATGGTTTGCTTCCTGTAATATAACTTCATCTCATAGCTTCTACTGCTTCGTAGGTTTTTTTAATTAAATTCTAAAGAAGGCAAACTTTTCATATTGGTTAAGCACATTTTAAAGATATAAATGAATATCTGAAGTTTCATATTTGTGAACTAGAATTTCCTATCCATCCACTAAAATGGTCTTCAAAATGTCATACTATGTCTCCAATAGAAACCAGAACCAAGAGATCAAGAGCTGACAAGAAGCTCCAAAAGCCATGGATGCAGAAATGAAAAGATTCACACAGAAACTCTCATCTCACGATTAGTAATTACAGCGTAAGTTTCTAGCTACTATTATAAATATTTTAAACTGCATATCAAACCTATTTCATTACTCAAAACAACTGTCACTTCTACCTTTTTATTTGCTGGTCTCCGCAAGAAGTTGAAAATTTCAATAATTTAGGATATATAGTTCTTAATTTACCAACCTAAAACTTGCTGTCCTTAGGTTTAAAATCTTTCAACAACAGCACCTCATTTCAGTAATAGAGGAACAAGAAATTCTAGTTTGACTTCTACATACTGATTTTATTGTACAGTTTATCTTTCTGTTACACTGCAGTACTTCTGAGACTGGTCACCAGTCACACCACTAAGTAAAAATGGCAGATCTGTTTAAAAACAAACAAACAAACAAACAAACAGAAAAGTTGGGGGGGAAAGCAATGTAGAAAATACCTTCCATTTTACAGCTATGGCAGATTGCTAAATAACTTGCTAACAAAATTGTGAAAATGGATATGGAGCTTTTTAGCCTTTTTCATCCCTTGCTGAAACTGCCCTGAAACAGGGTGCATGTCAAAGTCCAGATGAGCTGATGCACTGGGATCGTCCTGATCTGCTGTCTTGCTGAGGATGTTCTCTAGAGCAAAATGAGAATAATGGCAAAGCTGATCAGCATTCACATCCCTCCCATCCATTACAATGACCAGCACCGAGACGACATTCCTGAAGCGTTACCATCCAAGAGCTCTGAACCACCACAATCTTTGATACAACTCCTGATCCCTTGTGCTTGCCTTCTAGGCATGAGGCTTCCTCAGACCTCAAGAGCTTGATATACTTTCCTCTATTCATAAACAGGTAATCTAACACAGGTTCTTCCATGAATTCCAAGTCTTCTGGACTTGCTCTGGTTAGCATTCCCTGCTAACCCAGTCAGTGATCTTAGCCTTGCACATTCTACAGCTGCACCAACCGCAGAGCTCAGTTGTCATTGAAACAACCAAGCGTGGTCCAGGAGCACGGGGAAATAAACGCATCTTCAAGTGCCACCTGCAGGTGCCCATGACACTGTAACAGCTTCCATGCCAATGACTAAATCCACTTTGAATCCTGCCCATTCCTGTCTGTGAGCTGTTTCCTCCCACAAACACCTGGCACTGCTCATCATGCACCTGTACCTGAAGGCCACAAACCAGCACCTCACACCAATGGCACCTGCTTTTTCTGATTTAACAAGCTCATTGCATGATACCATCAGCCTTAATTACGACTTAAGACACCGCCCTTCCTTCAACAGAGTCTGCAGGCTTTGTCCCCAGAAATATCTATTACTAGGCCACTGCCACAAAAAGGAGGGCAGCACTCCAGTTCTTGCAAACTCGCAAGAAAGGACTACAAGCCATAGCGTCATTCTCTGTAACAAAGAGCTCTTACAAACATTTACTTTAACCTCGGAAGCAATAACCTTTAACAATCATGGGGACTTGGATAATTAACTGAGCACAGCTCACAGCATGACACCGAGTCCAGAATTGTGAATATTCTTATAGTTCTAATAGAAAAGTACAGAGGAGAAATGAAGGCATTATATTAGCTCTGTTTTACAACCACGGCGAATTACAATTGGTTCATTTATCCACAATTCAAGACACACATTGGAAGCTTGCACAAAATTAGACAAAAACATGCATGACTGAATAGGGAAATAAAAAGAATTGTATCCATTTTAACCTGAAGAAGAGAAAGCCTATAGATACTTGCATAGTTCAAAGAAATTTATTAATAAAGGGTCTTCAATCTACCAACAGAAGTATTTCAAGAATCAGCAGCTGAAAGGTAAGACCAGCCAATTCAGCCTAGAAATCAAATAATGGAGCTTTATACCAAAGCAGGAAACAACTTGCCAAGGTAAAGCTGGAGTTACTGAAATCAGTAATCCCTAAATCAGCATGAAATTTTGTTCTAATGTTATAGTTCAGTGATTTTCAATCTTTTTCAACTTTCAAAACTTTAAAACTTTTCCATGGAGGTAGACTCTTTTTATGTAAACAGAGCACTGTTCCCACACCTGGAATATGTTTGGACTTTTGATAAATTTCCCTGGTCACTTTAGAAGCTGTACACAGACTTGTAAGGGTTGTATCTTAATCAAAAAAATCAATATATTATCTCCAAAACTACACTTGCACACATGCCAGGGTGAACTGAAAATCCAGTGGTTTAAATGCCGTTTTTCCTTATCATAATTCTTATTTTACTGTATTACATGCACTTTCAGAACACAGCTCTGGCTCCACCACGTCCACATCAAACATACAGCAACCCTAACATCTACTGTTCACCAGGATCTATAATACTGTCTAGAGTAGGAGGCAATGCACCCTTCTTCTGGAAAGAATGATGGTGTCTGATCAGACCAGCTCACACAATAGGAAAAAGCAGACGAGTTTCAAGCTCAGACACCCTTTAACCTGCACTGTCTGAATCTGACATGCATTCTGTATTTCATCCTAAATTTAAATGTACAGATCTCCATATAAAAATTTAATCCCACATACCTACAAAAGCTTTTCTTGTTGCCCTTGTCCCTTGCCAGGCTGAATTCTCTCAGAACTTTAGCTTTCCTAAGCTGATCCCTGGGTGCTCAATTTCTCTGTATTCCTCCCAAGCTACCTTACTCTGCTTCTGCTCTCTGCAGGCCTCCCTTTTGTGTTTAAGTTTGTCCAGAATCAACTTGTTCATCCACACAGGCCTCCTGAGGTGTTTGGCTAACTTTCTCTCTGCTGGGAAACATGCCTCCTGAGTTTGGAGGAGGCAATCCTTGGTGTTAACCAACTTTCCTGGGCCCCTCTTCTCTCCAGGGCTTTATCCCATGGGACCCTACCAAGCAGATCCCTGAAGAGGCTGACGTCTGCTCTCTGAGAGTCCAAGGTACTGAACTTTGCTGTGCACCCTCCTTGCAGCCCATAGGATCTCAAACCCCCCGTCCATGGTCACTGCAGCCCAGCTGTCCTTGAGCTTCACGTTCCCCACCAGCCCCGCCTTGCTGGTGAGAACAAGGCCCAGCACAGCACCTCTCCTTGCTGGCTCCTCTGTAACTTGGAGAAGGAATTTGTCCTCTGCACATTCCAGAAACTTCCTGAACTGCTTCTGCCCTGCTGTGTTATCCCTTCAATACATACTGGGGTGACTGAAGTGCCCCACAAGTCCTGGGCTTGCGAACATGAGGCCATTCCCACCTGTCTATAGAGGGCCTCTATATATGTTGTGTAATGATAACTGAAGTTAAACATACCTCTTTTTCTTCTTGCTTCCTTGATTTCTTCACACATCTTATTAAATTCTGGATCCAGTTCAGCAGCAATGATAGCATGAGCAGTGTCCTTCAAAGTACACGCTCTATGTCTAATTATTTTATCTAGAAAACAGGACAGCACACTTTTTTATCACAATTACAAAAATTCCTTAGTATTTCTATGTTGGTTTGCATTGTATATCACAACACCGATACAAACAGAAGTAACTGGGAAAAATTACAGATGTATGAAAATGCAGATGATCAATACCACAGCCCACTCAAAAATCACAACCCAGCTATTGAAGAGATATAGGAGTTTTCAGAAGTATGAATTGTTACTTTAATCCACGGTGGCATCTACAAACAAATGCAGTGGATGCTGAACACACCTAAATCAAGTTGCCATCAGGTGTAGCCAGTTTCCACAGGCAGATCTACACAGTATAATGGAGAAGAGTGCAAAGAGTTCCAAAGTAACGAGAGACTTGTCCAGGAATTAATTTACCCACTGGGTCTAGGAATATTCACACAGTTACACTGCCTGCAAAATCACACTGGACATCATCTGCATCTGTAAGGTGGACCTGGCTCACTTATGTTCCTTCCCTGTTGTTTTTCTCTTTAACCTAAAATTATCGCTTAATTAATATTTAACAACGGATCAAAACTGGGCTAAAATACATTCTATTATTCCTTACACTGAATAGCTGTTTCTCATTTTAATCCATTTAAAAAAACTGGCAAGAAACAAGCCTTGAGTGTGCTACATTTTCAGGCCTATTTGGAGAACAGGACAAATTGCCCATGCTGGAAGCCTAAATGCAACTCAGAAAAAACAGACCAGTTCCCCCACCTTTGAAACACACAAAACAAATTATTCCACTGTTGAAATGTGAAAAGTAATCGTAACTTAATAACTAAGCCCATATGTGGAGAAAATTAACATCTAGAATGTTGCTTTTCAATGAAACCTACAACACTCATTGTTTGACTTCAGTACAAACATATTTAATTTGTCAATCTAGCCATACTGAATTACTTTTTCCAGCTGTTGCAGGTACTTCAACAGTAACCATCAACATTAATGTCTAGAACATATTATACAACTAGCAGATTTAATGTTTTCATAATCTTTAAAGACAACAATTAAAAATATCACTAAATATTTATTTGCAGTATTTGTAATTCTAGGAGCAGCAAATTTTACAGCTGGAAAAACTGCTAAGTGAGAGAGACTATCCAGTACCCAGCTTAAAAGAGCCCAACATGTTTTCTGGTGAAAACTACTGCGCACTAAATCTACTGGAAGCTGGAAGTTTTTACCCATGTATTTGCAAAGCATTATGTTTTATGATCACAAAAAAACCCACACTGCATTCTTTCCAGATGTAATTTTGAGGTATTAAACTTCAAAGTTTTAGTCAGATGATAAAGTTTAAGAAGCCCTTGCGAAGGAGGAAAGGAGGGAAGAGGAGAGGGGAAAAAAGGAATCAAATCGGGGTGTTTGACTGAACCACTACTTTCCTCTAATCCTGTGATGGGCAAGACTTTCCCCCAGAGAGTGCTTCAAAGAGACAAACACTCGTGCCCAACACACAGTGATTATGTTTCCACGCCTTCATGAACACTTCCCAGCCAAACAACAGAGGAAGAAAACCCCAACCTATCTTACTGCAGAACCTGTCTGAAATTTTACAGCAAAGTAGTAGGAAAAAACACCAAAGCAGCCAGTTTTTGATATCCAGACTGCAGAAAAAATCAGCTAGTCTGGTCCTCCCATTGCTTCTCCAACTGAGCAGCAGGACAGAAATAGGTACACTATAAGTCTTGTGCAAACTGAAGCATGAAGCAGAGGCAAGCATATATGCCCAGCTTTAAAGAATGTGGACATTTATAGGTTAATACTCATTTGATGAATGCATCTGAATGCATGGAATGCTTCCTCTGAACAGCCATAATGTGCTGTTTCAGGTGTGTTCACAACAGCCCAAGAAATCCTGCATGCCAGAAGAGCAATACATGCTCTGTGGTTAACAGCAGAGGACAGAACAATTTTTCATTACCTCCTATCCAAAACTGAGCCTAGAAGGAGTCAGATCAATTTCTCCCAGCTCAGTTCTGACGGCAAGGAAGATCAAAATATCTCTAAACAGGTGCTCTTCAGATACACTCAGAATGCCAAGCGCCCATCAAGGGCTTTCATTAGTTCACATCAATTACACATTACATGTCCTCAAAAGCGTGTTATCAGGAACACAAAATAAATGGATTTTTTTAGTTGAAAGAAAAGAGTGCATCATAAACTGAAGAAATAAAGTTTATCTTCTACAAATATGAACTGGGTTCTAAAGGCAATGTGAAACAAGTCTGACTGTACTGTATATAGTCCACACATGAGACACTTGCAAAATGCCTCAGAAAATCAAAAATCTGAGAAGAAAAATACAGAAAAACCAGGCTTTAACTTGGTAAAGCAATTTCACAAGACTTCATGGAAAACTTTTTAACACATTGGACTACATTTGTAGATGGACCCTGATCTCCAAATATCACAAATATTAAACAGAATTCTACACTAAAAGGGTCTCTTGAAGCTGCCAGCTGAAAGGTTTTCCTTTGGCAGTGTGCATTGTAAGACAGCCCTCGCAGAGAGCGCACAAGACGTTCTTGCCTCGGTTTGGAGCGTGAACTGTTTTACATGTATTGCAGTCTACAAATTCCTTTCTAACTGAAAGCATCCCACCACACTTTGTCAAGACAATGCTGTCTAATCTCTCCTAATCAGCTGCAACTGACTTCCTTGCCTGGTGACTGATCCTATCCCCAAATACATGGATTTTAATTTCTGTGTATGAATTTCATGTTCTAAGCTAACATGGAAATACAGCAGGTCACTGCCGGATCGTGTGAGGATTCTCTACAGAGCTCTCCAAATTATGGTGGGATTTTGTTGCATATACAGACTCCATTCACTGGAAAGGAGCTATCGGATTTGAAAGGGAACTAAACAACATAATTTATCAGAAAACAGCTCAGAATACTGTCATTTTCCTGCTCTTATAATGTCCCCCAGTGCACTACATGCCTCAGAATACTAAAAGCACAGACCCTAGGATTTGCTTATCCTAATTATCACAAAGCATGCAGCTTATCTAAATGCCTGAATAGCAACAAAATATGCGATTAAATACCAGACTTTCAGGTCTAGGTAGGCCAAAGAGAAGTAGGATCTTACCTCCAGGATCTTTGTCTGGATTGTACTCCAATGCATTGCTGCAGATCAGGTCAATGTCTGTTAGAAAATCCTTGGCTGTTAAGTAGTTGTGTTTATCAATCTTGGTTATTACTGTTGATAGGTCCATTGGCTCTTTGATAACCTCCAGGTAATCTGAAACCTATAAACAAACAGCACACGGAAATGACACAGGACCATAAGCATCCTTACTGAACGCTGACAATCACATCTTTATACCCGGATTCATTCCACATACTTAGCTCTAAGACATTAACTGAACATTTTGATTTCTAAGCAAATTTATGTTAAAAATGGAAGTTTTATCAGGCTAAAAACACAGGACTTCCAAAGCTGCTTTTCTTCAGGAGCTCACCAACTTATCTTTCAAAATTAATTAAACGGTATTTTTGAGGCAATACACTTTAATGTAAATGTATTTTTCATTTTAGACTGATTTAGTTATAGATTTTTATGGTGCTATAACACTGTCATGGACTAAAAAGGCAAAACCCATCAGCCTAACTTAATGCCCTAGGCAAAATTAGGGAAGCTCTATTTTGTTGACTTTTAAATTCTCCTTCAACTAAACAGCCAAATGATCAGCTTATAAATACTTTCTATTAAATAGTTTCCTCAATCACTTGTTAAACAAAGTCAGGTTTTATTGATTGCAAATGTCAGATTGACTGCACAGAAGGACAATCTAAAGAAAAAGCCTTGTGTCACAATTTGTGCTGAGATTGTAACTGGAGATTCAGCAACCACCAGGGCACACTAAAAAGTGTTTAACATAATTAATGATACCATAAGGGTCTCAGCCTTAATAGTCAAATGCATCAGCACAGCTGCTGTAACAAAGTTCACCCAAAAAATCTATGAATTTGTTATTTACTTCAAGGAAAAAAATATATTTGAATGTTTCAGTGTGATTTAGATTAGAATTAATTAAAAACACTGGCAGCCTCTAAAACAGTACTGCATTTTTAAATTCTGAAATCACCCACATATGATGATCACTGCCAAAGCACTTAAGAGTTAAATACATACTCAGATCAAGCCATAATGGCTCTATAAGAATTTTTTTAATATAGTGCCTGCAGACACATATTACAACATAAACTAACATTAATGCATTATTTCAGTGGACAGCAATGTGTCACCTAATTCCTTAAATACAGACATTAAAATTTGAGAAATTGAAATAGCAAAAATTCTCATTTTGTCTCCCTTTATGGAAATATCACGATATCTGGTTCAGAGACTGACTGGAAAGCCAAGCCACAATCTTCCTTTTCTTGTTAGCACAGCATCAGAAAATCTTCTCTGGAAGCTGTAAACATTGCTGCTGATTTAGCCAGGAAAATCCTTGACTTATCACACAGCAGCATTCTCTGCAATGCAAGCAGGACTGGAACAAACCTAACACATTTTCTAAGGAAGTCAAGCAGACAGGCTGTTGTAGAAAAGGAAAGGCTTGTCCTGTGCTTAAATGCAGCAGGTGGGACAAAAAGGATTACATTTGATTTTTGGTGCTGTGATATATTAGCAGGGTTCTGGCAAGTCTTCAAATAACAAATTCACATTTCGATTCTCTCCATCTACAAAACATGCACAGTTACTTGTTCTTTCTCTATGTGCCCTTATTCATGTAAGTTTAGACCACAAATTCTTGACAGAAAGGAACTACCTTCACTACAAGTACGAAGAGTTTCCTGCAATAATGGACCTTCTGAACAGTTTCACAAGAAAAATCAAACCAAGTTACTGCTCAGACCATGCTCACACTGCAGGCTGCCGCATTAAACAGCTCACCAGGCTTTCAAAAACAGTCAGCTATGGAACACTACGGAAAGCTCAAATAAAGAGAGGACTGCATCAGCCCATAAAAGATGCCTGTTCCATCCTGCAAGGAATTTACGCTCCAAATCTGCTTTTTACAGTGCTGGACTTCTGATGTCCCATATTCATCTTTTAATGTCTTCCAAAAGAAATGCTTCTCTCTTCTGAAGCAATTGGGGTTTTTGTTTTTTCAGTTAGCAAGCCTGCAAAGCTTGCAGGGGGCCAGCACCTGATTTCGAAGTCAAGACCAAACACAATCCTATACATACAGCAGCACCTGAAAATAGATTTGCTGATCGAATTGTCTCATCAGTTAGGTGTGTACAGTCCATAATCGACCAGTTAATGCCTTATAATGTGCTACCATCTGTGATTAACGGCATCCACAGGCATTACTGCTGAAATTATGCAACAATCCTATTAGTGCTGAATGCATTACAGAACACAGATCACTTTCCCAATATCATCATGTTTATGATTACAATGCTGTAAAAGCTTTTATTAAAGAATTTTATTTATGGTTTCAAGTATTTCAGGAGCACTGGCAGGGATAGGAGTGTTGGCATTTTAAAATGCTGGTTTCAGTTATAAAATGGACAGGAATACACTGGGGTCACTGGTAATAGAACATGCTCCAAATCCTTGCATTCTGGACAATGAGGCGGAGACTGTATCACCAGCTAAAAATCAGCATCTTAGACTGGAAAGATCATGGGTCAAACATCTATTTTTTCTAATTAACTTAACCATTTCATTTTTTTAATTTGCATTCTTTTTCTAATATTTTCAACTTCAGTGTTTGCACATTACTGAAACAAGACCTCTTCAATATCCACCGGTTTGCTGAAGATGTTAAAGCGTTTGTCTGTGGCCAGCCTCTTGGTGACATCCCTGAGGAACAAGCGCAGCTCCCGCAGGGTGTTCTCCTCCTGGTCCTCCATCCGCTGCTTCTCCGCCTCCGACAGCTCCCGGGCAGGACACGGCAGTGCAAGAGGAAGAACTTCCAGGGCACGAAGAGCTAGGGAGAAAACCAAGAAGTCAGACAATGGAAACATTAACAACACAGTGGCTCTCGGGATTATGCCGTTCCAAATTTCATTTTGTGTCTTTAAAATGCATCAGGAATCTAACTATCACTGCATCCTTGACCCCACAGCTCTCCATCTTCCACAACTGTTAACTGTAACTATGAAATTTATTCTGGGCACTGATTAACGCCGTCACATGGTAATTACACTGTTAACTACCCACAGCTTTTTAAAAAGGAAAGTAACACAGAATAAAACACTAGGATCACACTATTATTGGTTTTACTGTAACTTAGTTTACCAGCCTGTTTCCTTCTTGGTGGGGGCATTGCTGCCTCATCAAGAATTAAGCCTTTGAAAAATCGCAATCTGTCTTCTTCACTTGGTCTTTGAATATAAAAAACCTCTTCATACTGGATTCTGAAAATACATTTCACCTAAAAAAAAAGAAAAAAGCCATAAGAAAACTGAGCCCCCACTGAAAAAGACATGAACAATGACCATATCGTAACACTAGTCACATACTTTTCAAAATCAGCTACAGGACAGGAGACAGTAAACTACCTAAATCTGTGTCCACAGGAAAGGGAAAATAAATACTTGTAATTCTCACTGACTTTTCTATAGTAACGAAACTTGCAGTATCCCATGATCCTAACAATAGCCACCCCTGCAGTACGACGAGAGTAAAAGGGCAGGAGAAAAAAAAATCACAGAAAATGTTAAGGAGAAAAACCAGGAACCCTCCCCCATTTGGAGCCTCAGAAAATGTAAAGCTCAAGGTCAGGCCTTTAGACTAAATCTGCATTTAATTATAATGGAGTCATTTGTCAAAAAGAACAATTGACAAAATGAACAATTTTGTCTTCCCAGCAGAGTAGCATTTTATGAAAATCCGTAACACAGACATATATCCCTCACTACGAAAAATTACTAACATTTAATTATTATTACATTTTCTGTTTGATGTATTTTAAATTAAGTTAGAAAACAAAATCATTTTCCTTGATTTAAATCATTCAGAAGAGCACAGAACTCCCTAACAATGCCTCCTTCCAAGATAAACTTACCTCTTCAGGCAATTCACTAAACATGGACTCAGAGGTAGACAGTAGAAATATAGGTGAGAAAGATGGTATATCTTGCAGCAAAGTTAGGAAAGTAGCTCTCACAGTTTCACTGACAGCTTCCCACCAATCACCAATATGAGGCATGTAAACTATACTTGGTACTGTTCTTCGAGCTTCACGAAAGATCTAATTAAAAGAAACAGTGGTATTTCAATTAAGGAATTAATTGTTCCCATCAGTTGTGAGTAACAAAGTTCTTGTGCATTAGAAAATGACTCATGGTCGTGGTATTTTATAGACAAATGTTCCAGCAGAATAGAATTATCTGAAGACTTTCTAAACAAGTGTTTGTGACTCTTAGCTACAGCATTCAATTATTTTATGTCAATGTGCCAGGGAGACTACAAAGCCACTGCTTTGTTTTAAAAGTATGTGTGTTTTAAGAACTTGCTATGACTGAACAATTAAGGCTAAAATTAAACTGTTTTGCAATTCATGCAATATTCACCAGAAGCTATTTGGAAATATAAAACATTTAAAACTAAGCAAATGAATCTAGAACCACAGCACACTAGTCCATACACAAGTGAATAAAATGAACATCACGAACAGAATACCCAGATTAAACTTCCTTAGCACTAGGTATGTGATGAGGGGGCAGGTTAAAAATGTAATTACATTCACTAGTCACTAGAGAGATCTCCATCATCCTCTAGAGACCTCTTTATTTTAAACAGGAAAATAGAAAAAGCCTATAAAAACCTGGACCTTAAGTTACACTCCAGCTGGCTGCCTTTCTATTGATGTAACCAGAATTACATAATTGACTCATTACAAGGGAATCTCAAATATCACCTGTGCACATGACTCTTCAGGCGTTTTGGCACTGACTGAATAAAGAGCTGGCAGATCGAGCCTGTGTACGGAGAATTTTTCCAGGGTGTGCAATAGTGCTGGAGCAAGGTGCGAAGTCTGGCCCGAACCTCTTTCCCCAGAGAGCAGCAATCTCGGTCTGTAAGAGGTTGGCTGGTGATAAGCTGACCTGCAACAGAACAGTTACAAAAGTCAATTAACATGCCAGTGTTAGCAATGGATGGATATACAGGAGATATTTAACAATCCATAAGAGTTTCAGTAATGGGTAATAGCATCCCAGACTAAAAAGATCAACTAACTCGACTATCCCTCAACACTACTTCAGGTGCCAATAACTTGAGGTTTATCTTATCTTTGGTTTCACCACCATTTAATTCAAACTCATCTGTGTGAAGCTATGCATATATTAAATTCATGACGATTTTCATTATAACCACTTTCTTTAAAACTAATTCCTTCATCATATAAAAAGACTTAATGGACATCCAGTAAAGACAGTAATTTAATCATGTCTAGTTCAGTCCTAACTACTGACTTATCTCTTCAGTAGCCTCAGGAATCCCAGGTCAATCCTTTCATCCCTTAAGTGCTGCCCAAGATTTCCAAGAACCGCGGAGCATTTCAACAGTTTACTTATTTAAGCAAAACGACCTGAAGTAGGGTTGAATAAAATCACTATGCAGAGTGTATTTTAGCATATTTGTACACTTCTAGTCAGTAGACTTCTGGACAGGAGGAAGACTAAAGAACTTGGCTTTTGTTATTGAGAAGAAACTCCAAGCAGTCCATACAAGGAGTTGTGGGATTGTTGTCTTTGTTTCTTCCTCTTGGGTGTTTTTACCCAATTTTATGGACAAATGAGATACAAAATAAAAACCATTAAGTTTTTCCATTAAAAGTCTTTTCCATTTATAGAAACTAATTAAAGAACAAAAAAGTTTTTAATTAAGTTGCATTTTCTCTCATTAAGGCATTTCTATCTGCCCATCAGTAATCAAGTGGAACAAGACTTGCTGGTATTATACACGTTAAACATTTCGGGACAGCAATGAACACCGCTGTCCTTTGGCGTTCAGTTCTGGTGGTGGTGGTTACACACACAGAGAACAATCAAAAATGCTCAGAAAATAGTCTAAGGGAGGCTTCCATACTTTGCAAAAATAAATACAGTCTTGAAATTCTTTTATTTAGACACACATCCACACAAATATACCCTTGTTCTGGGTCTGGCTTCCCCCTTCCCAACATCCCAACAAAAGCTTAAATTCGCCATTAGAATACTTACCTATGTCCCTCCAACTGTCTGAACTTAAATTCGTATTTTTAAGCTTAGATATCCATAAATTCTGTTCTGGAATTATTATTTAGCACAAAAATTTTAGCAGTTTTCCACAAGATGGCTCTACTAAACAGTGCCACTAATGAGCAGTTTTTCTAACTTCACTTTCTTTATTCAGCAAACTCCCTGCAGAAACTACCACATAAAGCAGTCTAAAACTATTCTTAATACAAAACCAAGAAATGTTAATTATTGTTAATTACTGTAGCCAGTCCCATTTATACAGGAAATACTCATCCAAATTTCACACATATTTTCTAAATTCCCATTTTCCTGAAACTTTCCATGAAAAACAATGAAGAAAGCACATTAGAAATGCTGAATGCATTAATTATACAAAATGCTTCCAAACAGATGCATACACCAAAGCTCGACAATACTTCGGACCAAGAAAAAGCACACAACCCTGTCAAAATATTCCTACATGCATCTCTTCTCAGTTCTTAATCTTTCAAATCAAAGTAGTTTGTTAAAATTAAGAATTGCTGTTAACATCTTTACTTCTAGTACACATTTGCCTATTGAAAAACATTTCTGATTTCTGTGTGTAGGATGTGACCTTTCCCAAGAACACTCCCACATCTAAAACTCTTGTCTGTGCGCTTACACATTTCCATTACAGAACACTGTCACCCCAAAGCAAAAGTACAACTTTCTTAGCTCTCCTGATGTAAGAATCCCCTGGTTTTATCTATCGAATTAAATGCATTTAGAGAAACACTCACATTGTAAAATGAAGGTAGGGTTTATGTATAGCAGCTGATGATTTCTTTGGTGATCCTGAGTGACAGCTCGTTTCAAAAATTGATGAAGCATTCTCATCTTCACTATCATCCAATATTAGACTTGGTACATCTGTTCCAAGAGATGTATTAATTAGAACTTTATCACTTCTAAGTACATGTACAACAAACAAGACAAGATATTACAATTTTCTGGTGTCAATTATAATAAATCTTCAAATGTAGAAGAAATTAGTTAAACTGTCTCAGTATCAGCCTCCAGAATAATAAGTACTTATTACTTCAAAAACCAAAACAACTTAAATACTGTAGAAGTCTAATCATAATTACAATTTATGTTTTTTAACAATCAAGCTAAGCAACTTCTCAAATACAAAAAAGTTTAACTTGTTACAAAATGCTTCCTTTGGGTTTATTTCACAGCTAGAGGGTTTTTCAAGGATGAAGCTGTAGAGTTTGTAATTCCTCAGACTACGCAGAATTCTGTAATTATTTACTTGTTCCAAGTGTCCAAATTCTCACAGGTACACTTCTACCAAAATTATTCTCAGCATGACTACCTAGACAATGTATGTTTATGAAAAATTGTTTTCCACCCTCTGATAATCAGCTGAAGAATATCAAATTGCTTTTTATCAAAATTGGTTCAATGCATTCCATATTCATATACTATACCTTTACCTACTTTAATTCCTTTGCTAATATAGTAGCACAATGAACTGAAGTACTTTCTATACAGACCTTGAAAAACAAAAAGCTCAAAGACTGATTATACTCACAAGACACACTGCAGCGACAAACAACTGCAAAAAATACCAATACGGCACTAAAACAAAACAACCAGGTAACAGCTGAAAATCAGGTACAGCTAAATTATCTCCCAGAGCTGCAACAGGATTAAGAGTTACCTGGTGTGGTTTGATAATGGCAAAGAACTCCTGCAAGACATTTATTTGCCCCAGGAAAAGAGTTGAGTTGCTTTTGCCCTATGCAAGGCCACTCATTCTCATTTCCATAGGAAAGGAAGCCTGAAATGAGGGGATGAAAATGGCCACAGCCCCTCAGCCATACAGCAGGAGCCCTGCAGAGGCCACTTCTGCTGGGCAATAAAATGCTCTGCAATGGGAGGGCAGCATTCCTGAGAGCAGCCCAGAGCCACAGCAGCGCACTGCTGCTCAGGACAACCACCAGACACCTCCACAGCAGCTCAAGGCGGCCACAGCCACTTAAGGAAAGGGATTGCTGTGAAATGAAAGTGTGAAATACAGAGAGATCCAAGTGTTATTCTCAAATACACAATCCGCTGCATGATTTGTTGGATTTACGTGAGGCAACAGCACGGATCCCGCTACACTGATCAGACAGTCACCATGGGACAAAGGAATCTCCTTCAAGGCAGTGTTAAGTGTCAGATGGAGGTGCTATCTAAGCCACAGAAAAATTGTCCCAGGGTTCCAGGAAAAACTGTTAAGAAACAACAGAGGTTCCCTTAGCTGGCTGTGTGATTCAGAGTAAGAAACCGGATTCAGAGTAGGCTGGGCAGGAATGATGTTCTGCTGGCATGGGATGAGGATGTGTCACATCCCTGGCCAAACTGTGGTGCAGTCACACATCTGACAATCATTCCTCAGGGAGCAAAGATGGAAAAGGCTTGCAGACCTCAAGCAGCGGCCAAAAGGTAGTCCACGGCAAGAAAACACAGCACAGAAGCTGCTGGACATTTAGCTAAGGCTAAGGATGGAGACCTCCAAACCAACTGGACATGGGCTTCTACCTCTGTGCTCCCTGCAGTCCCTAAAACAGACAGGATTTCCAGTACACCAGATGGAGGCACAGGTTAAGTCCTACACTTATGCACTGGACACCGCTTTCTCTTCCTAAAATACACAATTATTTTAAAAGGCAGCCCACGTTTTAATCCCAAGCATCAAGTCTCTGTGACATCCTCTGCTCAAGCATCTGACTCACTCAATTACAAGAAACAGAAATCTGTAGTGAAATGCAAAAAACCTGATGTGCAGATTGTAAGCAGACCTCTAAGCATGTGCCATGTACTTGGCTTTGAATTCAAGAAAATTTGAAGCCTTATTGTATAATCTACATTTATGTATAATCATTGTATCTGAAAATGGATTTTTCTGGTTTTAACAAAGATTAAGCTCAATACTTTCTTGGATTTAAAAGGGTAATAAAAAAACCTAAAGGAAATGTTAAAAGAAACTTTAGTGCATGCATCTTCAAAATCAATTATCTACAACCATTTTAAAAGTATCCATAGCAGCAAATTATCTAGTAAAACTACTGTTTAAATCAACTAAAGCTTCCAAACTCAATTTGTTAGCAGTAATGAGCAATAATAAATAGGAATGTAAAAAATATAACCAAAGAAAATATTCTGAACTTAAACCAATTCTTCAACAATAATGACAGTCTCTAAATTGGATGCTACCAACAGGTTAACAGTAAACAGAGACTTAAGCATCCTAAATAACTTTGGTTACAATCAGGGGAGCCCAACAGGATCTAACTGCAGCTGCAAGCCAGCTCATTTCCCCCTACCCACCACCACGTGCTCCCAGGGCCCATCTCTGGCCAATTCCAACACTTGTTAAAACCTCCAGCTACCCCACAGTCAGCAGAAAACACATAAATACATCATTTTTGGATGAGTTTTCTGGCTAAAACAGTTTAACAAAGGACCTGATGTACTCAAGCAAGTGGAAAGGGTAGAGCAAAAATGCACAGCTGGGCTGGAGAACTGCGGCAGCCAGCACAAGGATCAGCTTTAGCTGCCTGGGCTGCAGGCTGAAAGCATGCTCTGGAACAGGAATGAGAAGAAAGTCATGGCTGTCACAGATCTGCTTTATGACTGGGCTGTTTTCAAGTTAATCACACACAACCCCAAGTACTGTTCACAGAGCTGAGGGGTGAGAATGATCCAGATAAGAACAGTAGACTACATCAGAATAAACAGATACCAAAGGCAAGGTATCTTGTTCAAGATTTAACTTCCAAGAAATGACCAGGGTAACTATTAAAGTATGTCTCAGAGAAAACCTGGGAAAAAAAACCCCCAGAACCTATCGAATAAATGCCAATCAAAACAGTCAGTCACACTCCTTCTCATTCCCTGCTTCCTTGGTGCACTCACACTGCTCCCGTTGCAGCAGGTTTCTGGCATTCACTGACCCCTTAAGGAGTTGACTTTACTTACTAATTTGGCAAAAAAAGCTAACTTGACAAAACAGCACATAGTTCTCCGCTTGCTAAGCCAAGAGAATCAGCTCGGAGGATCAGAAGTGCAGCAGGCCAGTTCAAGGGGAAGGAAGCCTCAGGACTTTCTTCTAAATCAGCACATAACCATTACATAGGCTCAGGTATCTCAGCTGAACACCTGCTCAGCTATGAGCCCCCCAAAGCTCCTGCACCACCAGCAAGAAAAGGACTGGGGATAGCTAACCATTGTTCGGGCCAGGAGCACCAATTTCAGGTCCTGATACACGGAGCAACATTACCTCACTATTTTTTTTTGTCCTGACCTTTAATTATGCCCCATGATTTCTTGTATTTAAATTGTAAATTACTTGTGAGTTCTTTTCTTGGATGGCCCTCACACCTATGGGACCTTGCTCTATATAGGTCAGGTCATTAGATTCTACAACAACTTGGTATCAGCAAAAATACTCAGGCAACGTCCAAGCAAATTGTGTTTACATCCTAACAACACTGAAGGAAATACACATCAGATTTAAGGCTAGGTGGAGAAGCCAAAATACTTGCAAATTGAAACAGCCTTTGCAAAAAATCCCAAACCACATACCTTCACTTTTTTCACCCTGGCTGAATTCAGCGTGGGGGAACACTTTGTGTAGGACCTCAAGGAGCCTGGTGAAGGTGCGCTCCAGGAGCGGCCGGATGACGGGGGACAGCGCGTGTCCCGAGGACGTCACGGCGCGCTGCGAGGCAGGCACGATGTTCTGCATGGCGTGGTAGAAATCCTGCGCGCTGAGAACCACCGAGGAAACATCCAGCTGCAGCTTCTGACTGCTCATGTAGATCTGGGGATAGCGGCGTCTCAGGGCAATCAAGGCAGCCTCAGTGCAAAGTGCTTTTATGTCGGCTCCACAGTACCCTAGTGCACACAAAAACACCAACACCTTCCATGAAACAGCACTGCTGGGCCACACCTGTCTCAAACATGCATCCAGCTAAAAACAAGGCAGTCATACTTAATTGTCAAGGTCCACAAAGCATCTGCCAAAAGGTATCGGGGCATAATCTGCTGTTGTATATCAAGAAATTCGACAGGTTTATTAAGATATACTAAGAAATTAATTCCACACTGAGGGTAAAATTACCTACATTATCACTACATCATATGATACATATTGTATTTTCGGTCCTGGGTTATAGGTCTGTTACTGCTCTTTCTTTTCCCTTAATATTGTCTAAAGTATGTGTGCAATTTTAACAGGCTAGTCCCTCTCCTCCTTTTTTTCCTTTAATATCTCTACATGAATATATTCTTTAATAGCAAAGTAATTTTGTTACATTGAACATCACAACCTAAAACTTCTACAGTCTGAGAAAATGAGCAGTATAAAGAAAAATGTTTCATGAGTAGAAGATGGAAGAGATGAAATCTCTTGTTAAAAAAAGCATACTCTGGATTCTTGGAAAAATGTTAACTTCTACTATCAAGAAAAATGTTTCAGACTTTCTAAGAGTTTTATAACTTTACTAATATAACCAAAAGTAGAAATTAAAATGAATTAAAATTTTAATTTAGCCTATCTTCATAAGTATCTACAGGTGGTTACCCATAATTGCTTAATCATCACTAGTGAAAAACATAGATCTGATAATTATGAAACACAGAGAGACTTAATACCTCTGAGTCTTTTGCAGTACTAATGGATTGGGGGTTTTCCCCAGAGCTAGGAATTACATTTCAGGTTTTTCCATCTCTCTCAGCAAGAAATATTAATATGCCTCTGTATTTTGAGGCACCATAGTTCCATCTTTCAAAAACTGTAAAACAATATTCCAGTGAGAAAAGTCATTTAGAGAATTAGAGTCACTGTAGGAAAATGTGTTGCACTGAGGTACTGCCATATAAAAGTTCAGGGTTTGTAATGAAGTGTTTATAGAAGGTAATTAATCCATTCTTTAGTTAAAACTATTCTCACTCAACTGGTTTTTTACCAGACTTTCTCCTCCTCACCAAGTCTTACATTACTTGCATTTTTTCTGCTCTATTTTTGTATTAAGACGAGAGAGGGCAGGTTTAGATTGCATATCAGGAAGAAATTCTTTACTCTAAGGCACTTGAACTGGTTGTCCAGAGAGGCTGTGGGTGCTCCATCCTTGGAAGTGTCCAAGGCCAGGCTGGATGGGGCTCTGAGCAGCCTGACCTAGTGGAAGTGTCCCTGCCCACAGCAGGGGGTTGGAATGAGAAGATCTTTAAGGTCCCTTCCAACCCAAAACATTCTATGATTCATCTTTTGGCAGCACCAAGTCCCAAAACAGAGGCCTGCCTTGTTTCTCTCTCTTTAGCCTCTGCTGTTCTTTCAGTGCTGCTGGCACGCACATTGTTACAAGACCCATAAGGCAACAAGGAACGAAGCTGATTCCATGCACAGTGTTTAAAATGAAAAAGGAAGCAATTAATAAGGAAGACAGACACTTTTTCAACCCCATCTCTCAGATATATAAATTTGGGGGATAATAATAAAAGACACCCACTTTTCAGCTATAAGGATGACAAACTGGATGAAACTTCAAACTGCACCTTTCTTATATATACTTGAAAATAATTTTTAAAAAAAGGCAAAACAAAAATAAACAGATGAATAAATATTGGATGATTCCTGCAATTTTTAAACCAAGCTTTGCAATTTTATAAAAAGGTTAGTAACCACAATTGTGCAAATTTGGTAAGTCCACACCAAGACTGTTATCTAAAATGTATGCAGCAGGTACCTTGAAATAAATACACATTACATTTGAATTATGTTCAGATATATCCACTGTGTTAATCAATAGACAACTAATTGTTTTCAGCACTGAAGTTACATGTTTGAGGTTTTTTTAATGTCCATTTAACATGAAATCAAAACTATGCAGGCACACTTCAACCATATGAAACTATTACACAGTAGCTACAGGTGCAACAGAGAAATCAAACCAGGGTTCTAAACTTTGCTTTGTTCTTTAGGTATCAGGTATCACATTCCCATTTAAATTGGTCCACTTCTCATCCAAAAACCACACTAGATTAAACAAAAAAATGGGTGGAGGGAGCACTAAACCAAAGCTTAAATCAAAGATGTGCTGGAGAGATGCAGCACCCTGAGTGCCTGTCACCTTAGAAACTAGTTGAGTATCTTTGTGACAAAAGACTCAGCAGCTCAGGAGCTATATCCTTCCCAACTTTTCTATTAACAAATGCTGTAATATCGCTTTCTAACAGTCATTTTAATCACCGCTTGTACATCTCCAAAGAATTGCAAAATTAGGAAATAATAGCCTGTAGCCTATTTTTAAAATTAAATTCTCAGGTGATCAGATACACAATTAGTCTCCATTTCTAGTTCTCATTTCTCAGGAGCAATTACATTTGAAGACTAATAATTGGTGTCTCTTTTTGAGGGACTCTCTTGTGCATACTGCACATGCACTTCAGTGACAAGAAAACTGCAAAAATCCTGTACCTTGTGAAACATTAAAGAGCTTTTTATTCCTAAGAAGCAAATGCACACTGATTAACTGGAAGAAAAACATGAGTGAAGTATTGTCAAAACAAAATAAAATGTATCATGCCAACAGTAAATAACCTGATTTAGTTTTTATCCAAATTGACACTGTAATATAAACTCAGGGTTCAGTGTATTTGCTTCCATTTTTGAAGCATCTCACAAAAGATGTTCAATTTGCCAGGCAAAATGTACTGGCATACCTTAACTTAGAACAAAATGAGGATTCCTGTCAAGTAGCCCATTTTCTTCTACCCAGCACCACCACACTCTGCTAAACATTTCTGAAGTATAGCTTTCAAAAAGCAGGACAGCAAATAAGTGGATTCCTATGTAGGTTTCCAAAAAATGCACTTTGATCACCAAAATTTTCCAGCCATCCTCTTCTACCTCTACTGTGCGGAAATTATGTCTTCTTTAAAATTTCTTCTGCCTAAAACCCACCCTAAAAACCAACAACAAAGTGCTACTAAGCTCGGTGAAGCATTTAGGTGAACAATTTTGACCCCTTCTTCTACTTCATGTCGTGCAACTCCTTATAAAACTCTGAAAATGACTGCAGGGAAAGAGTGTTAGCAAACAACTCAGCATGATGACAGAGATGAAAAATAACTACTAGGCTTATTTTAAAAAATTGTGAAAAATAGGAATACTAATGCCAAAATCTCCTTCTCCATCGTTACATGAGGATGGGAAAGAAAAATCTAACATTGTATCATCTTGCCACAAAACACTCCTGCAATAATAAGCACAGAATAGAGTATTTTTAACAAGCATCTTCAGCATGATGGTTCACTTCTTTGTAATTCTATTTAATAACGTTATTTAAATAACCCTTACCACATTGTAAAAAGATTCATCTGCAAGATGCCAGATGGACGAATTCACACTTTTTTAGTTGCTAATATGTTTTGTTTCCTGCAGGACTGGGTTCACAGGTAAGTCTCTCTACCTACAGAAAGCTACCACTCTGAACAAGGGAATAAGCACAAGCGATAAGAAAGGATTTATAAAGCTCAGGTATCTGGGACCCATTTCCAGTAAGGAGAAAAAAACATAGTAATTATGTGTGTTTACTGAAACTACTAGTGAGACATGAGTGTGTGGTCTTCTGAGCAAAGCTGTGCTCTCTCCAAGCTGCTTCACTTCGTCTCACACACTGCAGTCACAAGGCCATTCAGAGAAGTGGAGTCTTTAATTCTCACATACACAGAAATCCACTAAAAGGTTGTAATCCGTAACACCTGGGACAAAAATCAACCCTCAGGAAATAACCCACTTTTTGCAAGTCCTGGGGCTTTTCCCTTCCGATTTCCTTCTAATTACACCCCTGGATCTTAAGAAGTTCTGAGTCGCACATACACCTGCTTCCCCAAAGTCATTTGCTTTGGGAGTATTTCAGCAGTTTTCTTCATTAGGATCCAAAAGCATGGATATAAGTGCTGCCAAGTCTGCTGAACTGGAGAGAGGTACCAACCATGCTGTGCCAAAAGCCTGGCAAGTCTAGGCAGCTTTTACTTGTGGAAGAGGGGGTGTTGTTTCTCGGAGGGGCGGAAGGTTCTTTGTTTTTAAAGAAAACTTGCACACAAGAGGCAATAGCAGACTGGTATAAACTGTATCACAGACATAAATGTGTGCCAATGAGTTCCACTGGTAATGGCCACAAAGAATCTGGAAAGTCTGTTTAAATCATTATTGCTGCAGATTTCACTTACAGAAACGATGAGGAAATCTCAAGGTGAAGATGCACCAGTCTTACTTCAGCTGTTTTGAAAAGTCTTTGTAATACTCCAAAGATTTTCATCTTGGATGTATGGAAACATTTAAATTCCAAGATACAGACTCGAGACAATCAAGTGTACAGTAGTTGGAGAGTAGGAAAGCCAAGGAAAACAGAAAAGGGTAATTCTTTTTTTAGCTGACTTCCACAGAACTGACAGGCTTTATGGAGCACAAAGAATGTCTTCCAATCAAATGTACAAATGGCTTTCCCTATTGTCTGAAATTCTAAAATACTGTATTCTCAATGAAAAAATATGGTGACTTTTTAAAGAAACATCTGTGGTTTTTTTCCCACCTATTCCCCTCTCTCCCACTAAGCAGCACCATGTCTTTGCATAATTCAAGCAGAATTTACATGAAACGGGTTTGTCATGTGCTGTCTTATACCCGACAAAGCTTAAACTGCAGTTTGCTGGACAGTCATGTGTTCTCCTCACCAGAAGATGTTGAGTCTTTGTGCATCAAAAGCGGAGGGATGCTGCTTCGATGAGAGATGTCCCTGTGGATGAAGAGGATAATTCGGATGTACTGTAGCTGACTGAATGGACTGATGTTCAATTTAAAGTTCTTAGATTCCCTCATGATGGATTCCAAAGCACAGATATTTGAGACTGCTCTTTTTCTGAGAACTTCAGTGCTCGTCCAAGCAGATGACTGACAGAGGATGTATCCTTGCATGACAAATTGTTGAGAAGATATTGTGGTGTGTGCTTTAGGATCATTTCCTCTGTTAAATTCTCTATAAAAATACTTGGGTTTATTTCTGATTCGATTTAAACAGCAGGCTTATCTTGAACAACCAACCTCCATTCAGTACAGCAGGTCTTTGGAAGCTCCAAAGGTGTATTTAATGTATTCATGGTGTGGTGCTTTTTTTCTCCCCTACCTATTTCTACACTTTGAGGTTGTTCTGTGCTAGCAATCTGGAAAAAAAACTCATCTTGAGAAAGGCTGGTTAGTTTGTTGGATTTATGTCAGAGGAGAGCATGCCAGTCAGTAAAAAACAAACAAAAAACAAAAACCCCACACACTAGTATTCATTTTTTTTCCTCAATAAGCAGACAGAAAAAGCCCCGAGTCTCCCTACCGCTTTTGTAATATTCTAATTTAATGGGAAGTCTGCCTAAAGATTCCCATTCCAACCTCATTTTGCTTCTCTCTTGAGGGTATGCATCCTATATGAGGACAGTGATGTTACAAAAAGGAAACACGGTTGTATTTTCAAATGACTACTAGCTACTCATTTTGTGGTTTAGTAAGACAGAAACATATTTTGTTACTACAAAAAGAGTGTTGTTCAAAGCACAGAAGTTTAGAAAGGTAAAGAGAAGAAAATCTTGATACATTTAACATACCTTCAAAGTTTCACACAGAAGAGAAAGCCTCTACAGTAAAAGTACTAACACCATAACACTCACCAACACATTTTTCAGCCAGTTCTCCTAAGAAAGGATCTGACAATTTGGGGTTCCAATCCCTGGTATGAATTTGCAAAATGTGCTTTCGTGCCTGATTTAAAAAGAAAAAAAAAAAGAAAAAATGAGATTAAAAAACTAGCAAGCCAAAGCCATGTCATAGAAAAAATATTATTTATGCATGTGCATCTATAGTTACTTTACCTGCTTTTGACATGTAACTGAGACACATAAAATAGAACTTAGCACTAAAAAGTCTCTCAAGAACAAAGGTGTTCCCTTCTTTTTTAATTCCATATATAAGCAGTACTTTTTTCACCAGTTACACATTTTCATTTCTGTTTAATCAACATTATTATACATGAACTGATCAAAACTCATGTTCTATTAGGAATTATCGTCATTCTATAATTTCATTTCTAATTACTGCACCTATGATTAACAAGTTCCACTGTCAAAGGCCTCACCAATTAATGTACTGCCGAGCAGCACAGCACATACACATGAATCCCAAAACAATTTCACCTGAAAGTTCTATAGAATCCAAATACATCTATCCATATACAAAGTAAATTTCATTTCAAGTATAAATTCATGAAGTATTATGGCTGAGTTTATGTAAGTTTAGAATAAGGAACTGAAATGTTTCTGTCGTCAGTATTGTAATGTCTGGCTGTGCATATACATCTTTTACATGCTTAGAAGTCTACAAGATTTAAAGTTATATTCCCTTACCATAAGTTTCAAGACCCAAATAGTTGTGGTTCATTATACAAATCCATAGTTTTCAGATAAGCAATTCAGTTTATTGTGACTAATTTACCTCTGTTTAGTTTTAGCTATATCCTGAAGATTTGAATATATAACTTTATGACTTTATGTATACAATCTGTTTGTACTAAAGATGTCTTCCTAAAACTACACATTCTTAAAAGCAATATTTCTATTTCATAAGTTTGGCTGTCAGGCATTCAAACGCTTGATATACTAAAGGTGTTTACTAATAAATCTCCTTTCCAGGTTTTACCTTTTTGTCAGGCAAGTTGAAAAGAAATTCCCTGTCAAAGCGACCAGGTCTCCTGAGTGCAGGATCTATAGAATCCAGTCTGTTTGTAGCACCAATTACAACTATTTCACCTCTGTTATCCAGTCCATCCATGAGGGCAAGAAGAGTAGACACTATAGAGCTAAAAGAGAGTTTGCAGAACAAGAAAGTGTAGGAAATCTGCAAGCACTTGTGCATTTTCTAATGCAATATTAATAAGTTCAAAAAAAAAAAGCTAAATTACAAATAGGTGCATAACGGTTTCAAGTGTCATATGTTCCACTGACCTCCCCTGGTCTGCTGGCCCCAAATTTCTCTCCTGTTTCTCTGGAAGGAGTGGAGGGAGATAGACACATAAATACCACCCCCTGTAGAATGGCAGGTACAAGTGTGCTGCCACACAGAGCCCAGCAAAACTGAGACTGAAAGCAGCCACGAAAAATTCCAGCCAGTGGCAAACTGTTGTAAAAAATGTTTTCAAAATTGACAATAGCAACACAAGATATGTTTGCACATCACATCAAAATCACAGGTGAGATCAGTTCATCCATAGAACATTACAATTCATCATGTTAGAATAACATTTTTTCAACTGGTTAATTCTACTGGGCTGGTAACAGACAATCTGTTTACAGCAGAAAACAGCAAACCAAGGAATGGCCGTGGAAATCTTGCAGTTAATAATGTGGCTGAAGGGTAATTGTCACTGCAATTCAATTCCCAGTAAATTACAGTTTGCCTGAAGGACTGAAAAGATGACTTTCAACACCAAAAAACCAATCTGTCCTTTCTAGTGTAAGTGGGCTTCAATAAAAGTAAAAACCTTTCCTGTAAAATGAGTAAAATTACATTTAGGAGTTTACCAAGATAATGTACCCTATACCAAGATAATGGCAGCATAGAAGAAATGTTACCTGTGAATCTGATCTTGTCTGCTAGAACGAACTGGAGCCAAGCCATCTATTTCATCAAAAAATATTATAGAGGGTCTCATCAAGTATGCCTGGTATGCAAGAAATAAAACAAAAAATGAATTCACTGTTAATTCCTAATTTATCCATCAGCATTGAAAACTGGTTTCACAAGAAAGCATCAACATGCTAAACTAACACATACATTGAGACATCTTTGTTAGAAAGTGCAAAGTCTGAAATGAAAACTGAATTTCAACTCCAGCAGTGTTTCAAGCAAAGCAGAGTGCAGTCTGCTTCGGGTAAGCAAGATGGCACCAGTGTACCAGTTTTACTGTGTGCTGGACAGGTTAAAGCCAAACACACACCTTACACTCAGTTACAGAAAACCTGATCTTATCTGCTCATAATCTGTTTGGACATCTCTGTCTGACTACTTTTCTTTGAGCTACTGCATTTTACTGCTTTGTGTCACTCTGTGTTCTGTCCGATCTCTTCTAAGCCAAAAAAGAACACTAAAATAGACACACAACCAATGCAATCATGAAATTCCTCTCTGTAGCATTTACCTTGAACATGCCAGTCAAACTCAAACTCACTGACTGAT